>JBBPBQ010000001.1:59706238-59756936 GCA_037974755.1 Cicer yamashitae
TTTGCAAGGGTATAAAAACATCATTAATTCAATATTTTGTTTTTTTCTTAAAAGAACTAAAAAATTTAAACAAAAAAAAAAATTAGTTTGATTATACTTTTGATCTTTTTATTTTTACTAATTTGCAAAATTGGTATTTCTATTTTAAAATTTAACAGTTTTGGTTTCTCCCTAATTTTTTTTTACTAAAAATGGTGATATGGCATATTTTAAATGATATGACATATAATATGATGATGTTGAATGATTAATGCAAATGAGATTGCAATAAAATTCTCTAAAAATTTCTATTTCAACTTCATAAATTATTCATTTTTGTAATTTAATTAATAACATATAAATAATTAATGTATCTATACGGTTCTGCATAATAAGATCGTATGTTATGTTATTTAAAATATATAAATTATCATTTTTTAATTAAAAAGTCTAAAAGATGAAACAAAACTATCTAATTTGAAAATAGAGGGACCATCTTACAAATGAGTCACAATAAAAAGGCCATAAGTGCAATTAAACTAAAAAAAATTAAGTGACAAAAAATTAGAAATCAATGAAATAATAATTATTTTTACTTGCATTTAGAACAAGTAACAATACTTAGGTCATCCTATTTGTATATCGCTAGGAGCAAAACTTGCATAGACATAAATACAAATATTTTTAATTTAGACATGCAGACAAATAATAAAATGCAAAAACTGAGAAATTATTATATCAATAACAGCAATAATAAATTAATTATTTTCTCTCTATTCTTTATCACTTGTAAGCGTGCCTAAGCACAAATTATTTGTTATTGTTTATTTTATTTTTATACACTTATTCCACATTAATAGAGATACATCTATATATCAACATTTTCAAGAGAATTAAATATAGTGTCAATTTGTATTTATTTTTTAGAAAAAAAATAGGGCTTATGCCCAAATAAGGAAACTACAAAGCAACAAGTAGGTAAAAATAAATTAGCAAAAAGCAATAAACTAACATAAGCAGTAACCTACTCGTAAATAATCAAAGTGAGCCGTCCATCACATCCTGTGTTTGCCAAAGCGTTAGATCATCTATTAGCTTCACGGTAAGAACAACCTACCTCAACATCCCACTAAATATCATTTTTGAAATAACATATAAAATTTATAGCATTAAATAACTACATTGGTCTCCATGATTTTTTTTCTTCCTCTCAGTATACTATAAGACTAGAGGGAGTACTAACTCATGACTCCCTACTCAATTTATAAAGAAAAGTAATTAACAAAACACATTAAGAGTACTTCCTTTATCTTCTATGTTTGGTTTTTCACTTATTTTATTTTTAATTATAATTTTTTTAAAAAATTATAATTAATAACGTTTTTTGTATTTTTAAAAATATAAAAATGTACATTAAATCAACTTTTTTCATTTAATGAATGAAGATTATAAAAAATTAGACTTACATAAATTTATTATTTTTAATATATGTGTTTAAGGCCAAACGAATCAAAAATTGAGGAGGGAGTAGTTACATTCGTTTAATTTTCTTGATAGAATAAAAATATTAATTAGATTATTATACTACCCTTTATTTAATTTGTATGAAAACTTATTCAAATTAAAAGATTTTTCAAGAAAAATTGCATTAACTAGAGTGCTATTAGTCAAAATTTTCTTATATTTATTTTGCTTGAATACTGAGCGAGTACAAAGAGCATAGGAGTAAATACTTTAAAGAGTATTTGAAAAACAAACGTATAATTGAATTTCTAAAATACATGATGTTTTTTTTATAAAAAAGATTAAATATTAAAATTACCAAATTGGAATGCATGGAATAATTTTATTAGTGTTAAACAAGAAATACAAATACTTCCCTTTTTCCCGGAAGAGATTGTGATAGTAAGCATGATTATCCGTTTGATCACTGGCACTGCTTAACGATCGCAAGTTGAGACCCACCGCCAACAGCACGGTCTATATCTTTTGCAAGGGTAGTTAACTTACTCCCAACTGTTTTGGTGTTAATGTTACCAGACTAATCATCCAGCTTAATGGAAATTGGATTCTGTGCCTCGTCACATCGATTGCATGTTCAGAAACCATTTTTGGTTATTCGGATTCCCAACCATACGAGTGAACCAACGGTTTTTCAAGCATTTTTTTCTCCAACTTCTTATGTTCTGAAATCACCAACTTCGACATTGCCATCGTCTCATCCTCATCACACCAATTAATTGCATCATCCTTCTTCTGACTTCCATGATGCAAAAGAACAGGGCCTTGCAACACCCCCATTGACTTTGACTTTTTTAGCCTCATTCCTCCCGTTTTCTCCGAAACCATTTGAATCCCACTCCTCCTACTACTACCAACACAACCTGAAACAGAACCAATGGTCTTAGATTTCGCTACTTTCTTCGACGACTTAGATCTCGCTCCTTTATTTGACTTTGACTTTAACTTTGAGGGTTTATTCTCATACTCTACACCCGCCACACTCGATACTTTACTCTTCCTTCTACTACTGCTCCCACTCTTTACTATCTTCACAACTTCCTCATTCTTTTCCCAATCACAATCATAATTATAATTATTATTAGTATTATTATAATCATAATCATACGATTCCCACTTCATCAACGGTTGTGCACTCTCCACACGCGCCACGCGCCGCCTCAAACTCCTCCATAACGGAGATTCCATAATCCTCTTCCTCGCCAGTTTAATACACTCCACAACCTCTACCATCCCCGGCCGTATCTCCGCCGTAGATCTCACGCATCTTGCTGCAAGCACCGCCAACTGCCGCAACACTGTTTGATCCAACGGCGTTCCAATCCTCCGGTCACATAATCCGGCAAAATCTCCTCGCCTGATAAGAGGAACCGCCCAATCAACCACCGAAGGAGGACTGTAATTAACATCAATAGCATTCCTTCCACTGATTATCTCCAACAACAGAATCCCAAAACTGAACACATCACTCTTAGCACTAAGATCCCCCGGCGCAAGATAGCAAGGATCAAGATACCCTAACGTACCCGCGGGTGGCGTACACTTAACGCGAACGTCCTCCACGTGTCCCCTTAGTGCGAGACCAAAGTCACCGACTCTCGCTTTCCAATCCCTATCGATCAAAACGTTAGAGGATTTAATGTCACGGTGAATCACGGGAGGATTAGAAGCGTGTAAGGTTCGAACCGCTTTTGCAACTTGTAAAGCGAACCGGATCCGTCTGATCCAACCGGGCGGTCTAGTCGTTGAATGTAAAAGATCGTGAAGCGAACCGTTTGGCATGTATTCAACGACAATTAATTTATTGTCGTTTGGGTCGGTACAGTAACCTATTATGTTTACGAGGCGAGGACTTGGAACTTGCGAGAGAATCTCGATCTCGTTCTCTACCGGACTCGTACAGTTACCGCAACCGGTGCAGTTTTTACCATTTGCGTGGTTATGTGTGTTTTTGGTGGTTTGCTTTGTTGTTTTAACGGCGACGACGAGGTTTCCGTTGCCGTTGACGGTGTTTAAGGTGGCTCTGTAGACTCTGCCATGACTGCCTTTACCTAAGTAGCTTTCGGCGGAGAAACCGTTTGTAGCGGTGACGATGTCGGTGTAAAGAAACTCTGTGATAGTGTGGGTGCGGGTTGTTGCTATTGATTTGTTTTTTCTTTTCTTGAGATCCCAATAATGGGGATCGCAGGTAGCAATGGCAGAATCGGCATTGCAAAAGAGATAACCCATTGGTATGATTGTTATTGAGTTGGGTTTGGTAAGACAGATTGAATTGAAATGAAAAGGAAGGGAATGGGAATGGGAGCAGAGAGGAAAAATGGGGCGACAAAACCCATGACTGTAAAGAAAGGTGGGTTGAAGTTCAAACTTTAAACAAAAAAGTCGTAAATGATTCGCAGCTTTGGAGGACGATAATTGTTAATGCAATCCAAGCTTGGACGCATAATACTTTTTCTTACATTTTTTCTTTCTTTCCTACCCTTTATTCTCTTCTTTTTCCCTTTTTCTTTAGTTTATCTTTCATGTCTTTGCTTTCGAATTTAATAATTTTATTAATAATGTTTCTTGCATGCAAAGTCGTGCACCACATTCACAGTTGCCCAAACAAATGGCGTGACATTGCGGTAGCCATTTTTTAAATTGTTTAATTCAAAATGTTCCATGGGCTTCTCCTCGCCAAAAAATAAACAATGTCATAAATTAATAAAGTAATAGAAAAATAAAATAAATTTTAGAATGATTATTAAAGATATGAAATGTCTAAATATTGTATAAGAAAAAGATGTATTAATATGCTTTCAAAATAAAGTATATCAAAGTTGACTAAAGGAGATCTAAGTCGAGATTAAATCACATGAACTAAGTCACTTTGGACGATAATTAAATTTTATTTAATAGTCCAATTGAAGATTGAAGGAGGAAATATAAGTGTTACTCGAAGCGATAAAGATCATTTGTGTATCGAGCTATGAAGATAACAAACAATCTAAATCTCAAGGACACCTCATCAACCCTCATCCAAATTAAGTCACAATGATTCTATCAATAACAAGTGCTACTTAAATTAAAGAAAATTCTTAATAGTCTTTATCATGATTGAACTACAATGTCTTAAAATAAGATAAAATCTGAAGGAGCAGATCAATCAAATGACTAAGACCGTCATTCAATTTAAAATCCAAAACTACCATAGATTTTTATCAATCTCCAAAGTATCATATACATTCTCATATCTTGAGATACTCGTTTAAATCATATTGTCACTTTGACTTACTTTGATATCAAAGTGTCTTTTGCATTTAGATCCTCCTTATTTTTGAGCAAGAGCTAGCATATGAAAAATTAAGGAATCAACATCAATTGATCACCATCCCTAGATGCTCAACTACATGTTCTCAAGCATGAACAAATATATCATTTTTTATTTTTATTTTTTTAAATTGTGTTAATTTTATTTGTCAATAAGAATGTAAAAGACTTTTCGAATGAATAATTATCTAAATTTATAGAAACAATGAAAATGTCAAAAAAATTGATTTTCATTATTTCAAGAAATTAATCTTATAAACTAACTTTTATTTTCTCTCCATCATGATGATTTACTTAAATAATTTTTTTTTATCAAAGTAGAATAAATACACATTCAAAAAATAAAAACATAATATTTTCACAAAGTAAACATAACTTAAAGTTTATAATATTTTTAATTTATCCATTTATTTTTAGTTTTCATTTTTGCAAAAAAAATATTTATTCATCAATTTTAAAATTTAATACAACATTAATGAATTTTCGTCAACTATACTTTAACTGTTTATTTTAGGGAGTTTAATAAATGAAATGTGATTATAAATAGTTAAATAATTATATAAAAAACAATTCTATTAAAAAGTAACAAATTTTAATAAAAAAATTAATATGTGTAATTTACTCTAATAAAAAAAGAACTATGTAAGTTTAATGCAGCAAAACTCATGAGTTAAAAAATGCAGCAAACTCTTACAAGAAATTGAAAATATTAAATAAATCTTGATATAAAGGGTAAATAGGGTGGACACCAGACAAGAGTCGCAGCATGTGGACCATTATGAACTGTACTCATTTAAATAAATTGAGAGTTAAATTTTAATTTAGTCCCTAAACTAAATCTATCTCTCTTATTTGATTTTGAACTATAAAAATATAATAATTGATTTTTAAGGTTTTATCAATCTATCTATCAATTTATTTTTAAAATAGGAGAATGATATACAGTTAATAGATCAACTTGATAGAGTAAGAATAGTTTAAGGTTGTGGAATACACATTTTGAAAAGTAATAGTGTACACTTTATTAAAAAATGTTATGTAATATATGGTATACAGTTATGCACATTTATCGTTTATTGATAAAAAAAAAATACAATAAAATGGACAATCGTGTAAGAGATGAATTTTTTTTTTTTAATGTTTTATTGGAGATGTAAACCAATAATCAAATTGGGACAAATTGATTTTGTTAAAACAACATACTATACGAAGATTTTTGTTAAAATATTTTTCAAACTAAATACTAATATCCTCTACTTTTTTAGGTTAACATTACGTTGCATCCTACGATATTATTTATTTACTTTTTTGCTTTTTTTATATTTAAATAAATAAATACATAATAAAAAATAAAACAAAAATTATATTTTTATAATTATATATAATACATTAAAATAATTTAAAAAACACATAATAAATTGGATTAAAATTACTTTTAAAAAATGTTGCATTTTTTAAAAATTATTTTAATATAGGACATGATTTTAACTTCTTTCTTTGCATTTTGGATAATGAATTCGGCCAACTCGCAAATCAAGTTTTTATTTCACACCCTCACTTTTGTCTAAATGGCTTAGAGGCAATCCTACGAAATTATGGATCTTAGGGTTCCCTAAAGCAATGAAAATGGAGTTTTATTAGAGACAGTTTGGTAGAAACATATATCTGTTACATTCTAAATAAATATTTTTTATGTATAAAAATTTAATTGAAATTGATTCCAAGAGCTCATCAAATTCAAAATAAATCTCAATATTTAAAAAATATTGATAGATATATTTGCAAATTACTCTCACATCGTTAATCAAAGTGTAACTTATAAATCAACTTTTTTATCAATCAAGCTCAAAATTATGTTGTCAATCGAAGTGTAACTTATAAATCAACTTTTTTACCGATCAAGTTCAAATTCCACATTTTAGTGTTTGAAAGAAATACTCCTATCATGCTAGAATGTGATAACTGGTCAACTTTAAGAGGTTAACAATACATATCGATGGATTATGTCTTGATTTTTCCTTTCTTTATACTACTTTTTAATGGAGTTATTTTTATTGAAAGATTATCTCAATTTGAATAGTAGTAATTTTTTTTTTTTAAAAATAGCAGTACATTAATGCTAAAATCAGCCTTTAGTCATAAACAGTTGCATATTGAGAAAAAAATGTTAGCATTGTTTTTATTTCTTTTCTGAATACACGTGACTGATCGCGTAGGGACATATCACATATGAATTAATGCATTTCTTTCTTGCATTGTGTGGAGTCTTCCATCAATATTAAGTTATACTCTCTCCAACAAATGTCTTTTCTTTCTTCAATATATTAAAACTCTCCAATAAAATTTACGCATATTAACAAGTGATTTAAGGGAATTTATTCAAGAATCCTTAAAAAGAAACTATGTCTCGTAAATATGTCGACCATTCATCAAAATAATAAATTTATCATTTTTCATAGAAAAATTACCTATTTTACTTTCTTAAATACTTATTAATATTTTCTTAAGAAAAATAGTTCTGATAATAAATTTATTTTAAAAGTGTGTTATTTTACATATTTATCCCTACAATTATTAAAATAATTTACATTTTTCAATGATAAATTCAATAGAGGCACTTTTATAAAGAAAATATTAACACATTGAATTTTGAAAATAATCTTGTATCAATAGATAATAAAGAATAAGTGAAACAAGTCTTATAATTAAACACAATGGAAATATACATTACTACAAATCAAGTTAATCATCAAAGAATACTCAGCCATCACTTTTTATTTATTATCAGCATTAAAATCATGTATGTATCGTTAACGAGAAAACTCTAGACAACTTTAAACCACATACAACATATAAGAAACAAGATGTTGTAAATAGAAACAGAGGAATTATAATTATAATTTAAATAAAGTTGGTTCGACAGTTGAAGATCGTGAAGGACATGGTCCAAATTAATAATTCTTTTTTAGTGGCAATGCTGGAACTGCCACAAAAGGTGAGTATGGACATATATATGACAAACAGTGACGTGCTTAGCCAGCATTCATCTCTTTGGCCTAAACTAAGCACACCGAAACATGGGAGGACTATAATCTGTCGGTTGCTTTTGTTAGTAACGCAGCCTCCAGAAATGGGAAAGAGAACTTTCTTATTCTATCATTATTTGGCAATAGTTAAGTTGCTAATTTAGTGGAAATAACTTAGTCATAATAGTTTTTAAATCTTAGTTCAACTGATATTGTTAGATTAGATATTTTATTTTGAGTTTGAATTTGAAACCTCACGTTCGTGTGAATTAATTATGGTCAAATTTAATATTTTTTTCAAAATTAAAAGAAAAAAAAAATTGATATTAATTTTAAATCTCTCGAAAACAATTGTAATTATTAATACTATTTTTATTAATAAAAATTTCTCTATTCTTGACTTTATCTAAAAAAATGATCAAGTCTCAATTTGCCGTAAATTGTCAAGAATTCCAATTTTAAAATCACCTTTACCTTAATTTCAAAATCAACAATTCAATGGTAAATGATCATATTCTACATCACTTATAGGGCTTTAAAAAATTATTCAATAAACATTTAACGCACCAGCGTACAATATAAATTTTTTGACAATTGAAAAAAGAATGAAGACACGTTTCTTGAAGTTTATTAACAAATTTGTTCATAATCTAGCTCAAATTTATGATTGCTCTCCAAGTTTTTAATCAAATGTCACATTGTATTTAGGCATGGCAACCGAGGGGGGCAAAGGCGAATTTTACCTCCTCCACCCCGCACCCGACCAATCAGAGAAAATCCGCTCCCGCCTCCGTTTCAAAGCGGGTGTAGAATTTAGACATCCTCTCCGTCCGCAACGGAGTTTGGATTTTCTCGCTCACACCCGTACCCATTCATATATATATATATAAAATTATAAATTTAAAAATCATATCTATTATAATTAATACAATAAAATAATATATAAAATAAGATAAGATTATAATTTATAATATTTAAAAAAATATTAAGTATATTCAATATGTATATAAAATTTAAAAATTACATTAATATTACTTGCAGGGCGGGTTCGGGTGCGAAGTGGATATCACCACCCCAAACCCGTCCCCGCCCCCGAATTTTAATTTCAGGAAAAATTCGCACCCGCATCCAATCAAAGCGGTTTCAAGAAAAATCTGCACCCGCACCCAATCAAAGCAGGAAAAATCTCGCACCCAATCAAAGCGGAGAGCCCAAATCAAGCATGTTTGAGTGGATACCCGCAGGTGCGAATTACATTGTCATCCCTAATTATATTGATCCTTTCATTTTAAACGATAGTTTATTGTAATATTTAATATGTGAAAATAATTTTTATACTATCAGTCAATTACAACTGTTAGATTATTATAAATATTTGATTTTTATCATATCACAGATCATTATAATATACTGACAATATAAAACTTTTTACTCTGATACTAGTTAATAATTTATATTGATTTTTCAATTTTATTACTTGTTACAAAAAAGAAGTACAATAATTAAGCGTATTAAATGAAGAAATACTAATGAATGTAGTCAAATTTTAAAGATGTCATGTAAAAGGAACAAAGAAAATTTGAGTATCTTTAGTGTGGTGGTTATAATATGAAAATAATCAAAGGAAACCAAAGTCGTGGATCACAAAAAAAATTAAACCGGAAAATAAGTTGTACTTTTTGCAATCCCATCCCGTTCAATGTGGCAAGATATGGTTGTTGCATGGCAATCGGCAAATGCATCCAAAGAGGTTAGGTGAAAGATTTGTGAATGCAACCTCATACATAGTGGGGGTAGATTTTGATTACATCCTAGAGAGCACATCCACACACGTGACCCGTGGGACCATTACATGGAAGATGAGAGAAAATGGATATTATGGAACATAAGAATAAGGTAATGTAATATTCAATCAAACCAATTCAAATTGTTGTCCCGTTCAAAATCAATCTGCAAAACATGTCAAACATCGATAACTATACTAAAGAATATGTAATAGTAGTTAGTAGTTACTTTTGACTTTAATCTTTTTTAAGCCCACCACAATAGAAACATCAACGTACCGGGAAAGATGATCTCCCATTTTTCAAACTAATGATAGGATAATAATATTAAGAATAATTGCAATGGGTTGAACCGATCTTCTCAAAATTTAGTAAATTTCCATTTTTATCGACAAAACAATGTATCCAGTCTTCAATAGTGCACTAAAAAGGGGTAGAGACGGTAAATCTTAGATCAGTTAAAATCATCCAAGTTTATCAGAATCACAATGAACCACTGTGATACTAAACATGCATTAAAATCAAATAACACTTGATTTATAGAATTGCAAAGTTCTCCGTCTACAAACAGTACAAGGGACTATAAGTGCAAAAACCGTAAGTTACTATAATATTTACGTTCAAACTACAAAAAGCTATATACACATCAATTAAATTCAATCAAATCAATTATTTTAATTCAGGGACCACTAGAAAACTATACACATATCAGCAAACACAGCAATGGTTAATTTTGTACATATTTTCAAAAAAATTAACAATATTCTAGGAGATAAATTCAGGAAAATACTTGTTTACTAGAAGAAGAAATTCCAGATAATACCCCATAATTTACTTTCATGTTTCAACTTATTCTCTTCAAAATGTCTCCCATGGTTAAAGCTCCTATCACCAACAATGGCTTCCCATCTAGATCATCTCAGTCCAGGTTCACAAGTACCGCCGAACATAGCACCTGTGATAGTAAAATAGGACAGAGATACCTCTGCAATTCATTCAATACAAACACAAAAGCGCTCTAAAACACAGGAACTTCCTAGAAAGGGTAGACATCCCGGTCGACACATGCTCATTTAGCAACCAAACAAAGCCTATTCTTATATTCTAAGTGTTGCTTTTTAAGGATTTCCTGTTAACTAGCTAAGGCATGAAATACAGGTTCAATAAGATATGGAAGACATATTTTGAAAACGAAAAATTGGAGATCACAACAATGTCAGACCAAAAATTGCATGATTTAGGCATCTTGTTATGGGACAAAAATACCTGTCCCATTTTCCTGCCCTCCTAATCGATATACGCCACCTCAACAAAATGTAAGACTCTTTCTTAGTAGATAAATTTGTTGCTAAGGTGTTTTGCTGTCATTTAGGGAGGACGGGGGCTAGATTTTCGTCCCTTATTATGTTTTTTGATTGATCCATGGCTGAACCATCTTTTTTTCCAATTGAACCATTAGTATCAACAAATAATGGAGCTCTTTTCTTGAGATAAATTTTCTTGGCGACACCAAAGAGACCCACTTTGGGGTAGTTATAATATCAGTAACTTCCTAGTTATACAGGGAATGTAAATATTAAGACCAATGCAAGAGAAAAGAACAAGTTACCAGTAGGTGAAAATCAGTGAATCTTTAGCTTTGGGCACATTCAAAAGGGCGCAAGCGTAGTGATCCTTCAGGAAACTCATGCATTCTAAATGGTTCTAAGAGCTCAAAGGGCCTGCGGAAAAAACAATTACTTAACCACAATATCTCCTAAATGGCTTATTTGTTTTGGGAAGCATTAAAGGAAAAGCCAATATATCTAAACATATTTATGTCACACAGAAATAAAAAGGCGTAGATCAAAATATCATGCTCAATTGACGAACAAAGATAGTTAAGTTGACTTCGTTAAATCCAACTAAAATAGCCTGACATGTATCACCTGGACACTGTCAAAACTAGAAGTAGAACCTACTTTAACAGATTAAGTCAAGGAATGATGATCAGATAAGAAACTTTATAGGAGTAAGTCAAGGAACAATGATCAGATAAGAAATTTCACAAGTTGGACATGATACACGTAACATTAAGAGCAGAATAATAAAGTAGTCCAATTAATATAGAAGTTGGTCAATTTTATCACTCCAAATATTAAGAGCAAAATGATAAACTGAAAGTATGTCATGCTTATGTCACCATCAAATTTACTTGAAAGACATCATATATATATATAATAAAATGTCCAACCTAGCCACTTAACAATCTCACTCACAATCCTATAGCGGGAAATTTTAAGATTCTTACAGGAGTGAATCCCGATTAAGGGATAACTTGTGTTGATTGTTCTCCATAGCATCCAACACATCACCAGTTTCTGGTCCTGCAGAACCACCAGCTACAGAAGACGGAACAGGAGCACTTGGAGTCCATATCTAGAATAATCCACCAACAGAAAGCTTCAGAGATTGAAATATTTTATTCAACCCATTACATCATAGAATGATCATTCTCACCTTTATTGTGCTATCAATACCACTGGTTGCCACAACAAAATCAAATGGATGACATTGTATGCAATTTACAACTGTAGGAGGAAGAAATAGCTTTAGATTACAGTACAAGGGGAAACTCCTAAATCCCAAAAACCATAGGAAAACAATGTTACCAGATTCATCGCCATTCAGCATTTTCATGAGTCTACCAGTTCGCTTTTCCCAAATAAACCATCTTCCATCATCACTTCCGCTGGCAACATATTCACCTATAAATAAACAAGTTAGAAGTTCTACATAAAAATTGCAAATATGGACCAAATGTTAACTCACACATTTACTGCCTTTATTCTAGAGATGAACAATCCAAATGAGGAGATTCATTGTGGTAGTATAAAAAATAGTCACATGGAAAAAATATACAATGAAACCACCTGGTGGCTGTGTGTGTGTGTGTGTGTGTGTGTGAGAGAGAGAGAGAGAGAGAGAGAGAGTTATGATAAATTTCATAGCTGATTGTAAAATTCACATAAAAGCTTGTAAATAGAACACCTCTTTGACCAAGAAAGCTGGCCTGTTTTATATCAGTCCCCACATTGCAGTGGCCAATAAATCTCTGCTTCATGTCAATAGCTGCTTCAGGCTGCATGATAAACAATTAAGAGTACAAGTATCCAAAATGTATACGGAACATTCAATAATATATAGATACAAATCGACAAGAGTATCAGATACAAATGTAAAAAAAAAAACATTCTTGAAAAATGTAGGATATAATACAATATACATAATACATTTGGTACACGACTACACGCATATAGATATGCATTGAGAAAAATTCATAAAACATGTAAATATATAATTGCATTTCCGAAAATCCAAACTAAGAACATGTATTAATATTACTTTATGTGATACTGTTAGATATTGAGTTTAGATGTGGACCAAAAATCTTTTTTTTTTTACTGGGACCAAAACTCTAATAGATGGAAACTATAAATGAAACAAACAAAAATGTGAAGCCAACTACCAGTCAAAAACATCAACCAGAAGATTCAAGAAGCGCGACTAAAAATGGACTTATGCATAAAACAAAATGTGTCGTGTTGAAACAGCACTTGGATATAGGAGAGTAAACAAAGAGTCTCGAGTCATGTGCTAGACAACTGTATGGAATTATCATTCTGTTAAAAATTATATCTACTCATACTTTATAGATACATATTGGTATCAGAGATGAATACATTAAGGGAATGCATGTACAAAGTACAAGTGTTTCATAGAGAGATGCAATCAAATGATAGAGGACCCAATTGAGAGGGCTAACAAATAAATCCTACATTCTCCAAACAATGATACATTATTCTGAAGTGCTAGATATTAGAGAAAAAAGAGGTTTCCACACCCTTTCCACAACATTAATCATTACAATTTAGGTTTATGCATCGGAACCAAAAGAAAGGAAGCAAAACAAAACCAGATGAACCCATTAAATAACCCAAGATTTTTTTAAGAAATCATTATTGTTTGCAAATCATCAATTTAGTCCCTGAAATTGTAGGGTACTATTAACTTAACTCAGTCCCTGAAATAAACAATTTTCTTAAATGATATTGAATTTGAAAATTCTCAGTCACATTAGTGCTTGTCATGTCAGACAATTTTAGGAATTAAATTGACTAATCTAATAAAACTACTATGATCGAAGATTTTCAATTTCATGGACTAAATTGATTAAAAAGGAATAATCATTAATTTTCCATTTTTAAACATGTTTTGTTATTTGCTTGATTATCTGTTCTGTATTACGATAAGTTTGTATTTTATCTCCCCACCCTTTCTCTCTTCTTTCTGTTTACTTGAAATATTTCAGCAGAGAAAAGATGGAGAAGAATCACCACTGTTCTCCCTTCTTCCCATATAATATCAGAGTTCCAGGACAGACTGGGTCCATGGCAAAAATGGATCGGTTTTTCTTCTGGAGAGACAGGTGATAGTGCTTCTACCACTACGTAGTCAAAGTCGGTTTCTTGTCACCCACCGGATCTGGGGCCACATAATATAGTTCATAAATTCCATGGTAGAAACATCTAGAAAAGACAAAAACCTCCAAAACTTGTAATGGATGGAAAAGGAAAGCTTGCTAATAACAGCAAAGTGAAAACCCAGAAAGATATGATCCCACATTTACGGCATGAAGATTACAAAAATCCATGGTGATTCTTTCATTGATTAATTATATGGAACCAATCATAGGTAAGCCTTTCCTGTGCAGGACTTTGTCAAGAAATGTACTCTTACATAAAGAACTCATCTCAGGTCTTTGCAAGAGCCAAACCTTTGTAAATACTTTTAGTCACCGAAGAGGTAAGACGATGACTGAGTTGTGATGTTTCTTGCAGATGTAAATGAAGAGTTAGAGGAGATAAAAGGACAAATTCTGCCCATAAACCATTGCTAATACGAAGGAAGTCATCACAAAAGTCACAACTTTGTGATGAAGCAAGTTACTGCATTTCATCAACGGAAAGAAGAAATGAAGCCACCAAATTAGAAGAAAGAAGAAGAATGAGCATTTCAACTCGAAAATGAAGTCCAGTACTAGCAATGTCCTTCACGATAGCTTACATTCACAAAGAAATATATTCATGGTCAATTGAATGAGACTGTTCTATTTTGGCTGCTATAGCAGCCAGCCACTACACCAAACTGCTCTGCTATTGCATGTCCTGTGGCGGCCAGGGGCTGCTCTGCTATAGCACACTATTGACAAAGTTGGAGAGACCTTATCTCCTCTTTCTCTCTCCTCTATGCCTATTTATTTATTTATTTATAACCAATGATGAAATAAGATTGTTAGAATATTAGAAAATATCTTATTACATCTTTTATATTATATTAGAGTATCTTGAGTTATTTTCTAGGATCAATTTATAATCATAGAGATATCTTAGAATATCTCTCATTATTATTATGATTTGTTCCTGATTTAGGATTGAGTCTATGTTTATCTATAAACAGAGATTAGTATTGAGTCTTTTGTAATCAAGTCAACATTAAGCTATTATCAATAATATTCAAACCCTTATTATTTTCTCTCCTCCTTTTCTCTAAAATCCCACAACTTCAACAAAGATGAAAAGAATATACACCACTATTCTCCCTACTTTCTATAGAAGATATCAAAACAAACCTGATATGATGCTCTACCATTCTGTGATGATGATGATGAGGGTGATTCGCACGATCCACTTGCACCAACATTTTCTCTCAAGTCACCTCTGCGATGAATTCTAAGATTCAAACTCTCATGAAGAATATTTGAATCAGAATCATGTCCTTCGTCGCCAGATACCGATGTTTCAAAGTCCAACTCCAATTCCTCATCATAATCAGAATCATCCCTCTCAGATCTCTGATCATCTTGTGAAGAATCACTATTAGCCTCTGATCGGTAGAGTATGTCACTTAATGATAATATTCTTCCACCTCTTCCATCAATCCTTGACGCTACATTATTTGTCTTACTATTTTTCTCAGTTTCAGCTGTTAAACAAAACAGTTAGATCCACATAATATCATTAAAAAATGGCATGTAATTTTCAAGACATAAAAAGCAATTTTTGGAAATTAGATTGATTTTCGTATACCAAGTTTTAGCAATTATGGCATACAGTAACTATTGAATACTTGGAAGAATAGTTATTGATGAATTTGCACATAGATGCACTAAAAAAAATTGGATTAGTTTCATATAGAAGTCCTTACAGTCAAACCATGCCCATCTCGTCCATACCTAAAACAATATCCTTCTTCACATTCGCCATTCTTTCAGCAACTTCAGCTTTGGATGGGGCCAGCGAGTGGGAAGCACCAGCGAATTCCAAAGCTTCTTTGTGTCTACCCAACTGCAAGGAAATAACATTCACTAATTGGTTTTAGAACTGAACGGATGGATAATGCAACCAGAAAACCTTATGCAAACAAATGATGTGATAATGAACGTAAAATCATAAATATCTATGTTGCACAGATACGATATGTATACGTTATTTCTTATAAAATATAGGATATGTTTAGTATACATATATATTAAAATAAAAAATTCACAAAATATTAGTAAATATAATATAGAAATAATTTGAAATGGAAGAAAATAAGAAAAAACTTAAGAGAAATAGGACTATTGATTGGATCGTTTACATTGAGATTGGACCCTCTTTAGACTTGAAATTTGAAACATGTCGTTGGAAAATAAAGGCAAACGAGTGGGATAGCCGGATAGGTATGCTAATATCAAGTCAGTGCTTCAACATGCAAGTGGTTGAAGAGGCTTGTGAGCGAATATGATATGTATCCGTAATTTATTTATTGAACCGTTCCTCCCGAATACCTTTTAGGCACGTACTTTAGGCGTATTGGGAAGTATCTGACACAGATTATAGCGAGGAAAGTGGACTATCCGTGCATCATAAGTAAATACTGTTTACTGATTTATCAAAAGAAGAAAAAAAACACCTAAATATCTAATCCTATAGAAACATTTGTTGTCACCTTCAATCTTATCAAGCTTGGGCTAAATATCTCAATTTTGTTTTTCTTCAATCCGAATTTTCATAGATACACAAGATTCAACCTTCTCTTTGGTTGTACTTTGTTTCCTTCAGATTTCTATGATCTTCTACTCAACACTTTAGTTCGTATTCCCTAATATACAAACTTTTTAATGTGTACATCAAACTATCTTGGTTCTCACACCTCCAATCCTTGCAGGTACAAAAATCGAATAGGTCAAGATGATTCCAAACATGTATAGCCCTCTTTTAACATTCAAGTTTTAAAATCCTTCCCAGCTGCAAACCCCCCAAAAAACAGCACATACAAACTAATAATCGATAGTCAATGTCAAAGATAGGTGCTTCTGCTTCAGTTCTCTTTCCCATTCGCACTACTGCAGAACCTCTATGAAACCCAAGTTTATACACACAAAAAACGCAAACTATGCACAGAGGGGTACTACTATTTATAAACTCTTTTCAAGCCTTACCTCTTTTCAATGTGGGACTTGAGCTTTTCCCATTACACTCTTCATGTCAAACACTAATGGACTTGGTGTGTGGATAATATGGTGGGTGACCCGAATTGATATGCTCTGATACCATATTAAGTTTTTGATATTGAGCTAAAACCATCCTTATAAAACCAGTTTGTAAGGTGAAGAGTGTTACTCTTTATAAACTATGTTCAGGCCTTATCCCTTTTCAATGTGGGGCATGAATTTTTCTCGATAAAAGGAGATTTCTAAATTCTAAAATAAAACATTAAATAAAATATACAAGCTTAAATAAACCCTCCACTATTAACTTCATGCATATGAGTACACTAACTGTAGTTCTCAAGAAACTTTTGTTTCTATCAAACAGAAAAATTGTGACTCTGCCAACTTATCATATTTCGAATGTGAGTCTCATATGCACCAAGGCAGTCGTGAAAACCGCCATTACACATTATTAAACTAGGATTCATAGTAAACACATTCTAAAAAAATATAGTTTGTACATTCAAAAGTACCTGAGACAATGCTTCTGACATGTAGTAAAGTGGTTTATATGCAGATTTATCGATTTTCCTAGCAGCATGGCAGTCCCTTGTAGCCATATGAGCATCGTTTTTCCACTTCCTCTGGATGTGGAAGAAATTTCAAAAGATGTTCCATTCAGCAAAATTGAAAAACACAACTGAACAGAAAGGAAAAGAAAAATTGGTGATATTGAGAAGAACCATGAGCAATAGTGCAGCACGAGTACACAAGCATTCATGTTTTAGTGCAGGCCCGATAATATGATGGTAGCCATTCAAAACTTCATTGCATGCCTCAATTCCATAATAGGGTGTCCCCTCCTCCAATGACTTCTTAGCATATTTTATTAGTTTCCTACACTTGTCAAGCTGTAAAACCCAATTAGTTAACAAAAACACAATGCAAAACTAAAGGAAAATTATTTAGTTACAGCACAGATCTACAGCAAAATCCCTTATAGATATATTCCAAAATTAATCAAAAAATGATATACTGCATACCTTTGCAGCAATGTTCTTTTTAGTAGGAAAACCATTTGGGAAGACATTAGACACAAAAGGCTGCAATTCTGCCCCATTAACTATTGGAGAGTAAGTCATCAGCTTTGAAACATCTCCTGAAGTATATTGCACCTCATTCACTCCAGCTGCATATTGCAAGAATAAGCATAATGTCAACAACTTTTACAGTCCCCACAAACAGGCAAGTAACGGAATAGATGATGCTACAGCTGAAGAGTAGGAACTAGTTTGGATAAAATTTACAATAAGGACTTGTGCAAAAAGATATAATTGGCCGAATCTTGCAATAATTATGGGTCTTTTAAACAAAAACTTCGTATATAAGTTGAAATTAGTGTCAACATCTTAACTTTTTTGGAGGCTCACCCATTTAACTTCTCCATAAACAATTACAAGCTTATAAAAAAGATATTTATCATAAGTGAAGAACCATAAAACTCATTTCAATTGAGAAGTGCCTTTTTCAAAAAAAAAATTGAGAAGCTCCCATAAACTATAAATTAATTGAAACTAGGCCTGGATCTTCGAGAACATTTAAAATCGCTCTGTACCAAAAATCTAACTATAAATTTGCAGTGCATCAAATAAAACCTGTCAATAAAATAAATGATGCTGATTAAAAGGGTTATTTTAGAAAGGGGGTGCCCATTTAGGATATAATATACATCAAAATGATATAATAAGAAATAGACAGAGGTTAAAAAATATGCAAGAAGTAAAGTCGAAGCTAAGGGAAGATCCCCAAATATATGCAAGATTAACATGTTCACTTACATTAATAAACCAACAAAGTGAAACACAGCATGAAGTGGCCGCTTCAAAACCCAATTCTAAAAAAAAGGAAAAAATTACTTATTTAACCTTATTTCTTTTGTTTAAAGTTTCAATATTTGACCAACCGTAGGAATGCTATACACCGCACAGCACTCTTTTTTTTGTATGTCTTTGACTATGTGAGTTAAAGATTCCAATGATATCAAGCATAAATAAATAAATAAATAAGATGACAGTGTGCAAAACAATTTGCACAGAAAAACTGCTGCATAATTAGACTGCTATTAATACCCAAAACAATCTGAACAAGTGCACATTATTTCATACTATCCGTGGATATATAATTATGAATAAACAAGAAACAAGGTATAGTGTAAAACAATTTACCATGATTTACATTCATCAAGTAAACATGCTCTCCACTATAGCTGAGGAGAACTTCGCATCCATCAGGACTAAACGCAACATGAGTTAAGTGCAAGCTTGGATGTCCCTGGAAGAAAAGGACACAATATGAGTGCAAGAATATTTAATTAAAGTAGAAGGAAAGACTTAAACCTGTATAACATATCAAGGAAGAAAATGGATGAGAGAATATGATATTTTCTAGAAACCAAAGTATATGCGGCATTAAGTCAGTAGAATGATAAGAGGAGTTTGCTTCAAGGTATAGAATCAAATATACTAACAAGTATGTTGGCTAACTACACAATATTCCTACGAATACTTTTAAACTTTATTTGTTCAGAAATAAAAAATTCAAAAATAGAAAATAATGGTAGAATGAGGTAAAAGTAGAAAGTTATAGTTGGTCGATTTTTTAAAATAATTATATTCCCATGGGAATGCAAGATTATCATCTTTAATTTATCATGGTAATGAAAAAGTGAGAAACCGTGAGTGGAGTATGTTCCTAGAGAATACATGATACGATAGCATTTTCTTTAACATTTGTACGAGACATGGGAATATTACATCCCAAACTCATTTTCCTGGGAATATTTTATGTCTTTAACTTTCAGATTCATTTTAAATTAAAATGAATCTTTGGGAATATTGCATGCCTTCAACTCTTAGACGAAAAGGGTTGACATTCAAAACCTATCAATAACAGTAACCTTACAATATTTGGCAAAATGAACACAATCGTTTCACTCATCCACGAGATTATTTATGCTTCTGATAAAGTATATTATTACAATTCACAATCATATTATAAGGTATGAAAAAAATTCTAAATGGATACAAGGTGTTAAAATTCCTACCCTCACCCTTTATCAGGCTTTCTCCAAAGGAGAAAGTAGAAAGCGTAGGTTAACACAAAGTGCATGAGAACGAAAGAAATGCAGGAGAAAAGTGCATGAAAAAACAGAGCTTGCCGACATATCTGTTTTTCCTTTAATGGCATGGTCTCTGTTTTAGACTACCTACTACATTGGACAGTACTTATTCAAAAGCGGATAATAGTCGACTAATAAAGCAAAGCACTAACACGATCAGAAAGATGCATTGGACAGAAATAATTAACACAAGGAGGTGGAGGCATTCTTTTCCCACAGGAGCTTAAAGGTGGTAGCATCCTTCTATCATACAGACGTGCAAAGGCATCACTGCAAGAATAAGAAAACCTAAAATCAGTTTGAAATAGAAAACTGAACTAAATTACATATGGGTTCACCAGAGATATTTACCTCCCGCCAACAAGGAGCAAATGAGGTCTAGCTGAATTAATGTCACACGATTTTAAAGCAAGGACTTGTTTAGGAGGATCGCCAAGGGACCTTTTAGCTCCATTCCGTAAATCAAGCTGGCATTAACCATAAAATTGGAAGTCAATAAATGAGAAACACTGCGGTGTTCAGCTACAGAAAACAATGATCATAATACGCTGACTTCTTGACTATCTCCAGTGGAAAAGCCAAATAATTAGTAGCAAAACTGTTGAGATCCAATCCTATCTAATTCCAGAGGATTAACAAAAGGCAATAGTGAGACCATCACGAGACTGAAGATTTTTAGTGTATGGAAAATAAATATAAATACATAAAAAAGAAAACAATTTTTATTAAAAAAATTCATAAAGATTTTACACATCCAGACAACGTTCAGTAGAACTCAAAACTGACAATTAATTAAACCACTTACTAGAACATTGTGACATTCTTGGTGTGAAGATCCTGCCAGAGGACAAGAGGTACCTTCACGAAAATCATGTTGTCTTAAGGTTCCATCCTCACTAGCACTCCATACCACATTGGGGTTTCCATTTTCAACCTGCAAAAAAAGAACACATAAGACATTGAAATACATTTGATTTCCTTTACCCCCGTTGATGTAATGTTATTGAAACAACTAACTCAAGATTTTCATAGACCACATAACTTACAGCCAATTTCTTGACTCTACGAGTGTGGCATTGGTAAAGTGCTGATGGAGCAATGGCATTATCATTAAATCCACTCCCACTTAAGCGAGACCTATTGAATAACCGAACCTGCCAACAACAGGAAAAAAATATATGAAGTTAGGGAATTAAAAATGCATTAGCTGCTAAAAATATCAAATGAATCATTACTTCAGCATCTCCAGCTCCAGATGCTACAAGCTCATCAGAAGTTTCTGGTATGAACTTAGTACAGAATATATTTGCAGAATGTCCGGTGTCAATTGATTGCAGTAGTTTCTGACCAGAATAGCTCCAAATGTTGATCTGCAAAATTTCATGCAAACAATTAAATGAGATATAATCCCATATTATACGCACTATATAAATAATTTCAAATATTCTTTTACGTTTAGTTTCCATCGAACATATGAGATAATGGTTAAGATGAGAAAAGAAATGTATCATACCCGCGTATCATCTGATCCGGATATCAATAATGAACCGTTTGAATTCCAAGCCACAGCATTGACACAACCAAGATGCCCCTGTCGAAATCACGAGCAAAAGGATAGTCATCAAAAGGCAAAAAAAAGAGGATTCATAGAATCTCAACTAGGGTAAAATGCTCAGAAATGAAGCAGGCTGTTAGAAACACTGGAAGAAAATGTATGTTGCAATCTATGGCAAGGTAATAACAGCATTTCTAAGAAAATGATACCTATATGAAATCAATATATAAATATAGTAATAAATTGAGACGTGTTACCAACCCCTAACTCTTTATCTTGAGAAAGCCTCCGAATCAAGGAAGAGTGTGTCTGCAAACGCTGATTAACATCCTATAGGAAAAACAAAAACAGCATTTTATTGGTCAAGATAAAAACGACACGGTCAATAATCATAAGCTAAAATCAGAACAAGTCTTTAATCAAAATGATCGTCTATCGGATTGAAAATCGGAATCAGCAAGGTAATCGTGAAGTATTAAGCTAATTTTTTGAGTTTAAAAAAAAAAAAAGAGAGAGAGAGAGAGAGAGAAATAAAGGGAAAGTAAAGGAAGAGGGATACAGGACGAGTGTGAAGGAATCGAGAGTTGAGAATATTGTGAATGTTGGCATCGAGAAAGGGATTGGAGTCCATTGTAGAAGAAGCGGGTTTCTCTCAATCGGAAATCGCTCGCTGAGTCTGCTGAGAGTGAGAGGAAGTAAAAGTAGCTAATTCGATCAGCCTGATTTTCGTCAATTGCTGCTGAGGCGGTTATATTTAGAACCACTTCTTCATTCACTTCTCACAATAAAACGTAACTCCCCCTTTTTTTATTCTTTTGTTACAAAGGTAAATCAAAAAGTGTTTCATGAATCGTCGTAAATTTTTGTCAAGCAAAAAAAATAACTAATTTCATGTTTATTAAAAAATTAATTAAATATAATTAATCTTCTTAATTTTACAAATAATATAAATGCATTTCCAAAGCCTCTTTCAAAAAAACATGTTTTGTCCTCATAAAATGATGGTTAAAAGATACTTAAATTTTAATTTAATTGACAAATAACGATATTGTTACACTGAATGTCTTCTTATATTATAATATATATATAATCTCTTTTAAAATAAAAAAATAATTATTAAAAATAAAAATTACATTAATTAAAAAATATTTTAAATTAAAAATCATCAAATGTAGTGAAAATAAATTATATTTGAAAAAAAAAAAGAAAAGAAAAACAGTGTAATTTTATATTTTAATTGATCCACAACAAGTGACTCATTTATAATTAACTTATTTGTAAAAAAGTGAAATATAATAATTAACATTTTCAATTTAAAATGATACTAATTATATTTTATATGTTGTTTTTTCTTATTAATATTATATGTATCACTACTAATTCAATAATTTTCACTATGCTTTTATAATTATGGTAAATAAACCAATATTTAATAGAAATAATTTAATAAGATTATTATTTTATCTCTTTTATTTGTAATATTTTTTATTGTATAAAATAGACAGATAATTTAATTATTTATGGGGATGAAGGATGAAGTGTATCTCATTGGGGCTTAAGTAAAAATAATAATATCTCATTTGGATGAAAATAGATTAGATTGAATTAAACTTTGTAATATATGAGTTTGATCTACTTTAAAAATGTTATTGTATGAGTTTGATTGTATGGAATCACACGTCTAATCCAAATTATAAAATAAAGGCAGAGAAAAACTTTATTTAGATAATTAAAACAGTGTATTGTGTGACATGTAAGCGCTTTTCATCATCGTTATGATAACATGATTCGTTTGGAGTTCGGTTATCTTACCTTTTTTATCTCTTTAATATTTTTTAAATAAAACAATGAGAGAGAGAAATAGAGGTGAAGAGGGAGACTTGGTAGAGAGGATCAACGTATGAAAAAGTATTGTTCCTATTCTTTTTTGTGTCATGCTAAAATGATTATATTTAAGGATGTATTTGGTTGGAAGTAGATAGATATATGAGAAAGAAGATTAGGGAGTGTTTTAAATAAAATATGTTTGATTCATTTTTTAAGAAAGAAGATGATGAGGGAAACAAAATCTCTTTTATTTATATCCACAATAAACCTAATGCAAACTATAAGGTTGGTAAACTTAAGTTTTGCATTAGGTTTGACGCAACGAAAATTTATCGAGAATTTCAAAATTTGAGTTTCTCTAAAAATTATATAATCTAAATATTTTAATTTTTTAACCTTTTAAAAATAATATTTTTGTCCAAAAAACTTAAAAATTTGGAATTTAAAAAAAAGTAGGATAATTTAATTTTGTGGAAATTCAAAAAAAAAATGCAAACAAAAACTAAAACAGGATTAAATATTTTTACGTGAAAATGTGAGCACTATAATTTGAGGGAAATACATTATCTTATGCTGAAAATAACATGAGAGTAGAGGCGAACGTTTTAAGGGGCTGATGGTAGCCATAACCCTTCCGAACTTTTCATTTTTAATAGTATTTACAAGAAATATACATAACTATTTCCAAAGAATTAAATACGTTTTGAAAAGTTTTCGTGAAATATTACTCCATCGAATCTTAAATATAAAAAGCAAAAAATCATTTTTTTTTTACCACAAATATAAACAAACATAACTTTCTTTCATTTTATTTTAATAATATTTATTTTAAAATATCCTTCTATTAACATAAGTTTTTATTTTTGTTTATGTATTATTCCAATGAGAGTAAGTTTAAAATAAATTTATTTGTTGATCGACCAAAAAATTTATTCCAATATTTTCTGTTGAAATTTCCTCACTGGATCTAGATGGGTCATCAAGTGTGATTGATATTGAAGTTGTGCACTTGTGATTCAATGTTGGTCCATTTAGACTAGGTTAGAAGACCAGTGTTTCTCTTTTTATACACTACTTTGTGGGCTAAATGTTATTTAAATCCACAATAAAGCAATGATCTAACAGTCAAAGTATCACGTGGAATTTTTGCTAAAAAACAAAGCTTTTCAGCGGTAAAGGAGAATAAGTTTGGCAACAAAATAACAGTATTTTTTTAAAAGCTTTTTCACTAACCAAAACAGATTAATTAAATAACTAATGGAATAAAGATAACACAAATATAATATATTTCCCGCAAGCATATCATATGCACTACTAGTTATCTCTCTTGTAAGTCTATTCATAATATTATATATCAAATATAGAACAATTGAACAAATGAAAAACCTTAAGACTCTCTACTTACATACATAAATAATAAACTGTGACTAAATAATACAACTGTTAAAAAAGATGCAAAATATTTAACAGCTGGTGGTAATTACTCACTTCATGCCAATAGCATGGACTATTCATTTGATCACCCATCTTCAACTCATGATCCACCTTATAGTTTTGCATTAGTTTCTTGACTATATATTTTTTTTTTATTTTTTATAAATTATTTATAAGCTTATCTCTTGCTTTCTTCTTTTGGTATTGAATTGAGGGGACACCTTCCATAAAACACACATAATGTATAATGTCCTTTTATGGAAAAAGTATCTTATGGATTATGATGATGATGATAAAATTCTACTATAAAAGATCTTCTCCACAGGTTTTGTTTAGCTTCCTTCTCTTAGCATCTGGGCTACTATGTGAAGATGAACATGAACCAGCATTTGTTTCATCACTTTTGTAGCTGAAGCACAAAGTATTATCCAACACACCTATTGGGCTTTGAGGCACACAAGGAATAGTAGATGCAACAATTGAATCCTTAACAGATGCATTGTTCAATGACAACTCTTGAACCTTTTCAATACACTTCAATAATCTCTCCTGCAATAACAACACAAATTACACATTGTAAATATCAATTAAGCAAGCGTCGTCGATTAAATTGCACATTATCCAACATTATTGTCATTTTGAATGGACCACAGGGTTTACCTTTTCTATGTGTTGAATCAGAGTAGAAATTGCTTTGTTAGTATCAATTGCTTGGGTTTCGGCAACAACACATATTGCAACTGCCGCTGCAATCTCTGATGGTTTGAATTCCAAGAAGTCGATACCTGCATTGAATTCACACGATCAAAATTAATCAACTCCGACTCCTATAACAATTTAAATTTACTGCAGAGATTGGTTATTCTAGCAGTTAAGCAATTAATTTGTGCAATGAAGTTAGTACCTTTAATGGTGCTGATTATAAGTTGGGTAGATTGTGAAATTGAAGATCTTAATGAACTCTGATCATCATTAATCTTAGAAAGGAAATATTCAATGAATGAGAAAGGAGTAATTGATTGCATTCTCCACTTCAATGTCGTCAGTACTAGAAGTTCCATTCGCTGTATGGTTTTAGCTTCAAACACAAACTTCGAATCACCAACCTACGCGAAAGAATCGACATAGATCAGCACATGCAACATGAATAGATTGAATTAACAAACACAAAGCATTGAAAATGACAAGTTCCTACTTGTAAATCAAGAGTTTGCGGAACATCGGTCTCCTCTACTTTGGCTGCCAAAGATAAGCAGGATACAGCCAACAATTGCATTGTCCAAGCTCTTCCCTTCTATGAATGGAAACAGAAAATTAGATCAAAACCAATCAAGAATAAAAAAGCTCATTTTCTGGGTTGAACTTCACTTCATTCATTGACTTACTGGTAATTCATATGCGGAAAGGAATCGATCCATGTAATTAATGGATAGATATGCACATAGAGGACCAAATCCGAAATATGATTGAACCTATAAACATGAAGAAAAGGGCAATTAGATTAGATAAACAAACATTACAATCTAATCCAATCCAATCCATTCATAAAATGCATGAATCGGAAATTCCATTCAATTCATCTGTTAATCAAATACAAGTAGAATCCAAGAGTTATCAAGCAATGGATCATCATCAAATCAATAATGTGGTATGCAATTGTAAAGATATTGTTCTTTCATTAAATCCAAATCCAAATAAATCGGTGCCGTTTCGAAGAAAGATCATCATTGTTCATATTCCATTACAGCCCCATCAACAGGATTTCAGAAAAAGCACTACTTTTTTAAGTTTTCACTATCAAAAACACTTTTTTCTTCAGTTTCCACAAGCAAAAACATTAAAATCAACAAACATTAGATAGATTAGAGTAAGAAAGAGTAAAAACAAAACAAAAAATAGAATCTACCTTTTGAATCCAATCGATGGCTTCGTTTCTAGCCCCAAAGTCCAAATCATCCCCAAACTTCAACCTATTCAAGTAATCACAACCAGGCCATTGTTGACATTCCTTTTCCAACATCAACTTCAAACACTCTTCACTCTGCAATGGCATCTCATCTGGGACAGCATGGTTTTGGTTCCTCTGATGTTGGTACCTAGGACGCCACGAATCCTCGTCCATGGTATCCTCAAATTGAGCATCATCAAAAACACTGCTATCCTCAGTACAAAGGAGACTAGAAACACAATCAAAACTTGGTGCCATTCCCAACAACCCAAAAAAAACCCTTTTCTTCCAAATTCACAAAAATCAAAACTTTTTAAACGAAATGATTAAAAAGAAAAAAATGACAATCTGGGTTGAAATAAGAACAAAAGAAGAATAGAGAGAGATGAAAGAGTTTTGTTTTTTTGCACACTCTTTCTCTCTGGTTCGAAGTTTCGGTGAATAGAGTGTGCAGCGAGAGAGGGGCCTTATGAAGGAACCCAACCGCTGCTTTTTAGGGTATAAAGGAAGAGAGAGAGGGAGTGGGGTTTGGGACAGAGGGGTGGGTCTGTACAATGTGGATCGTTGCGTAGGTTAATATCGGTACAAAACAAATAAGGTTAATCACTAATTACTCTATTTTGTGAGAGACATATTCACACACGGATACATCAAATTAAATCAAATTAGAAACAAAAAACACTTTATTAATACAAATGGTAATTATATTTTATTATTAGTAAAAAAGGATTGTAGTACATATTTATCATATATTAAAATTTTGTCAAGAAAAGTCAATGAAAATACAAGGGAAAGGAATAAATCATGTTTAAGTATTTATTATTACTTACTCTCTTTTTTAGAGATTAGACTTCAGTCGTTTTTTTACAACAGAAGTTTTTGTCTTTTATTTACCATGTATTCACTTTTTTTATACACATGTACTCACACAAGATTTTTTTTTTACTAAAGAATAAAAACACTGTTGAATTTCACCGCTGTATTTTTTAGTAAAAAATTAAAAACAGTCTAAATCCTAATAGATCGGAGTAATTAAAAGTATATATATGTTTTTTTTCTAGAAAAGAAGTATATATTGAGAGTGATCGGTTAACTAGATTGAATTTTATTACTAGTTTAAAAAGATTACTTTTTTTTACAACATAAAAAATTAATTCTTGATTTTCTCGTAATATTTGGATTTACTCTTAAACAACATTTTGTTATTTTGGAAAATAGAAAATTATTATTTAATTTACATATTATTTTAAAATAAAATATAAAGAAAATAATATTTAAAAAATTAATATATTAATATTAATTTTTAATCAAACACATTAATTTTTTAGATATAATTTTCTTTTATATTTTATTCTTACTAATATTTCTTAAGAATTCAAATAAGGTCACAAAATTCTTAACTCATTTATTCCGTATTTTGACTTACCCCTTTTAACCCTGTAAATATTATCAATAGCCCTGCACATTAATTTGACAAAAATATATACCATTCCTTCAATTTCACTTATAATGTAATAAAGCACGGTCGTCAATTATGTATTTACCTTTTCTAGGTTGCAATTAACCCAGAAGTACCATTCGTATAATGCTATTTCCAAATTTACAGAGCGTTGCGACTATTGGTCAATTCAAGCATCCATTTAATAGACTACAGACTTTCCTATAATATCATGCATTTGATTTTATTTCAAATTAATTTGTATTATTAAATTTCACTGTGGTATATATAAAATAAACGAAATTTGAAAAACTTGTATGAGTAAAAAAATTATTTTTTAGTGCTTAATAATAATGCATTGACAAAGAGTTTAATATATATACATAAACAATTTTACATTAACAATTAATATAAATAGTTACAATTTATGATAAAATAAAAAAATTTAATTAATTTAACTGTTTATGATTTAAACGGAACTTATACCATTTAGTTTCCATTGATAAATGAGAATGGCGAAGAGGTGGTTACTATAGCAATGACAAATGAAATGTGGTATTAAGAAATAATGAGGTAAAATTAAGGGGTTAATAATTGATTAAAGTGTAAAAGTAAAAAAAATGGGACCAATAGTACGTGCATAGTGTGTTGTATTCTCCCGTTTCGACGCGTGTGCTACGCTGACATTGGGCGATGACCGGAAGCGTCGTTTCGTCCTTATGTCTGTCATTTTTCCTTTCTTGTATTACTAGCTGTCATTTCATTTCATTTCCCTCCACCATTTCCCTCCCCCGCCAAATATAATCAATATTATTAGTAAAATCACTTTTTTCATTTCAATTTCAATCTGCTAATTATTATCAGATCAGATCAAAAATTAAACTTCTTTCCTTCAATGTTACGCCAACTAATTTCGCATGATTGAATCGCATGTGAGTCGTGGCAACGGTTGAGATTTATCTTTTTGATTATAGTTTATTATAATTATAATTTCATAAATTTATTTTTTTCTCGCTCAAACTTCAACAGTTAAATACTAATATTATAGATTAGATATTTTTATTTTATGTCGAATTTAAAATTTTACATTTGTGTGTATGAATTTAAGTGATATTTGATTCAACTTGTTACTCTATTCACTTATAAAAATTAATTTTTTAGTTAAAAAGTATTTTTGTATAGATTTAAATTGCCGATCTACCATTTTCTTTTTGTATACTATGAATTTTTTAAAGAAAAGGGACCTCTAGTTTTGAAATGTTCTCCGAAAAACTATGATAATTCAAATTTCAGTAATAAGATAAATAAAATTTAGTTAATAATTATTTATGTTAAAATTTGAACTTCGATTCTCGTGAATGTTTTGTTTTGAATTGAAGTTTATTAATCATTTGATTAATGTAATTTTTTTAACTATTTAATTTTTAGGGAATTAAGATTTTAGAAATTCAGAGTTCAATCAAAAGGTAAGTAAAATTTGACCAATAATAATTTCAGCCGAAATTCAAACTTAAATTCTCTCGAATAATTTGTCTTTAGTTGAAACTCATTAACTACGTGAGTCTAATTATTTAATTAAAATAACATATTTCTTTCATCATGCTAACCATTTTTTAGTCAAAATTCTTTTTCTTCTAAAATTATTATGATACTTATACAATTTTGTCTTATGTATTTTTTATTATTATTATTATTATTATTATTATTATTATTATTATTATTTTATTGTATTAAGTTTAATTTATTAATATGTTTATGAATTTTCATTTTACTATTTAAAAAATTAGACAAAATAAAAACCTAATACATGGTCACATCTTATCTTGTGGATGTGACATAGTGATAACCCAAAAAAATACATTTTGTATTTTTTTTAAGTGGAGCATATTGGGATATTAAGAAAAAAAATGTCTCCATTGCTTAAAGAAAAAGGGCCTTTGGTTCCAAAAGGAAAGCGACTTTAAAAAATACAGTGTATCCATTTCTTAAAGAAAAAAGTCTCTCCAATTTCCAAAAGGAAATAGGCTTTTGATTCTTAAGGGAAACAAGTTATGGTAATTTAAAATCCGGTCATAAGGTAAATCAAATAATCTCAAGTTTTTTTTTCCTTCAACTGAGCTAAATTAAAAATTTATAAAATTTAAAGTTTTAAAGATTAGTTTGAATTAATATAGAAGAAGAGAGAGATGAGATTTTAATGGTATGGAGGAGAGAGAAGGAAAATAAATAAATGTTTGCTTCAAAAGAAAAGAGGGAAGGAGATGAAAGAAAATTTTAAATTGTTTTGTTTATATTAAGTTAAGGAAAAAAAAAATAGTTTTTAATTTATATTGACTCATTTTCCTCACTCTTCATCAAATTCCTTCAAAATAAAGAGATATCATGAAGGATTTTGTTTTCCTCTATTTTCCTTCCATCAAATAGATCCTACTTTTTTTTGGCTAAATGTATTTCTTTTTATTAATTTTATAATATATTTTTTTATTATTAATTTTTAAATTATATAAAAATTGTTAAAATTTTACTAATATTTTTCTATAAAAAAACTTGCATGATGGTGTTGGCATTGGACCAACTCAAAGTTGAATGAGCTAGTCCAACCCATATCAATTTTTCGGTCAAACTACTTGCGCTTGACCAAAACTATACAAGTGTGCTTTGGATTTATTTTTTATCACACTAAAATATAAGGGATCAATTGGGTTGGTCCAGTAAATCAACGTTATTTTGATAGTTCTATGTGTATTCGATAAATTTTCTAAAAGAGATTAACGGCTGTGAAACAGAGATAGACATTCTCAAATATAACATTATTATAACTTAAAAGACAAAATATACATTAAAGGTGTTTTAAGTTAATTGAAAGCTTTAAACAAGTCATTTATATTTATATTGTGTGAAGTTAGTCAATTATTTGTGTCAAAATAATTTTATCTCTTAAAATATCAATAATCTTTGACTAAATTTACGTGTATAAGTTACTATATTTTTTTACCATTCAAAAAAGTAAATTGCATTTTCAATTTATAAACATTATATCTAAATTACTTCAAAATGAAAACATTTTTTATAAATATATTAAGAATAAAATTTGGTTCAACACATTTTTAAATATAAATGATTGTTTGACATAATTTTTTTTATAAAAAAAAAATATGTTTTAAACTTTTAAAAAATAAATTGCCGTACGTGCAATGTTGTTTCGTGTACAATATATATATATATTGATGCAATTTAAACCTTCAAAATCAGTCAAATTAATTCATACAAATCACGTAAAAGAGGTGTACTTTTGGTTCTTTTACCACCGCCACTTTGAAGTCCGTCTCCTTTTGGGATCGATCAATCAAAATATTGGTTTTAAAGTACAATTTTGTTGTTAACATTCAAAATTGACCACGTTGAGTAGGACCTAATCCTTCCTTAGGCTAACGAGCAAGGATTACAATGCGAATTACGGACTTTGGTGTTTCAAAATTAGTCTTACAAATGATTTTTTAGAGCAAGTTGCCTTTTTTATCGTTGGTGTTTTATATGTTTTTTTTTTTTGATAGAGAAAGAGGTGGAGGGTTGATTAACGTGTTTTTTGGAATTTTCAAAGGAAGGGTTTTGGATATTGTGATCAAACAGTTTTTTGAAGATAAAGTTGGTCCAATCGAACGTGTTTTTGTTTCGGATCATTCATTCAGATGAGATGCGCCTCGACTAGGCAATATCGTTGCCTCTTCGAATAATTTTTCATTTTTTCATATGCTCTTTGATTATTGTTTTTGGGCAAAATAATATTATGTTTTTCCTTAGTTGCAGGCAAAGCAATATCTTGCGTTGGGTTTTTCTGCGACAAAGTACTATCGGAAGTATAATATTTAAATGTGAAGCGAAAATTGAACTATATATATAGTTCCAAAAAAATATGTATATAGTATATTTATGATTTCTTCTTCTTTTTTTAACAAATATAGTATACGCATGACGAATTGTGGTTATCAATTTTATTTTTGAATGTCAGCAAATCAGAATACTTGAGTAATTTAATGGCAGTTTACCTCTAAGTTGTAATGTATCACTCTTTTTATTTTGACCGTACGTGTAAGGCCGACAACTTAGAAAACTCATGATCAAGTTTAGGACATTAAATGAAAATTACAATTAACTGATTATTTTTTTGTTATAAAATTACATTTTTAGTGATTTTAATGTTAGTTAGGAAAGAGGCAGTGTAAATCTGAAGTAAATACACCTCAACTTATCAAATATTATATTACTTAATCTTATTGAATATAAAATATTGTCTTATTAAAAACTGTATTTGAAAAATTAATAGGTATAAAACCATGATGAAGAAAAAGAGTGCAGTAACTACCTACCAAAAATCAGCAAAATCTATATTTAAGAAAACCAATCATGTTTCTATTGAAAACATTAGAAATATTAGATGGATAAGTATCTCACCAATGACTATTAACAAAGCGAAGTTTCAAATTAACAATGTTGTCTACACATTGATTCCTTCTCTAAAAATATAGGATATAGTAAAAATCATATTCTTAACCATCTCGATATAATTAAGTCATCTATTTCTAATAGATCAAAGAATAAGACTAATATTCTTAAAAGTTAGAGCTGTCAAATTAGATTCAATCTAAATAAATCTTCATTCATCCTTACAGATTGTTTCAATAGCAACCATAAATCTCGTAAGCTCAAGATACAGTGCAGTTGTGATACTTAAATTCACCGCAAAACAACACAAAGAAGCAACAAAATTGTCTCTAAATATACCTCCACAAGCATCAGGACCAAGACATCCAAATGTAGTCATCTGTATTACATTTAATCTATTACTCTTAGGGGGCATCATATCATTTTTTTTTTGTGTTGGGCGCTTTAGGAAGATGAACTCCAACATTAAAGTACCTGAAATTTTGAAATTTCTGAATATAGTTGGAGAATGTATTAGTAGTGTGACTTTCAGATAAAGATACATTGGCAATAATTTTGTTGATGACAATGTGAAAAACAAGATTATTGCCTTCAATTCGAGCTTGATTTATGCAATACCAAATAGTATCAATAGTAAAGATGATGTTGACTAAAATAACATATATGCATTGATGAGACCAATCTTTGTGACATACAATGAAAATATTTTGAACCGAACTACTATCAATTTGAGAGTGAAAAACAGAGTTTAACCAAGATCAAAACTTAGTAGCAACACAACAGGATAAAAGGAGATGATTGCTAGTCTCTATTTCACATTTAGAGAGCTCACATCTAGAATCAATTTGACAACATCGAGAGATTAAATTATCATTTGTAAGCATATTGTTATGCAATAATCTCCAAAGCCTAATAGATTTGGAAGGAAGAATGCTAATATGCCAAATAGCTTGGCCCAAGCGATTTGTTTCCCCAAAGTTTTATAGAATAGATAAGCGCTCTTAAAACTTAAAACTCCAAAATTGTTTAATCTCCAAACCAAATTAAAAGTAATTATGGTAAAAGTCATACATCTTTGATAATCTAGTGGTTGTGATTAACTGACTGTGTAAAAACTGTTTACATTGATAATGTATATGAATTAAATCTTATTTCTTACTTTGTGAAATGATTTAACAATATACACATATATTCTAACAATAATAATACAGTTGATGTAAATTGCAATTTGGTTTTATTTTTTGTACAAACAAATTATATTTTACACACACAAAACTTAAGTTTTGGATTTTTAAAAAAAAATTATAAACATGGCTTTTAACTTTAAAAGATTAAGCTATGTTATTGGTGCGAAGTAGTCACTGATGTTATGGATGATCAATCTCTCTTGAAGATCTAACTATGTGTTGGAAAAACATGCATACAAAATTTTTTTTAAAAATTGAACACAATTAAACACAAAAATGTAACATATAAACTCTAAAATTAAAGAAAAAACTACAACAATTATCTAATGACAACCAAAAAATAGTTATTATGTGAATGTTTTTATAAAACAACTTATCTCAAACATCCTCAACCCCAATGCACTCACACCATCAAAAGTAAATACCTCAACTACATTTCACAACACTCTAAAACAAGAGTGTAAAAGAAAAGAAGTTACAAATTTAATATATTTCCATTTGGTGCATTTTGTAACGAATAACTATGACTCCATGTATAGTTTTAGTCTCTCTCTTCCTCCTACAATTATAAGCAATGTAGAACATTTTTCAAGATAATTCAATTTCAACCAAACATAACAAACTTGCCTCTTTAGTAGGGTCTTCTTTCTCAACTACGTGTTTATCTCAAATTTGAGACAGATGAACATAATGTGGTAACTTGTAATTTACAAGCGAAGTGAACTCACATTAAGAAAATATATTTGACTTTTTTGCAAGTTATTAATCCTAAATTTTATCCGCAGCTAGCTCTCTCTATTTTTAAAGGTATAGCCCGTTGATTTGGGTTGAAAGTTAGAATGTTAAAAAGAGGATTAAGAAAAAAGTCTAAAATCCGATCTATATCGCTAACAAATTATTCTTCGATCAACTAACAAACTATCACTAATATTTATCTATAAGAAAATAATTTAATCAACAATTTCCTTACCGTGCAATTTTGAGTCTTACTGATTTCTAGCTAGTAGTGAATGATGATCACTAGTCAACTGGAACATATAGTGACAAAATGTCCAAAACTTCGACCAATAGAGACTCTAGATCCATCCTTTATATATTGGAAAATTTACTTAAGATCCATTTCTGTTTTATAACCATTTGACCATAGATCATCATATTGGATAAGTCAATAGTGAGAAAAAAGATATCAATGGTAAAAATTTGGATTGAATTGGACCACAAAACCATAGCAAGAAGCTTAGTTAATTTTATTTTCACTTTGGATGCTGGTTTCTTGGATTCAATAACCAAGCCTTAGACGTGCTTGAACGTGAATTTTTTAAAAAAGAGACTTTAGGACACAAATTTCTAACCTTTTCCAAATCTAATCTTTGAAATTCTCCTTTTTATATATACTATCCGAAATTTAACTTTTTTTCTGCTTTTGCAACTTCGTGTGACTAACAAATTGAACACATTCACTTATTCCTTATATCTGCTTCATGTCAGTTTTTATTCAAATTTCAAAGTCTATATTCTCTTCCTAATACTTTTTTCTCATATATGGTTAAAAAATAGAGTCTTCTTAATTAACTGACTGAGATTCGAGCTTTACAGAGTAACGGGGTGTCATTCACACCCACATATCCTTTATTTTATTTTATTTTAACTCATCCCTTCCGTTACTTACATTTCTTTCTCTTGATTTCCGTTATCTTTGCTACATGCCATGCGGCATATAATCGTAGTTAATTACGTAGTTTAATTAATTATATTTTTATATGTAATTAATCACGAGTCGTATACGTATACAAAAATTTTTAAAAGTCTCACATTAGATAAGATAATATATGATAAAATATTTATAAATGGTGGATAGTTCTCACTCTATCAAGTATTTTCAATTAAAATTCTAAGATAGTATAAGTCTATCTAAATTCACTGTACTACCTGCTATTATGTTACTAAATTAACAAAATATGATAAATAAAAGAAAAATAATAATTTTTTATATTAAATTAGTCTTATTAATCTAATGATGTATTTTAATTATTATAAATAAAAATAAAGTGGATGAATAATAAATTAAAAATGATGTTAGTAGATTGTATTAACTAGAAATATAATCGGAAAAAAAAAATTAAAACCACATAAAAAAAATTGTAGTGAAACTCTTTTTGTTAAATGTCAATAGCATTTAAAATTGCATTGAAGATAAAAAGTAGCACGAGAAAAATTATAGTTACATTAATAAGGTTTTATTTGTACAGATATATTAATAAGGTTATATATTGGTACTTTGTTTACGGACATAACTTTTATGCTCGTAGTTATATGTTTGTTGCGCCAGACTCGTTGCTATGTGTAACATGTGTAAATTAAAGATATATACGTTGTCAAAGCCAAAGGGTATCGTTTTACGTATTTGGCTTTGCTACATACGTGGTCACGTTTCAACATCACATGCGTATCAATAAACTGTCAAATCTAAACTTATGTGTGTACAAAATATATTTATAAGACATTGGATCCAATGTAATAAATTAATTATGAGTTTCAACAAAACAGGGGCAGTTTCTAACGTTTCTCATAGTTTATTATTTTAATAAGTTGTCGATATATATACACTATTCCTTATAATAGGACAACATTTTTTAGTTCACTCTTCTTACTTCCCCAACATTAGACAAAGTCAATAAAATACCGTCCAATTTAATCATGTAATAATTGATTTTGATTTCAATTTATGATGCTCTTGCAAATATATTTATTGCACGATCGCTTTATTGAAAGAAATGTAGATATATACATGGTGAACGTGAGCATGAGCATCATTTTAACTTATACATTTCTTATTGAATTCACGGATACAACCTAATCAAATAAGTTGTTTAAACTTGTCTATTTTTTCAATAATTCAAATATTGTGTGTTTTTAAAGTACACTTGATATACTTGCTAACATTGATTTTTGCACTCCTATTTCACTTGTTAAGATTTTTCACCACGTTGTATTTAAAAATAATTTTTATGGCAATCGATATATTTTTTTCTTTTTCCGTTTGAACTAATCATGATGTTTACTTTATTAGGCTACATTCTTTTCTTTTACACTTTGGTTTAATACCTTTAGATTTTGCAAGTAAAGTTTTTATTGAGACAATGTTGTCATATTTGTATGATTGGATTTTGGCTTAGTTCTTGTGTTTTTTTTATTATTTTTATTCAATAAATTTATTAAAGTCATACAAATAATAAAAAAAATATCAACATAGTTGAGATGTTAATTCTACTAGATTTTTTGCACTCTAATTTTTTACTTAAAAAAAGTTGTTTAAGTTATTTGACAGAGAATTTAATTTCCAATATTTACAAATATAAATTACTACTAAATATGGAAATAAACATGTCAAGTAGGTGAGACAGATCCATGCTTACTCTGTTTAACAAATTAATTCCAGCCATGCCACCGGTCCATTCCCTTATTCTAATGTGAGATGCAGAATGCAACAGATACTGAGGGAATTATAAAAAAGAACTAGATTACTTTTTATTTATTTTTTATCTGAGCCTTTTTTTTTATAAATAAATACAGATAGTTAGTTCAATTAGGTTATAGAAGATACATGCACGTTGTACATTAATTCTCTAATTAATACATAATTTAACCCTACTTATTCTCTTCTATAGATTGAATTTCAAATAATTCTCATTGCAATGAAAATGAACCATTAAATTATGGGTGTCTCGAATAAGTTAGGTGGGATCCATTTAAATTTGAAGTAATAGGTGAATTAAGATTAAAGTGTATTAGATAGAGAATAAATTGTTATAATTTGTGTTATATGTATGCACCATATGAAATGCAATAGTGCAACCAATGCAATCCAATCCAATAATGCCGTGAAATGGCTCTGCCTAATGCCTCATTCTCATCCACAAGCGTCCACAACATCTGCCGTATCTTCTGCGTCTCCATTAGAAGAGTAACCCAAATCATGTTTCTTGATAACTTTGATTAGCTTAAAAACTACTCCGGTAGCAATATAAATTAATGTGTCATTAGTTAAACATTCTATAACTAGTATACATTTTTATGATTAATATATTTTTAATATTGAGAGTATTTTAAAATTCTAACTTTATTTATTTTTAAAAAAGTATAGAATGAACCTATCCTCAGGTTCTTGTTGGACGACCTACTTTATTCTAACTTATAGTTGAAATAATAAAATAATTAAAGATAATATAAAGATATAAAAAATAAGAAAAGTTAATAGTTGTTTGTTAAAAATGGAAATAAGATAAATGAGGAAGTGATGGAGCTGGCAAAAGTCGTTTGTGTTGGCTTAAGCAATGTCTTAATCGAAATCGAAAAGCAATTGGTTATTGGCGACAGAAGGGGCCCTATGTACCTGTCAGGGCAGGGGTGAGAAATGAGTTAGGGCGGTTTAGTTTACACTTTGGCAACCCATTTTTTCCTGTCTCCTCTCCTTGTTGCTACTAATTAATCTCTACTACTACCACACCACTTCCACCCAATATTTTTAAATCTACGCAGATCGGATACCCCCTCTATTTTTTTTAATAAGTTTTCTCTCTTGAAACTAATTCTATTTTGAATGCGTCAGGATATGAATATTTCTTTCAACTAATAATCAAATTCAGTTAGATCTTCTAATCATAATTCAATTGATTTCATCCGTTAAATTAAATGTCCAATAAATGAATAAAAAATGCTTTTTAAAAAAAAGATTAAAAAAAATTTTGAATCGATTGAATCAACTGCAATTCAATCTGGTCAGTCCAATTCGATTTAATTTTCACCAATTTAGAATTAGTTAAGGTTGGACCAACAAATTTGAAATATTATTTCTTATGTGTAAATTGAAAAAAAAAATACAAATTTAATGAATTAGTCACATAGTTAAGACATCGACAATCGTTCGATTTCGATATGATAATTTAAAAAATACAAATTTAATTTTATAATATAATTTCAAAAATGTCCAACTTAAATTTAAACCGTTCAATGTAAAACAATTACAAATACATAAATGTGTGAGTGTGACCATAGTCGATCAAAGACGGTCTAAACTTAATGGACATATATTGATATTTTTAGATAAATTAAACCATACACATCAGCGGCATCCAGCCCTTTATAAATACCGTAGTTAAAAGTCCTAAGCATCAACTATGTGTTGCTTCGATTTTTGGGCAGATTATAGAATATATAACATAGGATAAATGAGATGAATAAAAATCGGATAAGATATACACATAATAAAATTTTATTATATACTATATTCGATGTCTATTAGATATTAACAACTAAATAATTCCTTTAATTTAAGAAAATAAATAAATAAATAATTCCTTAAAAAAACAACTAAATATTTTTTTTTGGAAATAACAACTAAATAATACTGTACTGTATTGTCAAGTCAAATGTCTAAGATAAACCATAAATAAAATTATTAAATTTAGAATTTGTATATGAATTTTATTTTATTTTGATATTTTGTTGGATTTAATTTTTATTATTTTCTTATTAAATCACATAAATTAAATGTCCAAATTACACTTAAATTAAACTAGTTATTGCTATTTTTACATATATTTAACTACTGCAGTTTTTATTTTAAAATATTTTTTTTTATATATTTCAATAGCTTTTTTTTACAGTTTTTTAAGTTTTTAAAACTAATATAACATGACAAAAAATTAATTAGTGGTGAAATCACATATAACTTCTAAAAATATTTATATTTAGTATTCATAGAGCACCTACATCCATCACACCTATTTTAGTTCTTTAAAAGGACCTCATTCAATTTTTATATATATTATTTTACACTTGTCAAATATTTAAACAAAGCAACTACATTTTCTAAATACCAATACAACCTATCAAAAACTCTAAAATGCGTCGTTGTGGATTCCACGACTTATCATATCTTCTTAGTTTTTAACTTAAATATTATCACATCATAAATTTTTAAGTAGATAAAAGATGAAGAAGATGAGTAGGAAGATATTACAGATGATGAAAGATGACGTATTTTTTCAAAATTTGAAAAACTCTAATAATTTTTTCCTTTCTTTTCCTTTTTTTTTTAATTAAAAAATTATTAATAATAATACTATATTGACTTATCACTCAACGTTTTTATGACACGTTGATGTTTTAAAAAGATAATTTTATAAAATATTAAAATATAAAGTAACCTAAATGTGTGGTAAAAATATAAATAATAACTTTACAAAAGACCTCAAGTTATATGAGAATAGGTTTGTGTTCATTTTTAAAATAGAAAGAACCTAAATAAGAAAAATATATAAAAGACCTAAATGTTATATGAGAATAAGATAAATGATATCTAATGTATTTTTTTTATTAAAATATATATTATAAATACTAAAAATATTATCAGTTTACAAGTAAAGAATAACACCAGAAATTAAGTGATTGACCTCAAGTGTTTAATGAGTTTCAATTAAAGACGAATCATTTGGAAGAACTCGAGTTTGAATTCTGGCTAAAATAATTTTTTATATGATTTTACTTATCGCTCAATTGAACCTCAGATTACTATGACCCCATTCTATTGTGATTAAAACAAAAAATAGTCAAATATGTTTTTAATCCTTATAAAATTTAAACTTTTTAATTTTAATTTCTATAAAATAAAAATACAATTTTTAGGCCCTACGAAGTTATAATGCATACAATTTTAGTCTCTAATGTTAAGTGGACATAAATTTTTGAATTAAATTTTTCAAGTATATTTACAACAATATAAATAATTCCTCCACAAAATTTGAGCTCAAAATTTGATTTCTAAGTTTATATTTTCGTTACTTTTATATTGAGTTTTATATATTTAAAAAAAATCATATTTAATTCATCCGAACTTAAAAAAATTCTAAATTTTTGTGAAAGAACTTTTTATAGTGTTCTAAACATGTTTGCAAAAAATTCTTCAATATTTTTTAAGTTGGAGAACAATTAACCATGTTTCATTTAAGTAGAAATTAAAATTATTTGTTGAATAATTTTACAGGAACTAAATATTGTATTTTTATTTTACAGAAACTAAAATTAAAATCTTGAAATTTTACCAGGACTAATTTTTTTTTGGTCTTAAACTAAAAATATATTTAAAAAAAGAATACTTGTAGAAATCTAATAACTTATTATCTATCATAATAATGCATAAATTAATGACGAGACCCACTTGTTTATTTAGTTAATTATTATTATAGATTGTGTGCTAAGTTGTAAAGTAATTGGCTTCATTCAAAATCCCTTACATCAAAATGTAGAATCTTTTACCTGTGTGTTTGTGGCATTATCTCCAACCACTATTAAGGAACCGTTGGTTTCAACGGGCATGAGAATTGAGAACTAGCTAGAAAATACCATAAACAAATTTGCAAAGAGATAGTATACTCTATCAATTGATCAATGGCTGAACTTAATGCGAATGTTCCAGTGCATGTTACTAGTAGTATGTAAGACTGAAATGAAATCAATTAAAGTTATATATGTCATGTTAAATGATCATGGTCGAAGCTTGGATACAAGTGCACAATTAATAAGCACTACATGTCATGTGTACTCCAATTTAATTGAACAAATTTGTATGATTTATTATCTAATTAATTTTTAAAAAAAGTTTAATGATGGCATGATTTCAAATCTTAACTGGTCTAATTTAGAGCATATGAGGATGAGAAATTTAGTCAGTGGTCTTGAGTTCAAATTCCAATTATTTGAGTGTATAATTTTGCCATCTATATGATCATATCTAGCTGACATTTTAATATCGACGGTGTGTGCAAGATATGGAGCAATGGTAGATCCAGAAAAAATAAATTTTCTTTAATGAGGTACGGAAATTGTCTATAATATATATTTACAAAACAAAAATATTATAAGTTTTTATAAAATATATAATCCCATAACAACATCCAAAATATATAAGTTTAGAATTGGAAATAAATATCATCAGTACCGATTAATTTTGTTATCATTTGTAATTTACCACATTAAGTTGTCTCAAAATCTTATAATTTTTTTTTATAAATTAATTTAGATATGTATTTTATACGTCTAAATTGAGCAACTTAAATATATATATTTATATATATTTAAAAATATTAAGGAGCAACTTAAATATATATATTTATATATATTTGAAAATATTAAGGATTAAAAAAGATACCCTTAAATATTACCTTTAAATATTGTTGTTATAGGTGTGTAGCATTCATTTCCAGTCACATGTTTCCTTTCAACCCACATGTTTGATTGTTAGATGAAAATATATATAAAAAATATGAGAAAGAGTACAAACAAATAAAAATATAATAAATATAACAGAGGTAATTACTATTTGATATAATATAAATATAAGAGAAACAAATCATCCAACTATTTTCCTTCATTGCTTCGTCTAACTTAATTTTCAACAACATTTTCTTCCGATTTCTTTCTCCAATTAAGTGCATATTTAAATTCAAATGAAATTGACATAATCATATATATATAAATTAATTTAACTTCAGCCGTTATTTTTTCAAACTCACCGCTCATGCATCCTTAAGTTTTCACTTTTAGAGAGCCAAATTTGATTATGGAGGCGTACAATAGATTTTGATATGTTTAATTTATATAAAGTAGAATTAATCTTGCCTCGATAATTAATTCCAACTTGAAAATATAATTTATAAATTTTATTATTAAAATTAATTATAACTTTCAAATTTATTATTCAAACTTATTTTTATATAAGTGTATATAAATATAAATCACTTTAATATTACAGTGACGCAACATCTCCTACTTTTTTTTAAATAATGATGATAGTTTATTAAAATAATATAAATAAGTTATTAAAATATCTTTAAATCTTTAGGGTTTTGAGAATCTGACATCGCACTTTTCCTTTGCGCTTCTCTTCTCTCAGTTCTCTGCTCATATTGCTCTCTTTCTCTTCTCTTGAACTCTCTCTCAGTCGCAGCGGCCAGCCGCCAACGTCTTCTTGATCTTGATCATCAAACTATCTCAATCTGCTTCTTATATTGTTCACGTTCTTGCTCTTTTTCTATTCTACTTAAGTAATTTTTCTCTATAAATAGAGTAAAAAAACAAATATCAATGGTTCTTGTCAGCAATAATCTTCTTCTTATCTTTACCACAATGTAAAGGAGATTATTCAACGGTTCTTAAATAACAATCAAGTCGCTGATATTATATTAGAAATTACGCGATTGAAGAGATAAACGAGAAATGAGGTAGACATTTAACTGATAAAATATAATAAAATTAATACAACGAGTTAATTAACAATCCAACTACTACCTATTAACAAACTATAACAAACTTTTACATGTTAACAATTGATATATGGTATGATATGATACTATTTGTTAATTGTAATATCTCTGAATTGTGTGAAACTCTAAAAAAACAGGGAAGACAGATACATATTATTTGATTGATCGACTAATCCGCCTTATCTTAACTCTTCCGGTTTCTATAGCTACTACATATTGTTGACAATATGATGCTTTATATTGAAAAATAAATAGCAGAAAGCTTTAGTTCTAATTAAATTATCGATGATTTCAAAGTTTTAGGAGAACGAAGATCACAACTTTAATTCGATGTAAATGTCTATTTTCATACATTATTGGCTAAATTACATCTGTGGTCCCTTAACTTAATTTTAGTTAACGTTTTAGTCTTTTATCTTTTTTTTTCCTCCCGATTTGGTCCTTTATTTTAATTTTAAGTGACAATTTGATCTTTTATGTTTTAAAATGTCAACCATGTTATCCTTTTTTTTTTTTGCAAAAATTCATCAAAAATTTCAAACAAAACTCATAAAATTAATTATCATCCTCAATATAATGCAAATTTCATTAAATTCATAACTTAAATCTTTAAATAAACTCATATTTTCATCTAAAACAATATCAAATAAAGAATAAAGGACCAAATCGAGAAAAAAAATAGATAAAGGACTAAAACTTTAACTGAAATTAAGTTAAGGGACCACAGATGCAATTTAGCCTAAATTATATTTTTATTTTGTACTGATGTTATGTTGAATCTTTAATAAAACTACATGACTGTTATAAATTTCAATTATAATATTTTAGTTAATATTTATCGTTCCCCCAATATTTTGTGTAAGACTCGCCATTGATTTTCAACACACATTTAACTAAGATCAAACAATCAAATTATTCAAAATTAATTTTTCTCATTGTAGAGCCAAACACACATTAAAAGTGTTCGATTTTACTATAGAGAAAACCAAAAGTGATCTCAAACACATACAATTAATTTTGACATGCTAGAACGATGTAAATTGAAATTAACTTTGCCGTTTAAATATATTTTAATTTGAAATTATAATTTATAGCTCTCTCTCCAAACATGATTTTGAACACAAATTTTTGATTTAAACATAAAATACTTACATTTAAAAACAAAGAAAAATCAATTCATTTAAAATTAAATTTTAATACTACAAAATCAACTAAAGTATTTTCTACCTTAGAGTAGAACACCTTCATCTCAACTTAAATTTTTTCATTAAGAAAAAAGAAGAAGCAAAGACCATAGAGAGAATTCGGCCAATTAGCCCCACCTCAGTTTATTGGCTCGTATTTTATTGGTGAGATCTTTCATAGAACACTCTTATGTTAATTTCAAAAGATAAAATGGTCCAAATCCGTAATGCAACACATATCAAGCACATGCTGGAATGGTTATCCAATAATAGCTTTCTAACTAATAACCTTTCCTAACGCAAACACAAACTGTTGTAAACCGAAGATTACTTTTAGTATCCTATATCACTACCAAAACCTCCTCCAAAGTTTTACGGTGAAATTGACAATCAAAATAAGTCATCATAAATAAAATTACAAAGTATAACTTTTACAAAAATAATTCAAAATGAAACATAAAATTAATTCATATTTTTTAGAATGAAGTATAAATAGATTTTAACTTTTCTTATGTTTAACAATAGTATCTCTAAAATAACACTAATGTAGTTTATATTTTTAATAATTCAATTTATTAATTATGAAAGATAATTAAAACAATAGACTTATATTATTTATTAAAATTATATAGATTAAATATGATCAATTATTTTTTTATATAATTTTTTTTTAATATCAGAATTTAATCAGTTTTTACTTATAACTCACTTGAGATGTGCTTAGTTAGAAATAGAAGTAATTTAGAATTTATTTGTGTAGTCTTGTCATGTTTAAATCAAACTGATAATTCCTATCTCCTGTGTAATAGCTCAGTTTGTGAGATAAAGGATGGAGAAAAAGGGTGATAAGTTCAAATCCGAAACTCTAATATAACTACTCATTTCTAATATATAAAAAATTAGGTAATCTCTATTCAGAGTGTCTAATATAACTCTTTACAAAGTGTTTATTTGTTTTTGATGAAATCCAACAAAGTGTTTGTGTTTGTATTAAATTAATTAATTAATGGAATACTCTACATTTCAACAATTTGCAACATGTGGGAGGTCATTCCTTGCAGCCTTATTCTAGTTGGTTTTAGTCTTGTTCATTTATTTTTGTTTACAAAGCCTATTAGTACTACTACTATATTCAATACTATACTATTTATAAACTTTAGAAAAAAGTTGTAGGGGCCGTGGCTACCGTCCGCCCTATTATGCTCCATCATCGAAGATGGTCTAATGTGATTTTACTAATTTCACCTCAGAACCGAACATTCACACTTACTGACTTGAACAAAAAAGGGACAAAATTGAATAGAAAAATATGTAAACCAACCCACCGTTTAAATTGGTCCAACATATAACAAACCAATCGACTTACACATTTGGAAAGTAATACTAACATGATGTCACACATGTAAACCACATAAATACCAAAAACAACGAATGAGTTTACATCACAATAGTAATACTATAACAGCTCCACAAACTAGACTAACGAAATACAGTATAAAGATAAAATGTTTCACGTTTTTATGAATTGAGGATATAACTTATCAACACAAACCTTTTCTTTACACGATCCCATATGTATCAGCGGGACTGCAATGCTTCATGAATATATTTAACTGCGCTGTCGTAGTGCACAAAACCCATAAACCAAAATTCATGGTTGTCGACGGAGATAATCTGTATGAATTTTTCAGATGGGTTGGTTCTGCTTGTGGATGGGTTCACTGCTCTCAGCTGATGCAATGGAATGACCACCTGATGCATAAGATGAAAAGCACGCGTGTAAATATTTGCAAACAATAGAAAAATTATGATTGAAAATGGTAACTCGGTGAAACACAAAATATAACAGTTCAAGTAGTAAACGAATGTGGGATCAAAATCTCCGAAGGCTTTGGATGTTAAAAACTAAGAGAAAGAAATAGAGATATAATATGATAAATTTACAATTTTACCCGTGTGGGACCCTCTACTCGGCCCAAAATTAATGACATTTCAATATGGCAACTGCGAATTCATGGACCCGTCCACTTCAACATATATGTCACTGGTTCAGTTTTGAAGGGAACTTAATTTTATTTTCAAAAATTCAAAACTTCCCGTTATCCCTAGCAATCTTTTGTTGCCAAATTTGCTTCAAACTTAGCCTTAGTTCTAGAGCTTCTTCATGTCAGTTCAAGTAATGTAATTATAGTTTCTTATGCTTCCTTCATTCAACTTATGTAAGAATATAATAGTAAATTACTTTTCCTTCCTCCCCCCTACAAACCTAACAATTGGAGGGAAAATAGATGTGATTTCTCTCCTCTTCCTCCCAAAGCAAGGGAATTTTATTTTTCCTCTATGCTTTAAACCCCTCCTCTCTCCTACTCTGAACTTAATGGTTAGTAATGAAGATACCAAAAGGCAAAAATAAAATTGAAAACAAACAAGTAATTAAGGTATTCTTATTTTATCAAATGAAAAATAATTTGAAACAAGCTAAAATTTCAAAACTGACAATTATTTTAAAACATGTGTTAGTTCATAATTAAAATTTCAGCATAGAAAAATGAACTTTTCATCCTTTGCACGGAACTAAAAAAGTACTACAGCAATGATGACACATTTACTTGGATCCAATCCGTCATTCCTTGATAAAATAACATGGGTCAGAATGAGCATAATCACATTAGCAGTAAAGATTCTAAAGACTGCCTTAAATTATATGACAACCTAATAAAGACCACAAGCATGGTTAGTTAATGCAGAATGAATAAGTACATTCAAGAATAACTTAATTACATGAGGATTATTATGCTATTTGGATTTACCTATGTTTTAATTATCTTTAGTTATAAATACCATTTAATCGTTTGTGCTATTCAGACTTGTGCATAATTAATAATAACCAGATTTCTTGTCCTTCAAACAGTATATGAAACCGTTTCATAGAACTCCTCTAGGTTTATCAGGAGAATACACCTTCCTAAGAGAACTACTCTTGGTTACTATCCTAAGTCGATATGAATCTAAAAACTTAATAATTCCTAAATAACACCATAATTCTTAAAATACCAATATCCTCTCTGGATCACAGTTCAAAGCTACCCAAATTCCAGACAATTAATGCCAACCACAACTGAACTCTTTCATCGTCATTGATACGGTAAAAAACAGAGCACCAAACACAATATAAGTGTTGTCGCTAATCACAATCTGAAAAAAAAACATTTATTCTCAATTTCAATGTAGTTTAGTAAAAATAATATGGTCAAATCTCAATTCTTTTACTACTATCAGAATTCAGGAAACAAACGGAAAGCACGGGATAACATACAAGCTAAGAAGTAACCCATCTGAGCTAGTTTCCACTCTTTTTATATTTTTAACATTAAAAGAACTATGTATAATGGACATATTTTGAGTCTTCAATTTAAAATTTTGAACCAATATCAGCAAACATCTATGAAGCATGGATACTTGATAAGAATTTGATACAGAAATGCAAGGAACTCTTAGAAATTCACGGCTCAAGCTATGATGCATCCTAGATACCTCAACAAAAGGTTATAGAAGTTTATATATATTTTACATAAACACATTTTGATTGTAACCATATCAGTGGATGACAATCACAGTTTACAAAAATATACTTGTGAGTTTTGATCACAACCAAAAGGCACAGGCACCTTTACTAATCCCTATCAAAATACATTCTTTCCCCATACATATTTTTTGCGCAACCAATGTAAGAATCACATAAAGCATCAGTACTCTTATTTAAGAGAGGCTTCATATCTATTCAATTGCCTCCTATTTAGTATTTACTATCTAATACTAATTGTTATTGTACATTTTCATCTATCCCATTTCCATCATCTAAAATAGCATAGCTTCTAATCTTAGTTTGTGAAGAGACAATTCGGCCAATTCAAGAAGTCCAACACTATCATCGAGTGGATCTCCACTAACGTGTGACAACCATCATCTTTCCTAGACAAAATACAAAAGTCGAGTTGTACATAAACCAAATCTCCACACTCTTTGGATCTATTTTGTTTATACTTTTTTTTGTTTGTCAAAAAAGGCTGTACTTGCTCTTATCACAGCAAGAAGCTCTAAGGCAAGTAGCTTACGATGTATCCCAAACGTATTGGAGTAGTGTCTGAAATGCAACGGTCAATAATTTGTCTAAAAGATTATTGGAGGAAAATCCCTAGATACATCTACTATTTACGACTATTGTACACGTATCAGATATTGATACAGGTACAAAACCCACAGGTGCTTACCTGGGTTTTCATAGGTAAGCATGTAAGACTACACTTAAAAGTAATCCGTAATTTCAAGAAAGGCGACATGACTGATCTTGGGAATTGACCAAATAATAATATAACTAATATCCCTAAGAGTAAGTATCCGAATTAGCTTCAGCAACAACTTCACTTCAAATTCCAAAAGTTTTATCCTAATTACAAAATTCCTCAGATGCTGTGATATTAGTCACTAAGAAGGACTGACATGACTGATAATTAAGGTTCCAAGGGACTAGAGTGTGATTTTCGCATTCTCAAATTTTAATGACTAATGAGTCCTACAGCTAAATTTCTAAGACACAAGTTGAGGGTTTATAGTATGTGTCATTAACTTTTGCGTTAGAAATATGCACTTGATATTATTTTCTACTCAATTCTATAAAAACAATAATAAACCTCTAGTGTTATGAAATAGTCACAAGAAATGAAGCCATATGGTATCAAATAAGTTAGCGGAATCGGGATGGCAAGACAGATCACAAACATTAACAAGCAAAGGACTTCAATTCATTCAGTTTACCTTATAATAGCTCCATTGAGTCTGGTCACCGGTTTGGTAAGAAAGTGGATTATCACTACAAAATGCCAGCTTAGCAGTTGACAAATACAAAACTCCCATGACAGGACCAGCAGAAGTGGAAAGGTAACATGCATATGTTTTAAGAAGTTGTTCCTCAGGTACAGTCTGAAATGTTTGTCTAAAGATCTTTTCATAGCCACCTTCTGCAAGGACTTTTGTTCCCTGAGCAATCCTCCCCACAGCAGCATCAGCAAAACTAGGTCCCGTTTTCACTGTTTCATAGAAGGTCAAAATGTACATAAATAAATAAATAGGGTTTTTGTTTTTCTATATGTTAGATCAATGTCAATAATTGATGGCGATGAAGCACCGAGTCAGACAGACACCGGATACACTTAGACACCATACAAAATTTGAGAAAATGAATTAATTGATAGTAATCAGGCACCAATGCGTGTCGGACACCGAGTATATCTTCAGTGAGAAGTATTGATGCTATATAAATTAATGGAAGTAAAAAAAAGAGAATTGAAGATGGAAATGCATACAGTGCTGCCACATATTCCCAGCAAGATCCTCAGCTTTCTTGGTAGCTTCAGCGGCTTTTTTCCCCCATTTCCCAATAACGTCTTTCACCGAATCTAAAGTGTCTGCGCAAAAAAGAAGAAGAATATAATTAAATTGCGGTGCATGAAATGAATGGTATGATAAAAGCGGTGAGAGAGAGAGAGAGAGAGAGAGAGAGAGAGAACGGACTCTTAGCAGGTGTAGGTGCGGGAACCGGCGCCGGAGAGACATAGGGATTAGGCTCAGTGGGCATAGTGGTGGCAGCATCGGTGGAGCGAGATTCAGTTGGAGGGGGAGTGTTGAGGGGTTGAGGTGGTGGTGGAACGACGTCGTTTGGGTCGAGTTTAGGATATGGAGCGTAATCAGGGGTGTGAGTGTGAGAGTCGTCAGAGAGAGAGACGGAAACAGTTGGTTCATCGGGTTGAACATGATGGGTTTGAGATTGATCACCACTCATGTTGTTGAAGATCGGCTTCTGATTTCGATTTTGATTTTGATTTTCAGACCCAACTTGACTTGGAGGACTTTTTCTTTTCTATTTTTCGATAAAACAATTAAATTAAACGACGTGCGTGGAACTCCAATTCAAATATCAAATTCTTTGACCGCCTGCTCTTCAACCCTCTTTCTAGATCTCACTCTTAACTTTTTTTTTTTTTTTTTT
>JBBPBQ010000001.1:59757042-59787423 GCA_037974755.1 Cicer yamashitae
TTTTTTTTTTCAACCCTCTTTCTAGATCTCACTCTTTCTTGATAAAAAGAAAAGGATAAATTTACAATTTGAACAAGTGTATAAAAAATTTGGGTGTAATTTCACATTGATTTTTTTTTTACATTGTTTTCCTTAGCTACACGCAAAAATATCTATTCACTCCCTTTAAAACATTTTTTATTTATTAATATAGTCTACTAAATTTGACAATTTTCTTGAATTACTACTAAAATCTAATTCAAAATTTGACTATCTAAGTTATTTTATAAGTTAATAAAATTAATAATATTGATTATATGAATAGACATTTATTATCAAGTTTTTAGATGTTATATGTGTTTAAGTGATTATTTGACTAACTAAGTTACTTTATAAGTCAATAAATACAGACTATTTTTATAAGATTTGATAATTGTTTTCTAAATGATTAGTATGAGTTACTTATTATTATAATATTTAGTACATTTTCTAATAATAAGATGCTTTCAATTGCAGTAGTCGTTGTTTAAAGTAAGACAAATGACTAACAATTTAAATATAATATAATTTAAAAAACTAAATAAAAAAATAAAAAACTTAAAGAGACTAAATAAAAATTAAGCTAAACTTAAATAATCTGTGTTAATGACAAAATAAAAATTAAAGACCAAATTATTATTTTCGTAAATCATAAAAAACCTCATAAAGTATTAAAGGACAATCTTCTTCCTTAAGTGTTCTTTTTTAATGATTTTGAGGGTTTTTTAAACTAATTTTTTATGTGTTTAAGAATGGTATGCGAACTTAATTCACTATGTGTAGGGTTTTGATTTGATTCTATATAAATTTTGTCTATTTCAAATTAGTTCTATTTTTGAAGACTTAGTTGAAATACGAAAAATAATCCACCCATTTTATTTCTCTTTAATTTTGGTCCCCAAATAGAATTTTGGTCCAAAATCTGATGAAGTATCATTTTTTAATGATGTGTCAAAAAAACAGATTATATGAAATATTCCATGTGGATTAATTACATTTAATTATTATTCCAAATTTGTAAAACATATTTTCTATTTTATTACATCGTTTTATTATAAAAAACATACATTCTTATTTTAATCCCTAATTCCTTGGGAACTAAAAAACATGAGTTTAGAAACAGGAACCTTGAAAACATAACCTTAATCCCATTTCATCCTGTTCTTCTCCTCTTTGCGATTCATATTGTTTCTTCAGCTCTTTTTTCAATTTCTCATTCATCGTGTTTTGTTCTTCTAGGATTAGGATTTCTAAACTAAGAAATGTGTAATAAAATAGGAAATTAAATTAAATGATTAAATAAAATAAAAAATATGTTTTTACAAATTTGGGATGTAATTAATTCACATAAAGTCTTATATATCATATGTATTTTTTGACACATCATTAAAAAAATGACATTTCATCAAATTTTAGATTAAAATTCTGAGACCAAAATTAAAGAAAAATAAAAAAATGGACCAAATCTGCGATTAAACCTTTTTTCAACTAATGTTTCCGGCATCATCACTATCCCGAGTTTGATTGTTGATTAATTTCATCCTGGACTCCGGCCCTCTTGATTTAGAAAAAAAAATCACATACATCAAAATATTGTTTTAACACGTGTAAAATCGTTCGCACGCTGTTTGTAAATTTTAAATTTTAAGATGTTACGAAAATTCGATTCTCATGTATGTGTGAGAATTTAATTTCCGTTGATCTCACGTAAACTCAATGCCCGTTAATCTACGTGAATTTAATTGATTCATCAGAGTTGAGTGTTGTATGAATCCATCACGTGCCTTTATCATATATATGTGTTTGTTTTATTATGGGATGCTATCTAGTGACAGTAAGGTTTCCCGATCAGTCACATTCATTTTGTCGGGGTAATTGCTGGAATGACGACTCACTTCAACATCCTTTATGGATATAACTAAAATATGTTGTATATAAAAAGTTAAGTCAAAATAATTTAGGTGGTGCTCACTGATATTAAGATATTCAAATTTGGAGATTTAAGGATTTCATATATTGAGAAATAACGTAAACAAAGAGGTAAGAAATTATATTAGTTGTACAAGATATAAGCTAAAATGAGAGCTGAATTTTAAAATTTTATTAATTCATCAAAATGTCTTTTTGTCATGAGCCACGGTGTCGCTTATCACTGTCATTATTTTTCTTCGATGTTCATGAATCCAGCATAAATGTTTGTAGCTTGCTTGAAAAAAATATTTATTTTAAATATATATATGAAAAATGTTAAGAATTGTCCTAAAAATATTATCAAATATAGAAACATTATCTTCAAAGTATGTGTTTAAATTCTTTAAAAGTTTGAAAATTGTCTCAAGAATATTACATTAAACTTAAATTTCTATGTATATTTTTTTTCATAACATGTATCCTTAGGACGCAAGACCTTGAATAAATTTTGAAATTTGGATTTGTTGCAGTTAAAAAGCAAATTTGACAAGAAATGGAGGTATCCTTAGGACGCAAGACCTTGAATAAATTTTGAAATTTGGATTTGTTGCAGTTAAAAAGCAAATTTGACAAGAAATGGAGGAGATCCAGACTCATTATTATAGTAATTTTGGTATTTATTATGTAGAGATTTTTAAAAAATACATAAAATATTTTATGTTTGTTTTCCATAATTTAAACTACATTTTAATAAATAAAAAAAAACATCGATCCAGGACGATTTCACGAGAAAACACTAAACACAACTTCTTCTAAAAGTGATTATTTTATTTTAAAGAAGTGACTCTTGTTTATATTGCATTAGTCCCCCAACAAAACATGATATAAAATATGGTATACCAAAAAAATTAATTATTTTTTGTTGTCAGGTTGCTGAGAGTGGTTGATCTTGTGGAATCTTTTGTTGATATGTATTTTACCTTGGAAAAAGAAATAGTTGATTGGATATCATGTTTTCCAGAGGGTGAAACCCATTTGGAATCTCTTGGATTTGATTGTGTTGTGTCAGCAGTTAATTTGGAGAGGCTGGTTGCTAGGTCTCCTTCATTGAAGAGACTGAGATTGAACCGAAACATTACAATATCTCAGCTATACTGTTCTGGTTTGCATCATTTCTACAACACAAGATTTCTTTGGATGTCTTCGTGCAACATGATCCGTATCCCTAACTGAGATCTTCAACTTGATGGAGGTGTGAAAATATATTCAACTTGATGGAGAGGGTGACTAGTGTAGAACAATAAATACAAGGTAAAATATATTCACGCCATCGCGTACTTGCCATCTCTGAACCAAATATAGTCAACTAATTGAAGCTATCTTACTATCATGGTGATATAATAATATCAATTGATTTATTTATTTGAGATTTGCATGCATACACTATTTCAATCTTCACCATTATTTTATTGATTTGTCGTTTCATTTAAATAAATATAAATATACAATTTTTACATATTTTCAGCAGAGCAAAACTCATCGTTCTGAAACATTCTACTCAAAATGAAGAGTCCACCAGAAACGTATAAATACAAATAGAAATAACACAACAACATATATTTGACAAAAAAAAAAAAGACAGTTTATCCAAACAAGTTCATCTCTCTTATTTTTCACATATTGATATAATAAAAAATAAAAATAGGTAAAATTATCAGGGAGCCAACCGCTCAATCTTCCACACCTTATGTCCATCGATCTCTTGGGAAACATATCGCAACCTGTCAATTAAACATGCATCTAATATCAATCAGAAATTTTAAAGGAAAATTTACCTCACAGGGAGTACTGTTGTAGGGTGAACAAGAAGCTTAGGGTACTCCTCAAGGATTTCAAAATGTTCTAAGAAAAGAAATCTCAAATACTTCATTAGTATGCATTCTCCCAAAAAATCAGGAACACGTATATCCAAATTTTAAATAATCTCAAGGTAAGAGAAATGTAGCAAAAGTTTATCAGCGTAAATTTTCAGTATAACCCCAATGAACTTGTTTAATTTACGAATCTGTGGGTAAAATGAAAAATAACAAGTGAAATCGATCATATAAGTAGAATGTTATTATAATAAGTAGTTACACTAGGATAGATCAACTTTGATGGCATACCACACAAGTCTTGAACCTAAACATGCAGTGTAAAACAAATATATGCAGATTTGATGTACATACTGTTTGGCTTCATACATATTAAAACAGGATATTAAAAAACAAACTAGCTATCACAAACAGGAGAACAACCACCTGTCATGCAAGCGAGATTTTTGTCCTTGCCAAAATTCAAAAAGATGTGGTGCTAGCCTGTATCCTCCCCAGTTTTCAGGTTTAGGGATCAAACTTCTGCAAGCAGAAAATATGAGGATTATTTCTAGCCTTCCTAGATTTAACAAATGGTAGAAAGAGTAAATATCTTGGCCAAACGAGACAAGAACTGATCAGATGTCCAAGTCAAGGCCAAGGGGAGTTACACAAGAAGAAATTTTAATTATCGACCATCAGAAAAGAGGGACTAACATATTTTATCAGAAAATCACAACATCAAGTCAAAAGGGTTTGATCAAATAACTTACCCATCAGCATATTTTTGTTCCAGCTCTTTGTACTGTTGATGAAGAACATGCCTACCAGGCACTACAGTACTCTAATGATAAAAAATTGAAAATATAAGTTTTACATATAATTTCTGTATATAACAACTTGATTAATTAGAATGAAGCAGAAGTAGACCTGCTTGCTGACTATTGCTCCAATCTGACTTCCTCTAGGGCGGCTATGGAAATATTGCTCTGATTCCTCATCAGAAACTTTTTGAACAGACCCTTCCACACGTACCTAGAAAAACCAATAAAAAGTGAATCAATGACAATTTGTTAAATATTGTTCTGAAATATTGTGATTATCAATGAGTTATTTAGCAAGCCTCCAAAAAGTAGAGTGACATGAAGTTTGTAATATAAGTTGGATGCATCATGTTAAATTAGTGTACAAACCACAGTTCCAGCTTTGAGAAGTTACATATTATATATTAACTAAAAAATTTGCAGCATACCTTTTTTAACATGCTACTGCATTTTGCTTTACTTTTTCCATGTACATTTTCAGAGAAAATGCAATTTATAATAACAGTTATAAAAGAAGAGATAAGTTTTTGTTTCTTTACCAATTATACAAGTAAGAAAATGAAAAATAAAAACAGCAGAATTGTACAAGTTCATCATTGTTCAGTTATTTTGCCAGTAGTCCTAAGTTATAGATCATGTCAAGCTGAAAAAAGTTAAGTAAACATATTTCTTTAAAAATTTGGAAAATTTCTGTAGTATAAGTAATCAAATGTAACAAGTCTAAAATAAAAGAGAATAAGGATTAAGATCAACCGGGTTTATCATTTTGTTCAATAGAAGAGTATAACAAAAATAAGAAGCTCTATTAGATATATATGAGTTATGCACCCTTTTCACTGAATCCTCACCAGAAATTAATAAAATTGCACAATATTTTCATGACTATTATTTTCAATTGTCTGAGCAACTCATTGAAAATCAATTTTTATGTATCCGGACTTCAAAGAATGAAAAGAAAATGAGACATTACCGAATCAAGATTCAAGACCTAAAGGATCCCAAATGATTCTTAGAAAAATGCCCAAAGGGGTCCAATCTTTCAAAAGTAGAGGTGATTAGGTTCTCCTTTCGGTAAAGGTCAACGATGACAAGGAAGCAATGCTGGCACTTCTTTTTTGATAAAAATTTAGAAGGGGTGTTTGTTTCATGGATTGCAAACTTATTCCCACAAATGTAACAATGGGAATTTTACATTCTCATGTTTGTTTAAGTTTAAACAAATTATACCCAGGAATATAATTTACACATACCTTTCCACTTTCTAATCCCATGGGAATAAAAGGTAACCACCATTGAACTATTCTATCTCAACTTTTTTATATCATTTCCTTTTTATTTAATGGTCCAAATTTCACTATTATCTCATGTCAATGAGAGAATCCATTGCCAAAGAAAGTACATTATAGCATGCTGTGGCCCTTAACTTCCCCGGACAAGGCATGATACTCCTTTGCACGAAAAATTAATGGAAACAGGTCTATTTACAAACATTAATCTGAAGATGTGACAAGCTAGAATGAAAACAATAGCCACCTGCCGGTTTAAACCATCCCAATGAAACAGAAGTGATGCATGTGGATTTTCAGCTAACTCACGTCCCTTTTGACTTTCGTAGTTTGTGTACCTGCACAAAGCAATTGCAGTAGGTGAACACAAATAACCATTTTCGGAATAGCATTGCCAAGGCAATTCTAACAACAACAAAAGCAGACTATAACTGACCACACAAATCCATCCTTTTCCAAGCCTTTTAGCAATACAATCCGTGATGAGCTGCAGCCAATTGAAGTAAATTAATTTGGAAATCTTCCAATATTACACATTATATGGTGGGACAGAAATTCATTTTATAGGAGCTCGAGTGTTCAAACACAGAAATAGGAAAATATGGCTACTAATTTTTCAGATATAAACCTGAATTATAGATCTTACTACAATAACACACCAACACACAGGGTTTACCCCTAACTAGAAGTTTCCACCTTCAAACACTGCACAAACAGTAAGAATAGACAACCCTATAATTTCTGTACAGGACTATATCTATAAGTATAACTACACAGATAACTACCATTGCCATAACAAGTCAGATAACTGCCACACAAAATATAAAACTATTCTCCAACAAATAAAAATAACTAAACAGGCCTTGCCATACTGGGTACACAGATAATTGCCATAACCAATCAGATAATTGCAACATCGAATAAATAACTGCCCTACAACAAATAAAAATAACTAATCAGGCCTGCTAGACTGTGTCTGCCTCTTATTTATCCTAAAATACACCTTTAGTGATCTATCACTACACAAGAGCCTACCGATCTTAAGGTAAAAACTATTTTAACATAAGAAAATTGAGGGTGATCTTACGGTTTTCCCTCCTTCCCTACAGTTGACAAGGCCATAGCATTTGGTTCCTTCAAACCCGCAGCCAATGCATCATCAAACCATTTACGAAACTGCAGGTAACAAATGCAACAGATGTAGATTGACAATAGTCATAGCCCTTAAAATCCTAGTACTCAAAATACTCGAAATGGGAAACTGAACTAGATCATGCTCAAGTCATTAACTACCAACAAGTGAAAAGGAAGGACAGCAACAACTCTCTTATAAACAGTATATTTCACATGAACATTACCTGATTATTGGGGTCTGCCTCCACCTGGTCTTCATGGAATTCTGGAGAGATATAGTTTTCTCGTAGAGCTGAAATATCAATTTGAGGAGGCTTTCCAATTCGGACACACATGGATGTTCCAGGATATGGTGGAAGTATAAGCTTATACTTTTCAGCAATAGCAGGTGGGACAAATCTACCTCCTAAAAAGTGGTGAGGGCCACCAAACTTCTTTGCACTTAATTTTGGCGCTGTCAAAGAGACCTACAGAAATTTGGCATATCAGTGGGTCTGTCTCTCATTAGAAACACAACTTACACTTGAAAGAAATATCTTAGGATATTATATATAAATTCCAGTGTTTAAAGAAACAAATAATGAAACACATAAATGTCTTAGAAACATAAACATACCAACAAATCAGGTTTAATGCCTGTACCATTAACATCTCCCTCTTCAACATGCCACCCAGAGGGAATATCTACAGAGACTATGACGGGTCTTTTTTGGCCAATTTGATTATGATTACTTAAAGAAACAAGTCTTTGGATCAAATCATCAAAGGGAGGCCTTGGAGAACCTGGATGATTATAAATTAACAATTCAAATAATGTCAAATCAAATGAAATTATTTGTACAAACCCTTACACAGTAGTTCAGAATTCATAGCCTGTGTTGATAACAGATAAACATAGTTGATTTAAATAGCTTTGTGAAATGAATCCAGAGTTCACAAAAGGATTTGGAAAAATTGTTGCAAACTATCGTTCATAATTTGTAGCTACTAGCTAGAACTCATGTTTATTTTAACAGTGATCCCACAGGCAATTTCCATAGAGAAAGCACACATCAAACAGTACTGTGGAGAAAATAAGCATAGGATAATGAAGAGGCATGCATGAATAAAGTGATAAGCAGCACATGCATGACAATAGTTAGAGGAAGAAAAGAAGTAATAATGGTATGCTGTTCAATCCCCAGCTTTTAAAACATTGATCCGAATAAAGTAGATATACAAGGATCACAAACAATTATTTAAAAAAATATAAAAGTACCATGAAATGAGAATCCAAACATAGCATCTACTAGAATGTCAAAGTCCTTAGAGAAATCTGACGGTAGATCTTCCACCGACAAGAAAGGGATTGACAGTGCTTCAAGCTACGTACAAAGAAATAAATGGCAGGGTCATATAGGAACAGGAAAGAAAGAAAAAAAGTGTGGTTCTAAATATTGTCAACTTGAGTTCCATAGTACCTGAGTAACTAACCCAGCATAAAGAGGCTTGGGGGTACGCTTTGGGTAGCAGACCAAGGGCTTATAACCAAAGTGATGTAGGTGACGGGCAGCCACCAGACCATCACCGCCATTGTTACCAGGACCACATACAGTAAGAACACGACTATACTCACCCGGCTTGTAAACCTGTGAAAAAAAACAACTCAAGTACAAATGCACCATACAAGAAGATTTCCATCATTAAATTATAGTAACTAGTAAGCAACTAACATGTTATTTTTTTGGGTTAAATATATTTATAAAATTCTAGTTATCTCGAATTTTGGTTTTAGTCGTTGTACCAAATTTTCAGTCTCTACAAATTACATAAGTGTATGCTTATCTTAGTGTTATCAATTGCGGATTGCGGAAAATAGTTGTCTATTTGACAACACTTTGTAATAAATAATGTATTGCAGAGCAATAGCGATGTGTTCAAATTACGCTATGTAATAGCGGCTATTTGACAACACTGACTTGGCTCACGTAGTTTTGTAATGTATAGGACTAAATAGTGGATATATGGACTAAAAACAAAAAATGAAAATTTTAGTAGGACTAAAAATATATTTAACTATTTTTTTAATTTCTCGTTTGAAGATGCCTACTTGGTATCAAACTTCGATAAGTTGAGTTCAATTGAGATGAATAAATGAATACTAGCTAGCAAGGAGGAAAAAAACAAAGAGGTGGAACCTAGCAAAAAACAAATACCTCATATATGGAGGTAGCAACGCTCAAACCAGCCAATTCCTGAAATTGTAAACGCAAAATTTACCAAAATATTAATCGTTAATTAAGAATTAACATAAAAAAAAAAAAATGAAGAAGCAAAGAATGCGATGAAGATTAACCATGAGCTGGTCGACACTGAAGCCAAGAGGACCCATTAGAGTTTCATCAATCTCAGCGGCTTCTTGCTGTTTGAGGTAAGTTACGGAATGAGAATCGACACTCCCCATGGTTTTGCTTATACCGGAAGCAGTAATTGCAGTCGAAAATGATCGAATTGTAGGCTTGAGAATACCCTGAAATAAAACACAAAGAAAATTATCGAAATTCGTGGGAAGAATTTAGAGAAAAAGATTGATTAGTGAGCAGTAAGAGGAATGGGGGTTACGGAGAAGAATTGATAGAGGGGTTTGTGGTTGTGGAGAGAAGGATGAGTAGAAAATGAGGTGGAATTATGGGTAAGATTATTATATAAGCATGTTAATGTCAGTGTCATGCTTCTTCCATTCACCATCGATTATGTACTTCCAATTCTGCATCTCATTCACTCACATAACATAATAACAACTTTTCAGAATCACATTTTCTAGATGAATTTTGTTAGTTGTTGACTTGTTGACTCTCCTTTCTCCGTTAAAACAAATGTCTTCTTTACAACAGATACTTGCTTTTTAATGCACATCAGTCTTTACTTATTTAAATTTTAATTTAACTCTCTCATCAAAAGGATATTAGTTAATTACACATCCTCCATTTCACAATTGATTCGTTTGATTATCTGATGCAGATTAAGAAAAATGAGTAAAGTAAAAGATTAATATTTTTATTAAATTATGTCAATTTATTATTACTATTAATGTAAATGGTACAATAAAAAAAAATGAGTTTGTATTTTCTATATCTAAATACTTTTATATCTCCGTCAATCCTATTTATCTATTTATTTAAATTTTACTTTCTTTTTTAATATTGTTTTGTTGGATTTAAAATTTATATTATATAAATATAAGATTTTATACAGATTTAAAATTGTTTGATATATGATTTAGACTGGTGAATATTAACGTTGTTCAATACAAGTGTATACAACATTAATTTTGATATATATCAATAATATATTAAAATGATTTTAAATTTGTTTAAAGTTTTATAAGCAAGATTTATATGATATAAAATTTTAATTGAAACCAAAAACAATTGAAAAAATAAAGTAAAATTAATATAAATATAAAAGATTGAGAGATGTTTGAATTGAGAGGGTCTATATTCAGTAATAGATAGTGTTATATTAAAAGAAATAAATCATTCATTTTAGAAATTGAAATATGTCATTCTAAGACAAATATAATTTACAAATGGATCAATTATACTAGGACAGAAATATTATTATCCTAAAAAGTTTAAGTGTTTTGGTTGGATTTTTTTTTAATCAATAATTAAAGAGCAAAGAATTAATGGATTGTTCGGTGAAAAAAAAGGAATGAATGAGTTTTGTTTTTCTTCTTGACCATTCTGTTTTCAAGAAGACATATAAAATTTTATCAATGATAGTTTTAGTGAAGATCAAATTTAATAATTCTGATTGATTCGTCTTTGACATGCATTACTTTTATTTTTATTTTCACATAAATTATTTGACTAAATATTGTGTCTTCAATATTCTTTTAAAAATTGGATTAACACTCATCTATTTTCTTTCCTTTTTAAATGAGAGAAATTGCACCCGTCTCTTACGATATATTTCTAGGCAACACTAATATCTTCTCTATTTTGTAAAAACAAGAGAGAATATATGTCAGTTAAATCAATGTTGTCATAATCAGATAGGAGAACGAAAATATGAATCGTTGAGTCATAATTTAATTTCTTCAAACCAAGTTTGAGCCACTTCTGAAAAAATTACAAACCAACCATCAGACTAGTTAGTTTCCATTGAATTGGTTGGTGCGGCTCAATTTGGACAATATTGATTTAAAGGTACATGATTGAAGATCAATGTTGTTAAACAGCATTAGCTAACAACCTTAGGTGACTGTTGGTGGTTAGTGTGTGCCTTTAATTCTAACAACATTAGATAACTCCCTAATTAGAATAGAATTGTCTTTGTTCATTCATGTGCAACATTTTAGTGGATTTCCTTAATCAAACCAATTCAACATATACTCTCCTCACTTATTTCGAATATAAACAATAAAAAAAATTTAATTTTAATAATTAAAAGTACTCGTATAAAAGAAGAAAAAAATATCATTAGAATTAAAAAAATTATTTAATGTGATACTATTGAAAAGTTATTCCAAATATAACTTTTAACATTAAATGTTTTCTGTCTACTTACATGATGAATAAATAAATCAATAAGGGTATAAAAGAAATTTTAGCAATTAATGCATCTTAATAAGAACTAGAAAAATCACCAAAAATCTTCTTATACACTGAATAAATATATCTCTTTTTTCCAACTTGCCAAAATGATAACAAGAAATTAATTTTTAAAAATAGCAAGAATGCAAAAAAATAAATAAAAAACATGTACCCACTCAAAAATCATACTATTAGAATGTTACAAAAAAAAAAGACTTGCAGAGTTAGTAAGATTTGGCAAAAATAGCTACTTCTTCAGCAGCATCTCCAGTCATCAAGCATCTTTTACTCCCTTGTGGCTGTTCAAAAGGAAAACACCTGATAGTTGCTCCAGTTTCCTCTTTTACTTTTAACTCGTCTTCATCGCTGTGACATTGCAAAAGCTTGAAATTAGCGGTGTTAATCACGGCCTTCATGTATACAAGTTAGTTATTTATCACCATAACATATTTATATAAGAAATAAGGGGGGAAAAACAACCTAGCAGACCAAGGGCCCCTAGCCCATTTGCCTTGTGATATTGCAGCTTTAAGATCATCATATGTGTTCACATCTACAATATTACTGCAAAAGAAATAATTGACATGTCAATTCGCCTGTTTGCAGGGGACGCCATGAACATGAGTGCAATTAGAAGTGCAAAACTAGAAAAGAACAAGATAAAGAATGAAATTTCTCCAAAATTTCAAAAGCAACAAGCTATTGAGTTTGATTGCTCTAGTCTATTAATATATTAACTCATGTAAATCATTTGTTGGAAAGTTCTTGAATAAGAAAATCTTAATGAACACAGGAGCTCATTCCAATTAATTGCCTTACTAATCGAGATTGAAATTATTTTTATCAACACTAAAGCATTAGAGGCAGTTCTTAGTGACTTTTAGTGTATTCTAATTATTTCATAAAGTATACAACTTATGAAACTTTCTCAACAATTTAACTGGGCCAAACTCTAGAATATATCATTCAGGAATTATATTCACTACTAAAATTAATTAAAAACTAGGTCTAGAACCAACAATTAGATTAGTAGAAGATCCAAATATCTATCACAAGCAAAGAGTATTAGAAAAGGAATGAACCTATCTCGAAATGCAATTGCCCTTTCCAAAAGAGAAGACTGTATCTCATCCAACTTGTCTTTAACATACGCCTCCAAAATTGAAGGCTCCATAGAGATTCCAAACACTTTCCCTTGCTTCCCAGGAATATCTCTCCTGGATATCACCACACTTCCACTAGACACGTCACGAGGTCCGATTTCAATTCTAAGAGGAACTCCCTGAAATAGGAAGATAGAAATACTGTAAATATATTAGATAGTCAAATATGGAAAGATCCAGAAGCATTAACAAGCAATCCGTATGATTTGGTCCTGGAAAATGAATTCAATCCAAGTTTAACGTCAAACCTTCATTTCCCAGAAATTGAATTTCCATCCAGGGGTTCTTTGATCTGAGTCATCAAGTTTAACTTTAACGCCAGAGCTTTGAAGAGTTTCTTTTACAGACAATGCTGCATTCAGAACTGCCATTTTTTCCTCATCCTTCTTCCAAATTGGTACAATTACCACCTAAACCAGGCAATGCACCAAGATCTTGTCAAAAATGGAAAAAAAAATTAAATTTTCAATATAGAAGAACAGACATGAAAATTATCCTATATTTGGAGTAGAGAAAAGGTAATTTTTTTCATTTCATTTTTACTTGAGAATTCCCTTTATATGAGAATTTTATAAAATAAGTGGAATAGAATTAAAGAGCATTAGTGTAACTTTCTCAGCATTCCTTATAATTTTTGTAAAGATTGTATAATTCTTTAAATTTAGAATTATAAAGTTTTCCTACGTCTAATCAAACTCCTCCATCCAAATATACTCTAAACGTGAACTTCGGTTATCCAATGCAGGAATACTGGCAGTGATATATTACACTATGAATCAAATCACGTGTATAAATAAATAAATGCCTATAAATTAGAAGTTACGAGAAAAATGATTTAGTGGAAGAAAATGAAATGAGGACTAAACACATGATACTTAAAACAGGCTGTCTAAAAGAGAGTTTTCATTTTGAAGATATCAGTATATCCCTATACTGAGATCAGATTTTGAATTGAGTTGAATCTTGTTGGATGTTATGTATGGAATTCATTCGGCAAAAGTAGCGAACTTTACATTATGGACTATATTTGTCTGATTAAGTTGCAGAGTATTCCAATCATTAAAAAGCTACATTTAATCAAACAATTATGTCTACGCATGATTTTGACACCAATAGCATCATACCACACCTGTATCGGTGCAATCTTTGGAGGAAGCATTAGGCCAGCATCATCTCCATGTGTCATGATGATGCCTCCAACAAATCGAGTACTGACTGCCCAAGATGTCTGCCAAATATATTCCCTTTGTCCATTTTCATCTGTGAACTGCACAAGCATACATTATGAACAGCTGTGTCCTGATTGAAAGGTTTAAATCAATATTTTAAACAAAAACAAAATAAAATGTCATTAAATGAATAAAGTTCAGAAGAGGGAAAAACAGAATCTAAATGCTGCAGCTATTAAAAGGTCCACTTTAGTATTTCAGTATGTATTCACCTTTTTATGGCACGATTTATAGTAATAACATTGAGCTATATGATGTGGCACAATCAATATGGCTTGGGACTTATCATAAGTAGGGCCTTTATGCTTACTTGTTTATGATTTTTTTAATTTAAGTTGGAAAAAAAATAATAATAATATTATGAGTACTTTGGCTCAACTTAGTGTTTTTGCACAGGGGATAGTAGGACTAGTTGCACTTCCTATTTAAGGAAGGATTATTGTGTAAGTACATACTGAGTAATAGCAACTTCTCACTCTCCTCATCCTATCTCCTCTTAGTTACAGAAAAACAGCTTCCTTATCCTACATAGGGCTGCAGCCGGTGACAAAATCTCATATTACTGCAACTTTGAGCTAATTTCAACGGTGTAAATTTAACAGTAACAAGTAATGAATAAGAAGTTGTGGCTGCACATTAGAACTTGCAGAAACAAACAATGCAGTATTTGAAGAGACCGAGATAGATTGCAAAAACAAGCATGCTTGCTTATAGTTTAGGGCCTAAATAAATAACTCAAAACATAGCATCTCACTGGTAACTTTATTAGATGTAGGCGTACGATCCCAAAAAACAAATGAAAAAAAAAACTCCACAGGAATGAAGTATTTGGTGTTCTGTAACAATGTCGGACCTGTGTTTCAAAGGCACGGGAAAAGTTTTGCCCGAGGTTGTGGCTCGTTCCTGCTTGCAATGCTTTTTTGTCCCCCATCATTGCCTCAATGGTATAGGTCTTACAAGCACCGGCAAATGTTTCCACTTTAGATTTTCGACCCGTGATAACAGGTATTGCAGCTTGCTCATAAGCAAATCTGGTATAGATGTCAATCATTTGTTTAGCCTGCAGTTGTGCAGAATATTTGTAATAAGATTACACCATTATATAAACAAGTAAAGACTTTATAATCTCAACAAAGAGAATATGTGGACCTCATTTTCTGCCTCTTCTGGAGTTGCATGAGCAGTATGACCTTCTTGCCAAAGAAATTCAAGAGTTCTCACAAATGGTTTAGTGCGCATCTCCCATCTTGTGACATTTGCCCACTGAAGCACATTCATTCAACGGGAAACTGTGGGTTAAATTGTCCCATCATAGAAGAAAGCAAGTTTTGCTTACAAACGAAGCAAGGACAGAATTTACCTGATTAATCAAGAGAGGAAGATCACGGTAGCTATGGATCCACTGAGTAAACATGTGATTCACAATGGTTTCACTTGTAGGTCGGACCTGCCACAGCCTCAAGAAAAGGAAAAATCAAAGATAAAACCTTAGGTCTCAGCTTTTCAATAAATACTGCAGACGACTAATTTGTTCAATTCAGCTTATATATTCAATAAACACCAGACAGTGTGCGTAAAAAAAAACAACCATAACAAAAGGTTGAAGAGCATGCATACCACGAGCTTCTCTTCAAGTTCCTTTCCACCCCCAATTGTCACTAGTGCTAACTCAGGACTGAAACCCTCAACATGACTTGCTTCTTTCTCTATAAACGAGTAAGGAATAAACTGCAGCACGGATTGGAGATAGAGCATCAGTCATTTAATTTCATGTTTTGGCCATTATCATATAACACATTATCAATATCTCACTTTGCACAAAGCTCGTTTTCTGACAGAACAAATAGCACAAAATAATGGCAGAGCTAGAAAGCACAAATACAAAACACGACACATACATAAACAAAGCAATACAATACAATACAAAATGATCGTACTAACGCAAGTACAAAGCAAAATTTAAAAACTACAGGATTCAATACAATTATAAATCATCGTATAAGATCAACAAAAATAAAAAATCTAAGTCAAAAGAGAGAATAAATACTTCAAATTTTAAAAGTGAGCATGAATCATTGTATACATAATAAAATGCTATAATCTATTAAATTGTCCATGTCTCAAAATAATAAACTGGGAATACACGACGCTATAATTGATTTAATTATACTGGTATAAAAAAAATAAAAGTAAAAAATTGTAAAATGAAACTAGGACTAGTATCATTCTCATAAACCAGGTGCATACTAGACAAACAAATTACGGATAAATCATTAATTGAAGTAACTAAATCGTTGATTAAGTATGGTAGTTAACATTTACCTGTGGAAAATACATGTTACTATGTCCAGTCTCCTTGAACTTCACATTCAAATAGTCCTACACAAACAAAAAAATATATAAACTCGAAGAATAATTGAAACTGAAAATAAAATAGACGCGAGTGATGAAGAGAAAAAGAAGGAACCTGAATGGATTCCCAAATGGCGTAACCGTAGGGACGAATGACCATTGTGCCGCGAACGGGACCGTAATCGGCTAGTTCAGCGTTGGCTATGATGTCAAGATACCAAGCATTGAAGTCCTGTGACCTGGGTGTGATGACTCGGTCTGGAACTCGGTTCTTCGAGTTGTTGACACAGTCCTTGGTCTCCCCCGGAGTGCTTTTGGCGGAGAATCTAGCGGCGAGCGGATGGTGGCGTCGGAGAATAACTGGGGAACGGTATGAAATTGCAGTTGTTGAAGGTGAGGAGAAGAGGTGGGTGAAAGAGGATAGTTTGAGAGACACCATTTGTGTTGTGTGGCTTTGGAGAACAAGAGAGTGGGAGAGTTATGGAGACTGAGATGAGGTTTTGTTTTGACCATTTTCTTATGTTCTCCTATTTATTTATAAAATATAAACAATCAATTTGATACATAATAAACCATAGAAGTGTACTATGACTATTTTTTTTTTTAATAAAAAAAAGAGTATAAAGTGTATGTCAGATAGAAGTAGAAAAAAAACTCAAAATTACTTGTTTTGATTTCAATGTCAATGAGTTTTTGTGTTTAATAATTCATAATTTGCTAAAAAAAATTAAATTTATGTGAGTGAAATCTTTACATTGTTTTAAATATGTCAATAAAAAATCATTCAAATAATACATATAAATTGACTTAATAATAAGGACCAATATTATTAAGTAAAAAATATTATAAGGACTAAAAATCGACGAAAATATTTATAGCAACTAACAATAAATTTTTAATATTTTAGAGAAACTAGAAATATATTTAACACTTTATGTATTTATTTATTATGATATACTATAAGGGTTAGAACAGAAAATTTGGAGACAATGATAAAATTTGCCTTTGTTTCTAAAGTGAGATTTTTACTTTGCAAAGTAAAATAATAATGTTAATCATTAATAAATAAATTGATGGTTGATAATATATAATAAATCACATATGGTGGAAATATCAATTCTTGATTTTCTCATTTTACTGATCATTAAAGTACTATAGATATGTTGTGAGTCAATTCATTCACTTGTTACCTAGGAGTAGTAAATTTGATCAATAAATTAAGATGAAAGTTAAGTATGTGAAGAAAGTCAATCACTAACGAGAGAATCCAACTCCATATCGTCTTAAGCGACATACTATTGACGATTGATTTACAATCAAACTGAGAATGGTGTAAAGTAAACTCAACTCCCCTAGCCAACCGAGAGAGTGGTGTAAATCAGTTTAATCAGTTGTTTCTCTTTCAAATACATTCAATGAAATAAAACTGAGATAATGCAGGAAAATCAATCAAAATTTGGTGCGAAAAAAATAGAAAAAAGGTGGTTTATGTGCATGATGCAACTAAGAGCCAACAGCCACCAGAAGTACTTTATATTTAACACCCCAAAAAAATTATCTATGGCTATTTCAGTAATATATGATTTTCAGAATATCCATCATTGTACAAGCTGCATAGGATCCAAACTTCCACTTGCATAGACAACGATCTCCAAATTAAGGTTTGGTTGGGGGAAGACTTCAGCCAATGGCACAAAAAAGAAAGTTAAGAGTGTAGACAATCTGTTCATACACGGTTCCAACTTAATTCTCCTGAAACTGATGACCACAACGGGTGCATGTGTAGAAAGTAGTTTGCCCTTCATCTGCTGATCTCATCTGAAATTAGCAAGATTTAGATACATAAAATTGGATTACAAAATAAGCTTCAAATTAAATTGGCAAGGCTCCGTTATGAAGTCTAGTAATACCTGTCTTGTATAAAAGGTAGCTTCACCATGACCACATTTTTCACATGTCTTGTTGACCTGTAAATAAACATAACATTAAAACATGTAAACATCTACTTAAAGATCATGTCATTATATATATATATATATATATATATGTTGTAGGATGCCATTACCTTAGACAATTGAACCTTCTGTTCTTCGATTAGATCAATTCCAAGTTCTCTTCTGATATCCTGCCAACAACAAAGTACATAAGGAACATCTGCCATTAATCTATAATATGTAAATATGTCCATGCTTAAAATCACATCACAAGTTTTTCTATAATGATATCAAATCCTAAACCTAGGTTAATATTTCTAAGAGCCCGATTATTTATTCATACTTCTTAAACAGTGATCTTTTCACCATATGCAAGACAAAGTAAATCAAGGAACCGTTTACTTGCATGAACCAAAAAAACAGCTTATCATAGATCAGTGGCTTATATGTGGCTAAGTCGTAGTGGAGGCGGACATAATCAATTTATTACTCTAAATACACTGGCATTGAACATAGATGATATACCTTCTACCCAAACATCTAATCAGTAGTCACCCAACCATGAGAACTATAAGACTAAGTGACAGAACATAGTGATATAATCATATATTAGGTGATGGAGATAACATGTTTTAAGCAAATCAATACAAATAAGAACTACAAAAGCATACCTCAGCAGAAATTGTGTAACTTATTTCCTTCCCTTTAATATCTGAAGACAATGTCATTAAACCATTTAAGCAACAATGTTACAATATTGAGACATGTAATCAAAGAAAAACAAGCACACGAATTATTTTGAAGAAGGGGCATTACCCCTAATGTTTTTCCTGGTTTTGCACAAGGGGCATTGTGCGTATTCAGTTGAGGGAACTGCGAGCATAGTCCCACACAAGTGACAGAATAAGAAATCGCGGCCTCGGGAATAAGACATCAGCTATTTCCAGAACACAGTCGTTTTCGTATCAGCGAGTGTAGAGAGTTTGAAGCAACTGCAAAAGACAAAATTAACAACTAAGCATCTTTCATCTTTGAACCAATGTTTTAAATACCAGACCGGAAGTTGAACTGACAAAACTTTCGGGTCATGGTTTAGTTGATTCAACCACGGTTCAGCTAGATAAATAAATAAATAATTAATTGATTGATTAAATAAATAAATAAATAAAATAACAGATATAGTATTAAATACATACTTGAAAAGTAAAATCCATTAAAATATTTATGACATATATAAAATCCATAAGAAAGACCACCTGTCACGAGCATATAAAAACACAATCACAAACAGAATAAAAAAAAATAGGGAACAAAGTCACAAACATAACGATTACTGTTCCACCAAAAGAAAACAAGGAAACGAGGAATAGTATGTCTTGAAAGTTAAAAGAAAGAGTAAAAAGAAGAATGGCAATGACAAGAAGAAAACAAGGAACAGTATAACTGGAAGAAGATGATATAAATTATTTAACTACTATCAGAGTTCAGGATACAAAGAGAAAACATGGGATAAGGTACAAGCTAAGAAGTAAGCTGCCTGAGTTAGTTTCCACTCTTTTTATACTTCCAACATCAAAAGAATTGTGTATAATGAACATATCTTGAGTCTTAATTTAAAATTTTGAACCAATATAAGTAAACACATCTATGAAACATGGATACTTGATAAGAACTTGATACAGCGATGGAAGTAACCCTTAAAAACTCAAGCTATGAACATAAATTGTTTGTACATTTGATATATCTCATTAAAATGCAACCATATCAGTAGATGACAGTCCCAGTTTTAAAAAAATATACTTGTGATCACAACAAAAAGGCATTGACACATCTTTTCTAATACCTATTTTCCCCCCCAGCAAATGTTAGAATTACATAAAGCATCAGTAGTCCAATAGCTCTATTCAATTGCTTACTATTTACTATCTAATACTAATTGTACATATTCATCTATCCCATTTTTCCATTATCTAGAATAGCACAGCTTCTAAGTTTAGTTTATGAAGAGACAACTCCGCCAATTCACAAAGTCCAACGTTATTGTCAAGTAGATCTCCACTAACGTGTGAACATGACTGATAATTGAGGTTCCAAGGGACTAGAGTGTGATTTTCTCATTCTCAAATCTCAATGACTAATGAGTCCTACAGCTAAATATCTGAGACACAAATTGGAAGTTTTAAGTATGTGTCATTAAATTTTGCTTTAGAAATATGCACTTGAAACTATTTTCTATTCAATTCTATAAAAATAATAACAATAAACCTATAGTATTAGGATATAATAACCACAGACAATTAAGTACTGCAGAACAAATCAAGAACAAGCAAAGGACTTGCATTCATTCGGTTTACCTTATAATAGTTCCACTGAGTCTGGTCACCGGTTTGGTATGAAAGTGGGTCCGTGATGGGTGCGTTGGGAAGGGTTTGGCCAAATGACGACGGAATCAAACGTGAGAGGAAGAATGGTTGTATCGCACGAGGAATTAGGTGGAAGAGGAAGGTCTCGGTGAGAGGAACTTGTATCTGCCCTAGGTTCGATAGCGACCGGAAACGAACTTCAACGGCGGCAGACGGTGGTTTTTGTAGAGAGTAGAGTTTATGTACAATTAGATCGACAAAATTGGGGTGCAACAAGCAAACGCAAGGGGTGCGCCCGTAATAGCCCAGGGATAGTAGAAGGATTTTACCCAATTGTCAGTGAGTGTATAAGTAATTAAGATAAATTAACTCAAAAAAAATTAATTAAGAGAAACATACAAATAGGGGGTGTAGAAAGTACTAAGTTAAAGTATTGTCAAAACTATAATACTAAGAAGTTTTTGAGGACTTTCATTCAAAATACTTATTCTAATTGGCTAAAAATTGAGATTTATTACTCTTTGGACGATTATCGATATTTCACATTTTTTGAGTGTTATTCAATTTTTCTTAATACTTATAGTTCTCACAAAATTATGTTTTGCTTGTAGTGATATTAGACGAGATAAAGAAAAAAAAATTTTTGATCGTGAAACTTTTTTCCTCTTGTGCATGAAGAATAACTATGCCAATCTTCTTTGTGTGATATTATTGGATTATGCAATGCAAACTTCTGATATTAATGTTTTGGTGTACAACAAGACCAAGAAGATATGAAAATACTCCATCTAGGAATCTAGAGTTTTGCATTATATATCATGAAGCTTGCTTGGAATCTTATGGTCGAGTCCTCAAAGCTTTGGGTCAAAATTATGAATGTCGAGTTCAAAACTATTTTCAAATTGTGTAGCTGAATCATAACTCAAATATTTGAAAGGTGATCACCAACATATAGCGTGAGGTTGAAAAGCATGTTACCTAGATTTTCAAGAACAGCGATGACACTAGTTTTTCAAAGAAAAAAATGAATTCAAGGAATTAACATTTTAGAGGGAATGCAAAATGACTTAATTCCACAAATGAAGTTAACCACTCTGTTTATTTTTATTCGGTTAATACAGCTAGAAATCGGGATACAATCAGACTCCATATTCATGCATGTTTGTGCGACAAAAGAGCTAAAAAAACACTCATTCATAAATCACATAAAAACATTTCCAACTAAAAACTAACAATTGATGGTCAAGTAATCTATACTTATTTTTATTCTAACACTTAAATGGATAATCCTCTTAGACTCCTGGTGGTTGGGGTGACTATATTTATTACTTCACTTAAAATTTGTGTATTATTATTTATATTGCAATTTTGATAATTATGGATATAAATTAATTTTTTACATAGATTTAAAAAATAAAATAAAACTGGACGTCCAAACAAAATACTTCATACCGATAAAGAAAACTAGATACTTTGTGTGGTTAAATAGGTTTGTTAATTTTCTTTTTTATGAAAAAACAGGTTTGTTAATTAATCATTTAATCTCTTTAAAATTATATTTTGTCAAAAATAAATAAATAAATAAAATTTCAGAAAAATCATAGAAAGATAAAAGATTTTGATTAGAAAAATATTAACAAGTGTCTATGAAGTATTTGTTAAAAATTTATATATATATATATATATATATATATATATATATATATATATTTAAAGATTTTGTCTAATTTAAACTTCAAAATTGCATAAATTAAATTTTTTGTTTAAATATCTATTTGGTCCATGTAAATACACTGATTTTAATCTCGGTAAGTTTTTTATTTATTTAGTCTCCGTAAAATGAAAGACAATTGGTTTTGATTCCTAAAAAAAGACCTGCACGTGAGCCTATTATTACGCACCAATACATCATAAAAAATATATTAAAAATTAAAATGTTTTATATTATTAATTAATAAATTTATTTATTCATCATTTAATAATTAGTGTTATTTTATAAAAAATAATATAAATAAAAATTAAAAGAAAGATTCACGTATTTTTAAAAAACTCCTCATTAAAACATTCTTTTGATGTTAATTTGACGTTAAAGACTAAATTACCATCTCAGATTTTTTCGGACTAAATTCAAACAAAAAGAACTACGAAATTAAAATAAAAATAATAATATATTTACATCACCATGTTTAAACCTATATTTTTTATATTCTTAACAAATGGATAAGTTACTTATAAGCGTGACTTTTTGATTAATAGAACAAAAAAAAAAAGATTTTGATTAGCAAAGAAGGTGAAGTGGAAGAAGTGGGCGAGTTGTGATTAACGTCTTGGCATTTGAATCAGAAAGAGAAATCGATGACGGTGTTTCACTTCTTTAACTGCGCGATTCTCACCTTCGGCCCTCACGCCGTCTACTATTCCGCCACTCCTCTGTAAGTTTTTCATTCTAGATCTATTTTCTTCCACTCGTTAACAATTGCTTCATTTGATTAAACAATTCAACATTCGATTTCGCTTGTTTCAATTGATCTATACACTATTTCATCCCCGAATTCGATTATTTCCCATGATGAAAAAACTAGCTCTTATGAATGGTATCAGTTGTTAGTAAAGTATAATAATAGTTTCAATCTGCAGATCTGAGTATGATACACTCGGCACTTCTGTCAAAGCCGCAGTTGTTTATCTCGCAACAGCGTTAGTTAAGGTTGCTAATTACATTTCATTCGAAACTCTTTTTACATCTCAACCTAATTGCAGTAATATAACACTCTAAAGTCTTTTTCTCTAAATTCGCTTGCAGCTTATTTGTCTAGCTACTTTTCTCAAGGTATCTGAGAGTGATAGCTTTGATCCATATCAGGTATGTAATAAGTATTACTATTTCTCTAAATTGTTTTATCAACATGTATCCGTTGATATATGTATAGTCTGTACATTTAGGGCTACTAAAGCTGAAAGCTATCATAAGGTTTACAGATAGTTAAATTGCCCATTACTTGATAGAAGAACCACAAATAACCATTTTAACTAATGATGCACTGATTCTTTTCATTTTTGAGGGAAATAGATTCTTGTCTAGGCAGGCTTAGAAAGAAATGACCATTTCATCTCTATCTGTTCGCCAAACTGAGGGTATTCGCTCCTGCATAATTGGTAGTTTGGTACTGAATAGCATGACCATTTATATACCAAAAGACCAAACTAAGGTGCCTCATTCCTGTCCAGTAGATACAGGAATAGAATGACCGTGTTTCATACAAGATGTCCTCTAAGATTGAGCTTGTGAAGTATATGGTAATGATAGACACCCTCCAATAATTAGATCCTTTGTGCTGCTGATAAATAAAATCATAGGCACTGGTTTGAACTTTGAAGACGTGAGATACAAGAGAATATGTGTGGGGGATTTTCTTGTAACTGGCTAGACATGTGGCAGCAGGAGATAGGGAGAGAAGGAATGTAGGCAATCATCGAGTAAGGAATTAGAGCCATATGAAGGGAGGAAACAAACCACTTGAACAGTCTGCAGTATCTCTACCAGTGTCATCTTCTTTTTATGTTAGAGATATTAGATATAACATAAAATCGCTATCATGTCTTCAACTAAAAGCTTAAAGATTTTGTTATATTTTGTTTATAATATGATATTAGAACTTCCGTGACAGAGCAGTCTAGACTCTAGTATTTGATCCCTGCTGTCCCTTTTGTTATAATAATAAATTTCAGCATAAGTAGGGGGGCATGGAATGAGATGGGAAGGATGCCACCACTTTTCATTCTATTCTACTCCCTCTGTCCCACAACATAAGTAACTTAAGCAAATTATACACATATTAAGAAATGCAGTTACCCATGCATAAAGCCCAAAGGGCTCTTGTGTGAGTGGACATATTAGAGATAAAATAAAAATTATTGGTGTGTTTTCACCTAAAAGCTTGAGCTTATGGGGTAGTCACTTCACTGCACTTTTCATTTTTCTTGTTTTGCTTTTGTTTTGAGAAATTACAATGGTCTTTATCTTCTTTTACGAGTTGATCTTCATACATTCTTTTAGAATTCCATATTTTATTAAGCTTGTTATCTTGAATAATAACAAATGGCTTTATTCTTCAGGAATTTTTGAAGGCCTTAATAGGTTTTATAGATGTTGCTGGGCTTTATTTTGCCTTAACCCAGTTGACTCACAGAAATATCTCTCAAAATCATAAATTTCAAGCAGTTGGACTTGGTATGTATATGACACAATATTTCATTTTAAACAAAAATTAGTTTTATATTTATGTGCATCTTGGAAGTGATGTTCTCCTTCCTAGATCAGCCTCTGGTGTTTCTTGTGTTATTCTATTTCTCCAATTTTCACTTGTTGGTGTCACTTTTATTGTGGCAGGCTGGGCATTTGCTGATTCCGTACTGCATAGGTTGGCTCCTCTTTGGGTGGGTGCTAGAGGATTAGAATTTACATGGGACTACATTTTGCAGGGCCTAGAGGCTAATGCCAATTTGGTACGTACTTGAGTTAAGAGTCCCTTTTCCTCTCATAATGTTTTGTGGCTGCCGAGTCAGACAGTCTTTAAGTCAAACTAAGTAGTTCGGTCTGTAACATTCTTCTAGAGTTTTGAACTTTTTATAATCCAACATTAATTGAAATGATGCAGCAGTTTGTCAATGTTGTTATCTGGTATAGGTGTAAATATTTAACAAATAAAATTTGTTTGCAGTTTGTATTGTATGTATTATCTATAATTTTAAAGGATTCTGCACTTATATTTGTACAGGTTTTGAGCATATCCCTTGCCGCACTGGGATCTTTGATGTGGCTCCGAAAGAATAAACCCAAGACCCTCATTCCTATCATATACTTGTGTGCTGTGATTGTAGCTACCATGCCATCAACCACAAGGTCTTTACTGAGTGACTCATTACACTTACTGTCATGATGTTGATGTGAAAATGATCTGATGCCGTTTTTATTTTACCCGAATGATTTTTCTTCAAAATCAAGATTTTGAATATAGACCAAGCATAAAGGCTTCAATTGAAAATGCCGACTTCTAGCTATCTTTCGTCTTAGATTGTTGCTATCACATGTACATCATTTTTCTTTCTCAAGTTCCTACATAAATGGTGTATTATGATAAAAAAGACCTGTCGTTTTGGATAGAAGCACTGGTCTATATATTAGATATGTTGCTTGGTAGTAATTATTTTGTAAACCTGGACTTTTTATGGGACATTTACTGTAGTGTAATATTTTCTAAACTGTGTCTTCTGCAGCTATTTGAGGCGCGGATTAGGGTGGCATCTTCCCAAAGTGGTTGGTTTTGAGCTCTTCACATCCTTGGTGATGGCTTTTATAAGTTGGCAACTGTTTGCTGCATGTCAGAGACCTTCACTGTGAGAAAGCTGCTACTTAATTGTAGAATTCTACATAACTATTTTCTGACCAGAGTTCTGCTCCACTGACTGCTTCTTTTGGCAGCTGCCATGCAGTTTCTTTAAACTTCATCAAGTTCAATGTTTTATCAATTGCAGTTTTTCAATATTTTTGATTTTATTTAACACGTTTATTAATTTTTCTTGTAGTAGAATGTTGGCTGCAATTCATTAGAAAGTTTTGCCCTTCAGAAAATGAGATGCTATAATCTAGCTTGTCTGCTTGGGATATGTAGTAATCAAATTCTCTTCTTTGAGACCTGGTGGATTCTCATTATTCATTAACCCTCGTTGTGTTCACTGACATGTCCATGCAAACTAGGCACTAAGTGCCTGTTTGAATACAAGCCAAATGGGTTTTTGACCTACGTTTTCATCCCATAATAATCTGGTTAGTGGGAAATCTCTCCAATAAAATTAATTTTGGTTTGAGTAAAACTGATTTTAAGCAAAAATGTCTAGGATATATTTTACAAAATTTGCCATTCCCTTTACGAACTACTGCCTCCGTTCTATACTGTACTATTACATTTTAAAACCAATTTGTTTCTATTTTTAGTTGTTGATTTACATTTTCAAAAAAAAAAATTGAGGAAGTAATAATAACCTCTAGGAGTAATTTTAAGTTGTGTTACTCAACTTAGTAACTCTATAAATATTAAAATTCACCAATTCAATTGTCAAACGAAAAGTTAGTATTGTGTGAAAGATTCTACAAATTATAATAAAAATTTAAATCTTTTTAATACATAATTAAATAATTTCAAAGAATGTTTGATAATTTTTTTTAAAATATAACATAGTATAAATTTCAAATTTATACAATATTTTGTATGTTTGTTCATCAATATAAAATGATAACTATTAACAACTAAATTGATAAAATTCATTTTTTATGATCGGAAGAATTCAACTTACAGCCACTCTTAAGATGAACAAAATTTATATTTAGCATTCATAAAAGAAAAAACTCGTGAAAGATGGTGGGTGTACGAAATTCCTTCAGCTTATGCTATAACCTTGTATTTTGACCAAATACATTTTGAGGTTCTTATGTTCAGTTAAGTGTTAGTTTGGATTCTTTAATTTTTTATTTTTATGATATAATTATTTAAGTTATATTTTGTTTTCATCATTAATTTTTAAGTTATATTAAATTATGCATGTATATTAAATTTGACAATTTTTTTGAATTAAACATCAGAGTGACTTGACTGTTCAAACTATTTTACAAGTGAATTAAGTTAATGATATTGATTACGTGAATAGATTTTTACTACCAAGTATTTAAAGACTATATACGTGTCTAAATGGTTGTAGAAAAATCAAGAAATATAGACCATCTATAATATTTGATGATTGTTTTATAAAGTATTAATATGAAAGACAGATTGTTGTAACATTTGTTAGAGTTTCTAATGATAAAATACTTTCAATTGCACTAATCGTTTAAGGTGAGACAAAATAATAACAATATAAAAATGATGTAACTTAAAGGAATAAATCAGAAAAATAAAAACTTAAATGACCTAAGCAGAGACTAAGTTAAACGTAAAGGACTTTTGTGTTAAATAAAACATAAATGATTAAACATAAATTTGGAGATGTATTTTGTCATATATTTTTAAATTAGTCCTTTTTTATCAAGATTTTAAGTCCCTTTAACTTTGCACGGCGTTACAACAAAATAATCGTTATATATATCATGCATGCAACAAAATGAAGGCATGTTCGCATAAGAATTTCTCAAGGAAAATGAACGATTGTTAGAGAGGAAACGGTGTTGACCAAAAGAAAAAGAGAGGAAATGGGAAAACAGAAGTTTTTGGAACACTCTTCCAAAGATAGAAAACTAAAACCATATTAACATGATGATGGGAACAAAATGAATGGAATCATAACCACTAACCAAACACGGTCGTTAACTCAAGTATACATTAGCAATATTACGAGAATCGCAAATTTAGGCAAGGAAACATTAATTGCCAAATTAAGCCAAGTAAAAGCCATGGTTGAAACCAATATCTAAAATTAGAGACACGACAACGCGCAAGGAGTTGAGAACTTGAGACAAAGAAAACACCTTCTAATTTTATGTCACCAAACATTTTTGTATAAAGCTTGTTCCCAATCTCATTGTGTGTATTTAGAAATGATTGCATAGCCCTCGTAAATGGCTTAAAACACATGTTTCTTTCTGTCTAATAAGATAATTTTAACCCTCTTTACATTTCACCTTTTACCTCTCTATAAACAACATCCTTGAGGATATTCCAAGGTGGCGTTTTCACAAAATGCATGCCTCCAGCTACTTTCTATTATTATCATTTTTCCTCTTTTCATCAACATCATTTTTCTCCCATGCTCTTTCCAATGAAGAAGTCTCTTTCATTGCACGGCGACAATTATTACACCTTCACGAAAATGAGGATTTACCCGATAATTACATAGATAATTATACAACAGATTTAACTTTTCCTCATCCAGGATTAAAACGTGCTTATATTGCACTTCAAGCATGGAAAAAGGCAATGTATTCAGACCCATTAAATTCCACAGCTGATTGGGTGGGCCCTGATGTTTGTTCTTACCATGGAGTTTTTTGTGCACCTTCACTTAATGATTCAAACATTGAAGTTGTGGCTGGGATTGATCTTAATCATGCTGACATTGCCGGTTACATTCCTTCTGAGTTTGGTTTGTTGACCGATCTTGCTCTTTTGCACATTAATTCAAACAGATTTTGTGGTATCATACCAAAAAGTTTCTCTAAGTTGATACTTTTGTACGAGCTTGATATTAGTAACAACCGTTTTGTTGGACCATTCCCTACACCTGTTCTTTCAATTCCAGATATCAAATTCATTGATCTTAGGTACAATGATTTTGAAGGAGAGATTCCCTCAGAGCTTTTCAACAAAAAATTGGATGCTATATTTTTGAACAACAATAGATTCACATCCACAATTCCTGAAAATTTGGGATCTTCCCCAGCTTCTGTTGTTGTTTTAGCCAATAACCATTTAAATGGTTGTATTCCTGCAAGCATTGGTGAAATGAAAGACACATTGAATGAGTTTATTATACTCAACAACAACCTCACTGGTTGTTTACCCTCTGATATTGGAAAGCTTGAAAATGTAACAGTTTTTGATGTGAGTGAAAATGTGTTTGTTGGTGTATTGCCAAGGACATTTAAGGGATTGAAAAATGTTGAAAGGTTGTCTATTGCACATAACAAGCTCACAGGTTTTGTTCCAAGAAGTGTATGTACGTTGCCTAGTTTGGTGAATTTTACATTCTCTTATAATTATTTTAATGGTGAGGAAGAAGGTTGTGTGCCACCTAGAAAAGATATTTGGTTGAATGATAAGTATAATTGTATACCAGATAGACCTAGACAGAAGGCAACAAATGATTGCAATGTGGTTATAAGTAAACCTGTTGATTGTAGTAAGGCACAATGTGGTGGAAGTGGAAGTGGAACTGGAAGTGGAAGTGGAAGTGGATCTGGAACAGGAAGTGGAAGTGGAAACCCATCTCAGTCAAACTCTCCCCCAAGTGATCAAAAGGAAACACCAACACCAAGTACACCTTCTGTTCCAAAGCCAGAGCCAAAACCTTCTCCATCAAATCCTCCAAGTGAGAATCCAACACCTTCAGTGCCAAAGCCACAACCACAACCTACACCATCTCCTTCAAAGCCACAACCTAAACCTACACCTTCCGACCCTTCATCAAATCCAACACCAACACCAACCCCATCAACGCCAAAGCCTACCCCTTCTCCATCAAATCCTCCACCAAGTGAAAAGCCAACACCACAACCAAAACCAACTCCATCATCGCCTTCGAATCCACCACCGAGTGAGAAGCCAGAGCCAGAGCCAAAACCACAACCTAAACCAACCCCATCATCACCTTCCAATCAACCACCAAGTGATAAGCCACAACCAAAACCCACACCTTCACCCCCACCCAAAGCAGAACCACCATCTGATGATGATCCTCATCATGAAGCACCAAAAAGAAGAATAAGGTCTCCACCACCTCCTATCTATTCTCCTCCACCACCAGTTCAATCCCCACCGCCTTCAACTGTCCACTCCCCACCACCACCAGTTCACTCGCCTCCTCCACTGGTTCATTCCCCACCACCACCAGATCACTCTCCTCCTCCACCAGTTCTTTCCCCACCACCACCAGTTCACTCTCCTCCTCCACCAGTTCATTCCCCACCACCACCAGTTCACTCTCCTCCTCCACCAGTTCATTCCCCACCACCACCAGTTCACTCTCCT
>JBBPBQ010000001.1:59787665-59818166 GCA_037974755.1 Cicer yamashitae
CCACCACCCCCTGTACATTCTCCACCCCCACCAATTCACTCCCCACCACCACCAGTTAATTCACCTCCTCCACCTGTACACTCTCCACCCCCTCCAATTAACTCTCCTCCACCACCAATTCACTCCCCTCCACCACCAGTTAGCTCTCCACCACCGCCCGTGCACTCTCCTCCTCCTCCAGTTTACTCACCACCACCACCCGTTTTCTCACCACCTCCACCGGTCTATTCTCCACCACCACCTACACCAACTGCATCACCTCCTCCTCCTGTTTATGCACCACCTCCGGAATTTGATGATATTGTTCTTCCCCCTAACTTTGGTTCTTCATATGCTTCACCCCCTCCACCGATCATTGCTGGATACTAAATCTAAATGAGATTCACAACTTATTTCTAATATTATTAGTTTCTAGTCGGAAAGTTATTGCATCACAATGCAACATACAGTTTCTTCTTGTCTTGTGAAATATTCAGAATTCGCTTTAATCGAAAGTGCAAAACGAAGATTTTTATCATGCAGAATAGTATTTTAAAGTTATAATTTATCATTTCTCATTTGTTGTTATATCACGTTAGACTATAAAAAATAATAATAATAATAATAATAATAATAATAATATAATCTATGGACACATATACGACGTATATGTATCTATAGAGATCATAGAGGTTTGAGGAACCACTATATGACCAAAAATCGTTACAACCAAAATTCGAATTTGAATTTTTCGGAATAATTAATCTTTAATTAAATTCCACTGACCACTTGATATCAATCATTTAGTTATACGTGAGAATGTGTTACAAGATATTTTCTTTCTATTATAGCACAATTCTATTATTTGGTTTCAACAAATAGTAGAAAATAAAAAAAAAATTGACTTCTAGTGACCTACAATACTTGTCACTAAAAGTCTATGGTTTGTAGGTTTACTTACATTATAGGTCCTTTTAACTTTGAGTGAAAAGAGTAGGCGTCAAGTATAAGAAGTGAATTGCGACTCTTTTTGTCCCTATATCAAAACACTATAGAAAATGATTGAGATTTGATTTATATAAGTGAGCAATTCGCCTTAGAGAATAAAATGAGTAATGTCAATCATTGATCATCAAACGAATGATTATAACTTTTTGCAAATATATGATCAATCATAACTGATTATAATATTTACTCACTTTATAATAGTCAAATCCATCAATATGACTTTTACCTACGGTTTTGTCCGTTGCTATAAAACATATGGGGAAGAAAAATACCTTCCTATAGTTTGGTTTTATTTATAAAAAAAAAACACTTCAATTCAGTTGGTTTGTCACTAAAACTAAACAATATTTATGAAATCAAATTTATTTTATTTTGATCAATATTAAAAATTATAATAGTTGAATTATAAGTAATTCTACTACTAAAATTAGTTTATGCACTAAATTGTTTTTTCAATAACTATTTACGCACTAAATATATTAAGATATACATTAAATAGTTTATTAATGATTACAAGCAAGTTTGGTACCAGCAAATATATCCAAATAAAAAAAGACCATGATTTTACAAGTTGTATAGTTCTATATTTATTCGGAATGAACAATAGCAATGAATATGGTTATCATGCATGTAATGTGACAGAAAAATAGATTTCAGAACAAAAGTTATATTAAATTTAAGAATGTAATTTATATATACGATCAATATAAAACAACCTAGATTGTTAATAATGTTTATTTTTAGCATAATTATTTATAAAATCATTCACATAATTTGATATGATTTAGACTATATAAAACCTTTTACACACTGCATATAAATCAAACTCTAAATTTAATAGCCAATGTTTTCTCAACAACAACAATAATAATTATTAAAAAAAAAAAAAAAGAGGAGTGGAAACCTTCTAGGATTGAAGAGCTCTCACAAGTATGTTGGTACATATATGTTGCATTCTTGTATCACCTAAAAATTGATAGAAGAAAATATTAAATATTGAATCAGCCAATACATCCCTTCCGAAGCAAGGTGTTTAGCTTCACGCCATGCACTCAAATATAGTACAAAACGATACTTTCTCAAATAACAATGCTTCAACTTCACAATATTTGAGTGTTCATGTCTCGTAATGAATATCAACACGGGAAATTATAATCATACATTACATGAAAAAGAATCTATAACACCTTTACTCATCTTAGGTTTACACACACCACTCATGAGAAATTCTGCAGAGTGTGATATCTTATAATGCAGAGATTGCCATTCTCATTCGATATCTGATTAGGGAAAGCAAACAAAAAATGTGAGTTTAATAGCATTTCAATTGCAAAAATAAATGCAATTGCACAACACACAACTACATCTTATTCAGCTCCAAATGATAGATAAAAAGACCATAGATAGATAAAGAGATCCTAAGTAGTCAATTTAATCCATAATTAGATAGATAAAAAGACCATAGATTCCTTCTTTTTACTGTACATGGGCAGAAGACACTATTAAACTAGCAGTTAAATTTAAATGTTGATTTAGTTGTACTAATTTAATTCAGGATCAATATTAAACTAGCAGTTAAATTTAAATGTTGATTTAGTTGTACTAATTTAATTCAGGATCAATGTATATTTATTGATGCTTATGTCTTATTATATTTTAAATTATAATTTTTCTTTTTAAGTAGGAAAATACTATCAAACTACTCTTGTTTCAATAAAATAATGCGACTCAATGATATAAAAAAGACATTTTAGTATTTTGTCTTCTTTTCAAAATAAAGTAAAAAAAGAATATCAAAGAAAAATATCCTAAACCAAACCCGTTTTATAAATTATGATTTTTTCATCGCAACGTAATTATATATAAGTATTCTTTGTTGAATGAAAATAAGCTTACTATTATTCTCTTGTTACACGAACCAGCTTGTAAGCTTCGGTTTTATTTATATTCTTTTTCTTATTTTATTTTCCCGAAAGCTTGTAAGCTTCGTTGTTAAGAGTTAAGACTGGACTACTTCTATTTGTGTTTATAAAAAAATATTTGACTTGCTGAGTGACGCGGGCACTTATGTCACTCATGGCATGTGCAATATGGGTCAATGTAATTTGGCCAAACATGTAATTTTTATATGGATTTGAATTCTTATGAGAAAACTATATTTATATAAATAAAATTAATATATTTTAATAATAAAATGATGGACATGATTCTTTTATATTTAATTTAAATATGAAAGAATTTACATTTTTTCCAATTTTTTGACAATAAATTTAAAACATTAACGACACGCTAAAATAGATATTATTTAATTTTTTTATAATAATAATAATAAAATTTACATTTTATTTTTATATTTTTTTATCTGTGTTCAATTTTTTGTACCTTTTTTAGTCTTAATTTTTTTAATAAAAAATAGAAATAGATTGGAAAGGAAAAATAGAGATAAATATTTTTAAGTTTTTGTGTTTGATTTAATTTTTAAAAAGGAAAATAGAGATAAGAAAGAAATGAGTCAAAATTTATTTTATAATTTACTTTATTCTCTTCATTTTGGAACGATGTGGAGATAATAATAAAAACACAAAAACTATTTAAATTTCATTTTCTTCTTTTAATTAAACATAAAATTATTAATTTTTTTTTAACATCCTTCTTCTCCTCTTCCTCCTTCTCTTTTGAACTAAATATACATTTATGTTCTCTCTTTCTCCCCTCCCATCCGTTAATTATTTAATAAATCTATTTTTTTTAACTATTTAACAAAAGGTTTTAAAATATTTTTTATTCCTAAAATATATTATATTTTTTATCTTTATTATTTTGTTTTTCTTACAAACGATTTTTCCCTATAGTATCATAAAATATTCAATTTTATTCTCTCCAATATAAACTACATAAAAACTAAATAAAATTTTCACACATGTTACAAGAATTAATTCTATTAAAATTAAATTTTATAAAAATTAAAATAAAATAACAGTTACCAAAAAAAAGTGATATATAAATGTAAGAAGACATTATTTCACAAAAACTAATAATTATATATTTTTTTTTTGTATGAACCAAATTCACATTTAAACCAACTCATTAAATTCAAATAATTTAATTTTTTTTGAAAAAAAATGTAAAATGGTTCGTGTACAGGCAATATCGTAAATACAGGAATGATACATGTCGGATAATGAAAAGCAACGATAGTATTACTACTAGTAGCTAGCGGTCGCCGTCTTCTTATTTTTTGTAAAACCTAAATTCAATATTCTGTTCCCAAATCCCAATTCTGTTCAATTTTTTTTACTCTCTCCCAAACTCAGCTTTTTCTCTGCACAACTCTCTTTCCCGGCGTTCCGGGGGATCGCGTCGCCGGCGATTTCCATCCCTGATTACGTCACCACCCTTCAATTCAACCCATCCGTGTTCGCTTTACTGATTTCTTCTCACAAAATGGCTTACCACACTTGCTAGGGTTTTATCCCTCTCAAATCTTTCTCTCCGATACCACCCTGTACCTTTTCTTCATCAATCTAATTAACTTTCTACTTATGGCTATCCGTGTTACCTTCTCTTTTTCCGGTTATGTCGCACAGAATCTAGTCTCCTCCGCCGGCGTTCGAGTCGCCAATTCTCGTTGTGTCCAAGAATGTTGCATCCTTTCTCGCTTCTTTGGACACAACCAAAAACGCAATCTCGATCGTTCCGGCGGCGGCGGCGCACGCAATTTCTACCCCGGTAGACCTAAAAACGCCACCTCCGTCTCTGCTTATTCTACCCTCGCCGGAGAGATTCTCAACGAAGGATGTAAGAATCCGATCATCTTAGGTTTGATTTCGATGATGAAGTCAACGGCTTGTGTTTCTGGGTCATCAACGGCGGCTATGGGTATTATGGGTATTTCACCTTTTAAGACTTCTTCGATTATACCCTTTTTGCAGGGTTCGAAGTGGCTTCCTTGTAATGAATCTGTTCCTGATCCTACAACGTGGGAGGTTGATAAAGGCGGAACGCAGTGTGTTCAAATTTCTAAAAAAGAATCGAGTTTGAATCAAAGAGAGACTAGTGGTTGGATTTCGCGGTTGTTGAATGTTTGTACTGAAGATGCTAAAGCTGTTTTCACTGCTGTTACTGTTAGTTTATTGTTTAAATCGTTTTTGGCTGAACCTAAATCTATTCCTTCATCTTCTATGTACCCAACTCTTGAAGTTGGTGACCGTGTTTTAACAGAAAAGGTTTGTTTCAATCATTTGTCTCATGTTTTTGTTTGTTTCTGTGTTTTTTTTTTTTGGGACAGTCGATGTTAGTCATTAGTATTGATAATATTGTTAGTATTTTGTTTGTTTGTGTGTTTATTTATGGAGCTTTTGAACTAATTAAGGTTGTTAATGTTGTGTTACAGTTTTCTTTCTTCTTTAGAAAGCCTGATGTTTCTGATATTGTGATATTCAAAGCGCCACCTTGGTTGCAGGTATCTTTTACAGTCTAATTATAGCAATTGCTTGTAGGTTTTTCGAAGTTTGATGAATTATGATGTTAATTGTTTGACTTCTCTTGTGTAGGAGTTTGGTTTTAGTGCATCTGATGTGTTTATAAAAAGGGTTGTGGCTAAGGCTGGTGATGTTGTTGAAGTAAGTTTATTTTCGTTAGTAATTAATTGATCATATATTCATAAGTATTGTGCCATGATCTCTGATATCTTATGTGTTTTGGGTTTTATGGCAGGTTCGTGACGGGAAACTACTGGTGAATGCTGTTGCTGAAGAAGAGGAATTTGTATTAGAACCTCTTGCTTATGAGATGGCTCCAATGGTAATAATATTTCATGATGGTGCTTTGTTTATGGATTGTGGTACATGGCAACATGGTTAATAGTAGTTTTTTGTTCTTTTAACGGTTGCAGGTTGTGCCGGAAGGACATGTTTTTGTGATGGGAGACAATCGTAACAAAAGTTTTGATTCTCATAACTGGTAAGTTTTCTGTTTCTTTCCTACTGACTTTACTCTATTGTTTCTATTGGAAAATATAGTGCTTTTAGGTGGACGACATTTTGGCCTATTTGTTGATGCTGTTCTCAAAACTTCTAGCTTATGTAAACATGCTCTCAGATCGTAGAAGTTAATACATATTTGTATATGCACTTAATCGTGATGACTGACTTTAATAATAACTTAATCGCTTCTTTTGTGTCCATCAGGGGTCCACTCCCGATTGAGAACATTGTTGGTAGGTCCATGTTTCGCTACTGGCCTCCATCCAAAGCAGCCAACACTGTCACGGTTCATAACCCCCCACCCAGAAATAATTCTGTGGCAGTTTCTTGACCTGATTTCCACTACATTTTGAAGGTGATGAAAGATTCCCGACACATATTCATTTATTCTGAATGAATCGCTACTCTGGTTTTTGACTAGGAGTGAGCTGTTATTCAACAATTCGCCGAGACGAATCTGCTTGTCTTGATTAAAGTTTGGGGTGAATATCTTATTCATTGATGCAAATTTGTCAATGACCTAATAATTATGTCATGCGTTCTTTGGTGCTATCCTGAGATGTATATCCCCTTGCAAAAGTTGGGGGGAAAAAAGAAAAATTAATGAAACATGATGATTAGAAAAAAAAAAAGGAAGCATGACGGTTGATTTGTGTTGTATTCTTTCATATGTTGTTTCTAGAGGCTAGAAACTTGAGGAAGGCTTCGACATGGAGCTATTTGACTCCTTGTAAGTTTCATAATAATGAAGCAGCCTCATTGTTTGTGGTTAACCTATATGGCAATTCTTTCATACATGAAATTTCTGGGAACGGTTTTGGTTCAAATTTCAGAAAACTTTCCATTTCCATATATTTTTGTAGTAATGCATAGGGATTATTAATTGATAAAAAAATAGAGAGAAAAGAGATACGCTCTAGGTTTTTGAGAATGAGTGATTCATTTGACCTTTTACATATATTATGAATGAAAAATGTATATAAATAAAACAAAGAATAATAGTATTAGATTACCTTTATCATGTATCGATGTATCCAGCATTTTAGACATCATTTTTTTAAATTTTTATACAAACACTCGTGTTGAGTTTATTAGGAGGCAAGTCAACGAGGTTGATCATTTTTTTGTTCGGGCAGCCATATCTTTAGCTAGTTTTTACGCCTTTATTGATGTCGTTGAGATGCTATAAGCTCTTTAGTTAAAAGAGTTTTGATGTATTCACATTTATCAAAAACAAGTGAAATATGTTGACTTAATAGCAGTGCAAGTAGTATTAATTAGATGATATAATTGTAAAAAAGTAATTAATGTTTGAGTAATAATTGTAAAAAAGTAATTAATGTTAAGAGTAATTTATTTTGGGGTTTTTTTTTTTACCAATGAACCCCTCATTGTAGGGTGGATGTAAACTAAAATATAACGAGTGAGAAAAGCAAGAGCTAATTTACATTTTTTTGAAATAAAAGTTCTAGACCAGGTAACATAACAAGTAACAGAATATTACCCAACCAAGTTTAGACCCAACTTTATTTGCTATCCCAACCAAACTGTGAGCTTCAACATTCATTTGCCTCCTGGTGTGAATGACAAACATTATCAAGCTGATTTAGCAAGTCCCTTTCTGCTCAACGGCAGCAACAACATAATCAGAATATATACATCAGACTTATAATAATTTACATTGTGAAGTTGCAATTCCTTTGCTACCCTGACACACCATCTCACACTCTGCTTCAGCCAAGACTGGAGCTACTGCTATCTATTCCTTCTTACAAACTGTGAGCACCAATGCATTGGTTTGTGTCCATGACAGTCACCTGACGAGTATCCAAGCACTTGGTCACCCCATAATACCAAGTTTCCTACCATCATCCCCACCCAAATATATACTCCCTTAAAGCAGCTTGCATTAACAATGGTAATAAAATCAAGTTTATTGTGAAGGGAGTTAAGTTTATCAAATCAAGTTTATTTATAATTCTTTTTATGCAGGTTTAGCTAGTTTCCACAAGCAGAGATGCATGAATACAAATATATAAATTACATGTTGATTATGTAGGCCTAGTAGTCTAAATCAAACCTTAACTATGTCAACAGTAACACCCTCTTTTGAATCACCTTGTTTGTCTTCCACTGTTTTGTATCTATACCAAGAGGCACAAATCAAGTAAAATCCAAAGTTCACAACACTTATGACAGACAAAAGCCAGTAAAAATAGTTAAGCTTGTCTCTATTCAAGTTATTACTCTCCAACCACCCTCCACTCACTTTGTTAACAACCTCAACAACCACAGTGCTTGTAAAATAACCAAATGCAACAGAACACCAAGAAATTGCTGTGCTAAGGGATTTCATTCCAGCTGAACTCTCTGCATAGAAAAACTCTAGTAGCCCAACAAGTGTAAACATGTCGGCAGCTCCAAAAATAGCATATTGAAAACCCAACCAAAACACAGTCATTGGTAAAGGCTCTATGCTATCCACCATGTTGTGTTTGACGGCGACAGATTTGCGGTGCGTTTCAATAAAACCAGCAATTGCCATGGATACAGCTGAGAGAACCAATCCAATTCCGATTCTTTGAAGGTGTCGAATTCCGGTTGGTATACCTGTGATTCTTCGAGCGAGCGGGACAAAAAACCGGTCGTATAAAGGGATTAGGACAAACATGAACAATAGAGGGATCACTGGAAGAGAGGGTCCTGGCATTTTGAATCCCATGATGTTTGTGTTCAATGTGGTGCTTTGTTGTATGCTGAATGTTTGAAGCTGTGCTAAACATGTGTTCATAAATATTGTGCTTAATATTATTGGTAGCATTCGGATTAGGATTTTTGTTTCTTCTACTTGTGTAACTGTGCAAAGATTCCAGGACCCTGTGGATGCTGTTACTGCTGTACTAACTCTACCAATTGCTGCCCTGTCCAAGAATCTGCAATACATTTTTGCAGAAAAGAAAGAAACAAATTAATAATTCCAGTTTTAGATAAATAGTACTATTTCTAAGCGGTCATGTGGCATTAGAGTTAGTCTGTGTTTGGTTCTGTGCAGACTGAAATATTCTGAACAAATTGGTTTTGTGAAATTGTTCCAGGCTAAAAAAGTGTTATGAAGAATAAGGGTAGTTTACTTTGCGAAAACATGTTCTAAAATTTGTGTTAGTTTTACTCGTTAAGAAAAGAAAATAAGAGACTTTGAAATAAACAATCGTTTATATATTTAGAAACAATGAAAATGTCAAAAAATTATTTTTATTATTTTCAAAAATACATTTTCATTAACTAGCATTTCATTTTATCTTCACGATAATTGTTCAGTTCAAGAGCATTTTATCAAGGTAAAAAGAACACACATTTTAAGAAATAAAAACAAAAAATATTTTCACAAAATAAACGACACTTAAATTTGAAGCTAAAAATCAATTGTGAAGGTAAAAACTTCAAATGCTAGATTCAAGTTAAAATCAATTTTACTAGAGTCTATCTAAATATGTCAAAATTAATTCTGCACTTCTAAAACAATTTTAACTCTTTTAAATTTCAAACCAAACATACTCGTGAAGGATTCAAATATGTTTCATTGTATATTTTATAACCTGAATTGTTCAGTCCTTTTAAGGATTTCATAATTCTCCCCTCTTTCTTTTTCATGAATCTCATGCATTTCATCTGCATCCTCTGGAATTTGGAGTTTTCTGTTTCTAAAGGCTGCCACAAATACCTAAAAGCTCAACAAATTAAATCAATATACTATTCTAATTAATATGCAGCATAAACATTCTTTTAAATATTATTTTACAGAAACTAAAACTGCTGATGAAAAAATAAAAAGTCTAAGAAAAATTTCATTGGAATTAAAAAAAAATTGAAACTTTATAGAAACTTAAAACATATTTAACAAAAAAAACAAAGATAATATTATTCACCTGTATGATTCTAATAAGAGGACTTCCCTTTGGAGTATTGTTTCTGTATAATGACTTTCCCATGCAAATAGAAAGAATTGAGAATAAAACAGCTATAGTACAAACGGTAAAACTCCAATACCATCCTTGGTTAGCACTAATCCAAACAATGAAAGTAACACCAAGTATTGCTCCTGATGTAAGACTAAACAAGAACCAGTTAAAAAAGCTAGATAATTGAGCTGCTTCTTTTGGATCTTTGTCATCAAATTGATCAGCTCCTAAGGCTGGTAAAGCTGCTTTAACACCACTTGTTCCTAATGCAACAAGGTATAGGCCTGTATAGAGTATAGCAGCTTGGCCTCCAGTAGCAGCTTCACATTGGTTTGTATGATTTGATGCTACATTTATGCATGGAATGGGTCTTAATTGTTGGAAACGTGCTTGAAATGTTAGGAGACCATATCCCTGCAATTAAAAGACTTAATTGTACGAGGATCACTTAATTTTAATTCTCGTTTTAAATTTATTTATACATATCAATAAAACCAATAAATTTTGTTATTTTCATTGAAATTATTTGTCTTTTTCTATAATATTTTTATTTATTTACAATAATTAATATTGTATTAAAATTTTAATATTTTTTTTCTTCTGAAAACAGTAAATAAAACAGAAAACACAAATCAAAGGAGTATTAGTGATAAAAAATAGTAGTTAGTTAGAGTATAAATAATTAGTTAGATAAATTAATTGTAACTCCTTCGTATTAGTTAAGAATTGTTATGAAATAGTTAATAGTTAATTATTCATAAGTTCTATAAATAGAGCATAATGTTTTAATTCTACATAATTTATATTGTTTTTAATATAAATTCTCAAGAATATCAATATATTTTCTATCTTACTCATTAATATGATCTTCTCCTTTATCCATCCATGGATTTACAGTAATTACAAAGGAGTCAAATTCATGTTTATTCATTTGTTGTTACGTCCTTTGCTTTATCCTGAACATTCCCCTTATAATTTGATGCTTTGATATAGAAAGGGAAGAAAAATGTTTTGGAAAATGTTTCTGGTTATTGACGTTAAATTCTTAGGATTGTGTTGAAATAATTATTATATTTACAAAAAATATTTATCTCAAAATAATTGTCATTTTTTATTTTTAATGTAGTTTTAATTACTTAATTTTAATTGTGCCTTTCATTATTCATAAATTATTATTCTCTATTTTGCATTTATGACAATAAAAATAAACAATAATTAATACCAGTAATTTGATAAAATCACCGTTATCTATTCTTCGTTTATATCTTTTCTTAATATATAAAAAATAATCAACTACAACGAATTTTTTTAGATCAGATAGTGCAGTTTTACTGTCGTAATAATTGATAGCAATTGTTGTCAGCATCATGCACTTCAAATTGAGAGATTCTTTTGTAGTCACAGTTTTGGTCATAAGATTTGTGACCATACTAAGTATTTTTCCTTCAAATTGGGCTACTCTTGCTAAGAAGATATGTCCCTTTGAATAAATCTTATGGGCAAAAATACAAATTAAAAAAAATAGATTTAATTGTAATTTTAGTTATCTTATTTTTATCAAATTACGAAATTGGTTCTCCTATTTAAAAATCTAACATTTTTATCTCTCATTTTGATTTTTTAAATACAAAATAGCAATCAAACATACTTTCAATAACGTGACATATAATACAATGATATATAATGATTAACACTCATATATCGCAATAAAACTCTATAAAAACTTAATTTTCAACTTTGAAAAAATTTCATTTTTGTAATTTAATTGATAATATATAAATAATTAATGCATCTAAATGGTTCTATATCATGAAATCGTATTTCACATCATTTAAAATATGTCAAATCATCCGTTTTTAGTTCAAAATATAAGGGACAGACCAAAACTACCAACTTTTAAAATAGAAGAACCAGTTCAGTGAATTGATAAAAATAAATGAATCAAAACTATAATTATTTTTTTTTTAATTTTTTTTTATATGTGTGTACACCCAAATATTTGTGCTCAAATATTGTGCACATGCAAATATTTTTCTATCCCTTCTTATAAGCACCTTCTTCATTTCACATGTTTTAAGAAATACTTAATTGTACTTTTAGTTCCCAAGTTTTTTAATTGTGAAACTTAAATTTTAACTTTTTATTTATTTCTAATATGTGTCAAATTATTATTCGCCATAAAATAATTATTATTTGCATTTAAAAAAAAAAGAAATAAAAAACCATAGAAGGGAAGAGGAAGACTAAGTCTCCACTCTATCTTGATTGGTGTTAAGTAGGGGTGGGAATAGGTCAGACCAGACTCTAAAAGGCCTGAGTTTGACTTACGATTAATTTTTTCGGCTTGAGTTTGGCCTACGGCCTATCATAGGCCTTTTTCTCGGTTTAGTCTGACCTTTTTAAAAAGTTTGGTCAGACCAGTATGCAACAACCTTCCAAAAAAAATAAAGAAACAAAATGAATCCATAATTAACAAATTTAAAATAACAAATACTAATATTAATAAATAATAATAAAAAATAAAAATATTAATAAATAATATATATATATATATAGGTTGACTTATCAGGCCTAATAGTCTTTTTTTTATAAGTCTGATGTATTTAAATTAATAGACTTTAAAAAAAATCTAAATTTAACTTTTTATTAAACAAGTCAAACCAAATCAAACCATAAATAAATCAGATTATAGTCCTCTGGCAGACAATCTAACCTATTTTCATAGTGTTAATTATCAGTCTGCTTCTTTTAATTATTTTCTCTTATTCGTTCCCTCCTCCCCCGCACCCCTTCAATCCTTTCCCTAACCAAATATCTCTGATTATTACTACTCCCCTGGTTTTTATTTTTCTTTAATTCAAGTAATAATTAATTTATAGCATTGTCCAATAAAATTCAAACACATACTAATAAAAATTCAATCGGCAAAATCCGGTCAAGATTAGATTGAAGGACTAAAAAATAGAAAGAGAATACAATTGGGAGATCAGAATTGCTCAAAGAGAAGGACAAGGACCAATATTGCACAATAAGAAAATAAATTTGATGGATCAAAAATACATTTAAACTATTAAGAGATGTAGTTGATGAATTAAATATGTCAATTTTATACATAAATCTGCCTAAAATACACTTTTTATATTAATGTGTTTAACTTTTAGCATTCCAATATACATTAGTAATATAAATAAATAATATGTTTAGAAAAATAGTAATAAATGCATCTATAAATTGTATATGGAATTATATTTAGGGACACAAATGTTCTTTGTGAGCTTATAATTAAGGGTGTAGATGGGTTTGATTGAATCATTTTTTTTGCCAAATCATACGCTCCAATCGATCAATTTTATTTTGGTTGAGTTGAACTCTCAACTCGTGATTTTTACATTAAAGTCAACCTAATTATGAATAGGGATGACAACATAACCCGTAGGTACTCATCCGAATTTGTCTTGATTTGAGCGGAGAAAATCCGCTTTGATTGGGTACGAGTTTTCTTCGAAATTAAAATTCAGAGACGGAGACGGATTTGAAGGGGTTGATATTCACGCCACATACGCACCCTAACCCGCTCCGTTAGTATTATTGTTATAATTTTTAAATTTTATATACATGTACATATTGAAGATACTTAATATTTTTTTAAGTATTAAAAATTATAATGACATCTCTATAGAAAATATTTTTATTTTATTTTATTGTTGTCTAATAATAATAATTTTATTATATATATGAATGGGTGCGGGTGTGAATAGGAAAATTCCGTTGCAGACGAAAATGAGAGTCTAAATTTCACACCCGCTAAAAATATAGGACGAATACAAATTTTCTCTGATTAGTCGAATGCGGGGGTGGGGAGCCAAAATCCACCCCCGTCTCGCTGTCATGCCTAATTATAAACATGTTAACTTGGGTTAGGTTTCTGGGTTATAAATAATTTCTTTTTATTATTTTGAAAAAATGAAATGAAATTTAAATACTTTAACATCTAAAAAATACTAAAATTATATAAGAACATATCATTCAATACTTAAAATACATCACAAACACACAAAAACACTTAAATCAATTAAATTTAACGACAAATCCTGAAATATAATCCAACAACAAAATTTTAACTATACATAAATAGTAATATATATATACATACATATATATATATATCACGTCAATAAATTGAGTCCAATACTCAAACTAAATATAATTGAATTTAAATAAATTAGTTAAATTTAAAATTATACTTAAATGAGTTATATTAAAATACGAGTTAAGTTGATTTGAAAGACCAAATTCATAAGTTTACTTGTAAATATACATGAAAATCTCTACTTTTAATTAATGACAAATGATGTATATTTTTATTAAGAAAGAAAATATTTTTTTAGATGCGCTAGTAATTTGTAATGAAATGTGCCACTCAAAGAAATATATACTTTGTTTATTACGACCAGTCATAATAATGGAGGCTCACTAATGCTTTTATTGGTTGAGGGGATTAAGGAACAAGAGAAGTTGTAAAGAAATAACACATCTTTTTTTATTGGTATGAAAAGAAGTATCAAAGAAAATTAAAAGGCATGAGACTCACGTTCTTTTTGTTTCTCACCATAAGTGCGAAGAAAGGCGAGAGAAAATGCTACATAATTTTTATTGTATTGAAGATACTTTTTAATTTTTAATTTTTAATTTTTTATTTATTTTTATTTCCTATTTTATTACCACTTCGCCGAACCATTTGACGATGCAAAAACCAATTGAAATTAACACCAGTTTCGTTCATAAGTTTAAAATGAATAAATTTAATTTAAAAAATATAATTAAACAATCAATTGTTTAATTAAATCAATTTAAATATTAATTTACTTAAACTCAAATTATTGGATTAATTTATCAAATCAATGAAATTAATCAAGTAAAATTTATAAAATTTATTTGATCATTTAAATATATTTAATTTAATTATTTAAATAAAACAGTTTTTTGACTAAATTAAAATAAAACAATTGTATGTTAACTTTTTTTTATTTAAGTGTATTTTAGTCTTTCTAAACATAATAATTTTCTCTTATCACTTTCTATGAGAGAGAGGATATTTTTCTCTCTTATTTCTCTTCTAACAAATAATACTTCAAATTTATTATATTTCTCGTCTGTTTTTCTATTTATCTTCTTTCTCACTTATTTTTCTCTTCTCAACCAAATACCCTAATTATTCAAGAAGTTCATAAGATTGTTCCTCATGTATCACTATAAAACGTATTATTTTTTGGAAATGAAACTAACACTTAACTAATTATAAACTTATAATTAGGACGACTTGATGATGCTGAAAGGAAGTTATTATTAATATTGTTATATTAGTATAATTACCTGTGGGGATCACTTGACTCACAGTATCGTTGTAATTCGTTACTCCATTTAATAACTTAATATAAACAATTATTTTTACTAATTCATCCGTTGATTATTGACATAATATATTATAGGTCAAACTTATCAAATTATAAATAAATCCAAAATTCATAGCTAAGTAATCTAGTTATTGATATTTACATATATTTTTAAAAGTTTTTTATTCGTTAATTTGAATTTTTTTAATGAAATATCAAATAGTTTTAAAATTTTATAAAAATTTGCAGAGTTGATTTGTTTGAGAAGAACTTTTGATTTAATGGTTGGATTAGTGAAATTTATCATTTATATCGAGTTATTAAGTGGAGTAACTTATCACATAATTATCCTTGGAGTCAATGGATCTCATGCCGGTCCAACACATTTGCAGATCTAAAGCGAATTTTAATATAAGGCCTAAAGCGAATTTTAATATGAGGCCTAAAGCGAATTGTCTAACTTTTAACATGACAACTAAATTAATATAATTTATGTTATGTAATATTTCCTTTTCAATTGATTTAATATTGTTGAGACAATATTAAATTTAAAAAAATTTATATGTTTTAATTTTAAAAATATTAAAATAGGAAGCCTTTTTATTAAGTAAATTTTTTTGGGACCTTTTGATAAAGTAAAAATTTTATTTTTTATGGAGACGGTTGTTTTAGTAGCCTTATCCGACTCTGAATGGATCCCTATCATAGTATTGTTATTATGAGTAAATATACATGTACATCCTTAAATTTCTTATACTCATTTAACATTTCATTTTCTCTCTATTTCTATCACATCACCCAATATGTCACATTTATCATATCACTCTCTTTATTTCTAATTTTCAATAGGTGTAAATAAAATATATGGATGTCCATCGATAATTTTTCTATTACTATTTTCCCACCCATGACCCATATTCCTGCATTACCAATTACTAAATCTAAAACAGTCTAACGAGGGAGGGCATTTGTTGAAACAACAATTTTTAAAATTAATAACTGATAAAATGCAGTGATTGGTTAACGAATTCATTAGCTGCTATCTACTAGTAATAAAATAAATTGATTAAACTTACCAACAATTCCATGCATGCAAACAGAACACAAGTTTTGAACCTAGACAAATAGGTATCACAAATGAATCCACCTATGAGTGGTAGTAAAAATGCAGTTCCCATAAAGTTGGTAAGTGTTGTGGCTGATTTTGTTAAGCTCAAGTTCATGTATCCAAGGAAGTAAGTTATTAGGCTCACTGCATTTGCAACAAAAGCCATGTTCTCTAACCCTTCCATAGCTGCATGCACAAATTAGATTTTTAATTTACTAAAAATACAAACAAAACACTTTTGTTTTGACATACAAAAAGAAGAGCTTTTTTTTTTCTTCCAATTCCGAAGTCCTACACATTCAAAAAACACAATTTTTATGATGTCGTTTGAAAATCTATTTTCAAAACATGTGTGATTTTTTAAAAACCTAAAATTTTATATTTTTGACAATTTTAAAAATCTAAAGTTAGAAAATAAGCTTTTATGAAAAAAGACAAACATCGAATTTTTCTGTTACCATATACAAAAATTGCAGCTCTGTTTCCTCCTAGACTTCTTTGTACCCTTGGTTGGGTGCCCATATTTCTGCATATTCCCTAGCAAGTTATCATAAAAATTCACTTAATCAAGTTAAGTCAAGAAGTGTATTAAACAAACAACTCTATTGATAAGTTGAAGAAAAAAACATACATAATAAAAGTGATATAATTATTAATTTACTAAGGTAAATTGTTTTTTAGCATTAATGTATACTATAGAGAAGAAGAGAGATCTAATGATACTAAATGCATGAGAATAAACTAAACCGGGTTCAAGATCACTATGAATAAGTGTCTTGAACCTTGAATGTTGAATCCTCAACATGTTTAAGTCTTTATTTAGATTCAAGTTTGAATTCACTTTTCCGCGTATTAAGAATAAACTCACCTTAAATACTAAAAGCTACAAATTAGAGAGTTTAACGAAATCCGCGGCACCAACTTTTTTTCTTTCTTTCCAAACATACTATAAGAAAGTGATTCATTCTTCTTAATTTGTCCATTTAGAAGAACATAAAAAATCTCTTAGCAAGAAGAAAGGATTAGTTAACACTTACCATCTTTAATTAGTGTCTTCTTTGATTAGAAGGTCAGAATTAGCTTCTTTACCATTAGTAATTCATTCACCATAAATTTATATAAGTATATGTGCCGCAAGTTGTGGATGAAGTGAGCTATAAGAAAATCACATGTCAACTTGACATTATAAAAGTAAATTTAATAATTACATTTTGTAAGGGGAACTCTGTTTCTGTTCTTCTCCTCACTACCACCACCCATATAATGTGGATGTTTTGAATTTATTAGCCGACTTAATAAATTTTTTTATGACTAGAACGAATCAATAATTAAATAATTATATAGTACACGATGTTAGTTAAGGGGATTGATTGGCATGTCTGAACTACTTTGTTCATGAATGTATATATGTCTATATAATATAGTTCATGTCACTAATAAGATTCAATCATTTTGTGTAGTTAGTCAACAATGCATGTGTTGAGTATGTTAGTATGTATGAGGAGAGATAAGGTGGTCAACACATATGATTAAATCTATCTCAAGTGTTTGTACCAATGACATTATTTTTTTGTTGAATAGTTAGGGGCAAAGCCCCTGTCCCAATGACATATATTCATATATAGGTAGATACACACATACAATCTGTCAAATATTCATCCTAACAAAAACTGCATTGATTGAAAAAATTGTTTGTCCTAAAAAAACAAAATGGTTCCAATTCACACATCTCAATAAATTCATATATATATATATATATATATATATATATATAATTTTAAAATGAATATCTCTATAATCATATTTACACGTAAAGTTGTAAATATAATTAGATTGTAGTTTTATTTCGAATTCTTACGTACGTGGGTGTGAATTTATAGTAATATTTACTATTTTGATAATTAAAAATAAATAGAAGCGTCATAAATATAATTAGATTGTAGTTTTATTCCGAATTCTTATATATGTGTATGTGAATCTATAGTAATATTTACTATTTTGATAAAAAAAAAAATAGAAGCAAATATGCAGACAATTGAATCAACATCATTTTACATATCCAATTAACTTTTGTCTTTGGTTTTATTGTGGGGAATCAAAAAACAATATACAATTATTAAGGATAAACATTTTAGCATACGGCACTGTCCTTAATATTCTTAAATATAAATTTTATTTTAAATAATCAAATATATTATCATATTTATTTTAAATATACCCTTAATTAATGTTACTAATTTATTTTTCTGTCAGATGTGAATTATTTCAACTTACTTTAATATTTCTAAAGTTTATAATTAGTTCAATAACTATTGGTTAATAGTAAATTAGTAAGTTTTACATCATATGTTAACATGTTTATATCGATATACTATGTTTCAATGCAAAATATATATTGTTTTTTATGCTAAATTTTATTATTTTAATACATATTATAATAAAATTTGTAATTTATAAAAAAATTAATGTTTAATTTAAATCTGATCAGTTGAGTTTAAAGCTTACAAAATTTGTGCGTACTGCGTACAATACAAAATATGTGGATTCGATCGAATTCAAATAAGTTAAAACCCGTTTTCAACCTTTCACACATCACTACCCTAAGCATGACTAACAAAAAACAAAGTATAAAATGAGTTTGTTAAGTTTCCCCATACAATTTAAAACTCGATTTCTTGTTGAATGTTTACATCAGTACACTCACCATTGTGAGTGTCTCCACTAGCATCCAGTCAGATTCTTTAATGAGTTTTTTTAAAATTAAACAAGTTATAAACATTTTAAAAAATGATTGGAATATAATACGATCATAAAATGTGTTAATTTTTTTAAAATTATAAAAATCTCAAATATATATTAAAATATTGATTTAATCCTTTAAAAAAAAATTTAAATTCTCTCTCGTGTAGATCTTTAGGTTATGTTCGGGAGTTTGGAGATGTTTGAAAGTTTGGAGAAGAGAGAAGAAGACAAAGGCTTTGGGTGTGTGTGTGTGGTGGAGGGGGGTGGGAGGATAGAAGGAAATAGAGAGAAAACCTGTACCTTATTTGAAATTTAAAAGAGTAATTTTGTAGAAAATGATTAAAAAAAATCTTTATAATTCACATATTTATTATAATAACATTGAAATAATTTAAAAAATTCATTTAAATCTTCCAAAATCATTCTCCATTATATTTTTTTAGTTTCTCAAATTAAGAGAATTTTCTATTGTAAAGAAAGACAAACTCTTCATTTCTTTCATTTCCTTCTTCCTATTTCACAAAGTCATTCCTTTTCTTACGCTTATAAACTCCAAAACATAGTCTTATGGTCTATTTAGGAGGAATATTTTTTAGGTTTTTGGAGAACTAAATATAAATTTGAGATTTTTTTAAAAAATTATATAATATACGATCATATAATATTTCAATTATACTTCATTAATTTTTAAAAATATTTTATAACTTGTTTAATTTCAAAAGGACAAATAAGTCTTCTCCGCCCCTTTCAAATTAACCCTTGAATAAAAGTCTCGAGAAAACATTTAATTTTAGATATATAAATGATAAATTTCTCTTCTATTTGGTAATTGAAATATAGTAACATAATAAATAATTAAAATATTTTAAATACTACGTTGGCTCATAAGTTACTTACAAAAGAGAATGGTTGTTTAAGAACTAACTAGGTAGATTGAAAATGATTTATGAATTATTGGTTACATTTTTATATTCAAAATATAAAATAATAGAGAATATATCAAAAAAGACGACTTTTATAATGAGAAAATTAGAAGAATGGTTATAAGTCATTGATCAAATTATAAATAGTCAAAATTAAATAAATAAAAATTATGAGATTTTTTTAAATAATTATGTATCACTTAAATAACTTTTAAATGATTATGTATCATTAATCTTCTCTCACTCCCAATAAGGCTTTTTTTTTTTGTCACACTAATGGCCTATTTCAAAAATTACTTTCCGAGTATTCTACCACGCACCCCCACCTATACTTGTCACCTCAACCCATATGAAAATACAATTTTATCCTTTTAACCATTTAAAATAAGTTTTGAAATTTATAGTTTTGGAAATTTCAAATTTTCGAAACTAATATTTTTGGGAGTTTCAAAGTTTCGAAATAAGCAAGTTTTCAAAAAATTTAAAACTCAAATTTTTGAAATAAGGATACATTTCGAAAATTTGGAAAGTTTCCAAATTTAGAAAGTTCTGAAAGTTTCTAAATTTGAAAAGTTTCCAAATTTAATAAGTTTCTAAAGTTTTGAATATTTTGAAAAAATTTCATTTCGAAAGTTTCGAATATTCTGGAAATTTTCTATTTCGAAACTTTGAAACTCTGAAATTCTGGAAATTTTTCATTTCGAAAGTTTCAAAATTCTAGAATTTTTCTATTTCGAAAGTTTCGAATTGTTCGAAACTCTCGAATTTCTAGAATTTTTCTATGTCGAAAGTTTCGAAATTATAAAATTTTGCTATTTCGAAAGTTAAGGGGATTTCTTTAAATGTTCGAAAAGAGGGGTGGATAAATGAAAGGTAAAATTTTTGAGGTTTTTGTCGATGGTTAAAAGGGTAAAATTGTATTTTTATATGGGTTAAGGGGTGACAGATTTAGGTGGGAGTGCACCGTAGAATTATTTTACTTGTAGAGTTGGAAACTAGAATATATAAATAAGGATTTTATTTATCATTGGCAAGCATGCAAACAGGGTTTGAAAGCCCAAAAATAGCATAAGCATGAAATTCCAATCTTATGAAATTTTACCCTGTACGCCTCAAATTATACTCCTATCCCCACAAATATGATGAAATGACATATTTGTCCTCGTATAAATATTGAAACTTATCATTTTCCACCATCATCATTTAAGTTTTTCGGTACACAAGTGAGTACCAATTTTTTCTATTTTACCGGAAAACTTTTTTTCAAGTTTTCTGATACATAATTTACACTCTGGAAAACTTTTTTCAAATTTTCGGTACACAGATGTATTTACCGAAAAACTTAAGGGGTGAATACTTGAACCCAAAGAAAATGGCTTTTTGGCTGATGTAAACTAAAAAGTATTAAAAAAGGCAACATAAAATAAAATAACATCCTTCAATACAAACGAAAACAAGAATTACGTTTACAAATTCTACGGTTAAAGTTTAATATAACTAAACTAGAAAAAATAACACCAAAGAAAACCAATCAATTTGGTTTCATGGAAAGTTGATTTCAAAAATAGAAAACTCGGTAAGATTAACTTAATATTTTTAATTGGAAAGTGAGTTTAATATATTGTATAAAAACTAACAACTAATCATTAGCGTACCTGAGAATTAATTAAGCAAAATCACTGCATAGATGAAAACAAAACAGCAAGATCTATTATATTGAAGATTTTGATCAATATATTGAAATCAAAATCTATTGCTTTCTGAAGATTTTGATCACCAACCACATTACATAAAAATCTACAACTATATTGAACAGTTCTTCAACATAATATCAACTGCTTACATGAAATGAATGCCATGACTCAACCAGTATCCCAATTTTGACATAAAAACTTGCAATCTCTCACATAAAGAATCACATATTAAAAATAAATAGGAAATTTACAGGACATGCCAAGCCTCAAATCTAACATTAAAAAAAAGACTAACTGAAAAGTCACTGCAATAAATCAAGCATAGGAAAACACCATAGACTGATCATCTCCAAAATCAAATACTAATTAACAAACATAAAGCAGAATCTTATTTACGAGTTCTTATCCATTCATGTAAAAAAAAAAAAAACTGTTAATACCTTCATCTAATTTACAAGAAAATGGAAATTGATGAAGGCAATTTGGAATGGATCAAGATGTTCCAAGTTATGTGCCTAGGTTCTATAAGACTAAAGCCATTGCTTGAGAAAATTACTTCAGGCCCATATATGATAAAAAATTGCATTTTCCATCTAGATTTTTTTAAGCTGATGTTACTGCGCGTTAGCAAAGTGGTGGAAGCGATCATTATTGAGTCGTGATGATTTTGCTAAGAATATCGTGCGGCGGAAGAGAAGTGCAAGTTCAAGAAAACATACACCTCATTATGTGGTTCCACCTGAGTTTCTTTCCTAACTTGATGACACTGTTACTTTTGGAAAATCTTGTGATAATGTGTCAAAAATTAAGAAAGGTGATAATATTGATGTTGATGTTCCTTTTGTTCAAGATGGTTTCAAAGCTGATGAAAATATTGATGCTGATGCTCCTTCAAGATTACCTCCAAAGCATAACACACAGACTCCTTTCATATTTGTTGAAGATTGTAAGCATGCCTTGGAAGAGAAGTGTGGTGGCATAATCCATGAGTCAAAGCAATTGTTCAATCAATTTTCTACAACCTCTTCAGCAGAATATGAATACTTTAAGCAAATATTACCACTGGGACTGAAGGTGAAAGCTATTGCTATTCATCTGAAGCAAACATAGAAGAACTTTAACAGAGAATTAGCCAACTCCAGAAAGTGCATACAAAATTGAAGATGGCAAGGTTTGGTCACAGTTGAAAACATTATTAGCTCATCAAACTAAAACTTCACTGCTTGTTAACATATGTTACTTATTTCTGATACTAGGTATGCTACATGACAAGAATGTTAAAAAAGAAGACCAAATGAAACATGACTTACAAATATGGGTAGATAAACTCAAATAAACTAATATAAATCCTACCAACTTTGAGAAGGTTAACTAACTAAGAAAAAGAATGTTCAAAAGCTAACCTTCAAAGTGAATGAGCCAAATAGATTTGATCAATCAGAAGGTTTTTGATCCGGCAGGGAGCTTGCATTACCAAGTTACTGACAAAGAGCTCATAGAGACCCATTTCAAAGACCAGCATCACCCTTCCTACAAGTTAGACATCTAGAAGAACAATGAAGCAGTACTTAAAAGTAGAGAAGCACAAAGAAGTCATCTTAGAACAATGACAATACTAACACAAAGAAGAAAAAAATGAACATAGCTCAAAAGAGCTTTCAAATATATGATTGAACATATATAAAAGTTACTGTCCATAATGATTGGAAATTAGAATAATGGCAGGTATGTGATGTTGCACTTTTCCTCTATCTTACACAAACATTTGTACTCATAAAAACCAGTAAAACTTTAGAGTGGTAAAAATGTAGATTGAAGTTCAAACAAAATAGTAATAGATAGAAGCAGTGATAAATTGATAAACGCATTACCACATATTTAAATGCAGTAACATAGATAAAGCTATAAAACATATTAAGATTAGTCACTAAGGCGGTAAAAAGAACTATTAGAATAAAATATTACTTCAAATAGAATGATCCTAAACTCAAGAATTTAAAAAATATATATATAGCAAATGTATGTCTTCAAGGTCTCCAATCATCAAGGTTAATTAATATGGAAGTTGTCTTTGCAAAATAGAAAAATATTTTATTATTTTCCAAAGCTTAAATTAAAGAACCAAAAGTAGATTAGAGAGCTGTCAGCAATGAAAAAAACTTCAGATAGACCAGATGGCTTGCCAATTGCAACTATAATTTCAGATCATTCAAGGTCGTCAAGGTACAATACCATCATCAAAATTTATCGAATTTAGAACCATCTAGACTCAAATATAAAATTTGAATTCCAAATTCATCAAGGAACATTAGCATCATCCAAAATTATAGATTTAAGGACCATCTAAGCTTAAATATCAAGTTTTGCATCAAAGGTCATCAAAACACAATGCCATCATCTCAATTCTAAGTTTAGGAATCTAGGCTCAAATATAAAAGTTCACGTCTAACTTCATTAAGACGCATGATTATCATCCCAATTTATTTATCAAAGTTAGGGTCATCTAGACTCAAATGTCGAATTTAGCATCTATAGTCATCGAGGCACAATACCATCGTCCTTATTTATCGAATTTAGGAGAACCTAAGCTCAATTGTTGAATTTTGATTTCAAGGTCATCGAGGCACAATACTATTATCTCAATTTATTGAATTTAAAATCATATAAGCTCAAATATCAAGTTTCACATCCATGGTCATCAAGGTAATTGTCATCTCTATTTATCAAATTTAGGATCATCTAAGCTAAAACATTATTCTACATCTAAGGTCATCAAGGAAAAATACTATAGTTGACATCCAAAGTTATCAAGGCACAATATCATCATCCCAAATTTTCAAATTTAGGACCATCCAGATCAAAAATCAAATTTCACTTCTAATGTCATCAAGGCACAATACTATCAAATAAATCATCCAAATGATGACCATCTAGGTTCAAATGTCAAAGTTACATCTAAGGTCATCGAGGTACAATATTATCATCTCAATTTTATTGAATTTAGGACCATCTAGTCTCAAATATCTAATTTTGTATCATCGTCAAAACACCATATCATCATCCCAATTTGTCAAATTTAAGAACATTTAGACTCAAATGTCCATTTTTGCTTTCAAGGTCATCACAACACAATGCCACCACCCCAATTTTTAGAATTTAGGATTATATAGGCTCACATATCACATTCACGTTCATAGTCATCCAAGAAACAATCATCCCAATTATTAAATTTAGGATCATTTAGACACAAATATTGAACTTCGAATCTAAGGTCATCGAGGTACAATAACATCATCCCAATTTAATGAATATAGGATCATCTAAGTTCAAACATCAAATTTCGCATCCAAAGTCATTGAGGCACAACACCATTATCAAAATTTATCGACTTTAGGACCCTCTAGGCTCAAATGTCAAATTTAGTATCCATAATCGTCAAAGCACAATATCATGATTCCAATTTACCAAACTTAGGATCATTTATGCTCAAATATCAATTTCTACTTTCAAGACATAAGGCATAATATTATCCATGGTTTAATAGAATTTATTATTATATAAACTCAAATATCAAGCTTCACATCCATGGTCATCCGGAAACGATCATTCCAATTTCTCAAATTTAAGAATCTCTAAGATCATCTAGGCACAATACCATTATTCAAATTTATCATTATGGCTAAAGCTTCTTTTTGTTCTTTCATTAAGGGGTCATTGTGACATGTATTTGAAGTTATGAATAAATATTCATATTGAAGTTGTATTTAGGCCATTAGCATATCATCCCAAATTCATATGAATAAAAAATTCATATAGTAAACCACATTTTAGATAAAAAAAATCCATATTAAGCCATATTTCGAATAAAAAAATCCATTCCATCATTCAAGTTAGGGTCATCCCGACATAACATCGCAAATTGTTTTAATGATTCATATTGCAACGGTTCAATATCAGCCTTCTTGAACATGAATAAAAATGAATCATCAAAATTATATGATCTTGGTTAATCAAGAATAATATGTGTTAATGTTGCAAACAAAAATCCAACCACACAACATTCATGCCAAACACGGTTTTGGAGACAATATGTTTTGCTAACTTGAAGACAAAAATCAATTGATTATAAATCTAAAGAACAATTGAATGAAAATGGAATCAGAGATATATAGCGGTGATAAAATAATTCAAAGTATATTCAGCTACAAGGCTAAATTTGAGAGGACCATAGATTCATTGAAAGTCCGGCCAAGAAGCTTATATTTTTTTTTTTTTACATCTCTCTTTCTAATTGAAGTAACCACCAACAACAGAAACAATTCAAAACAGACTTTCAGGTTCAAAAATACAGATTCGTGGAAATTGAACATTCTTGGTTCCATGAATGAGATGTTGACGTACCAAACGAAAAAGAATTATAAAGAAATACAAAGGATTAAAGGATCAAAAATTGAAAATTGAAAGAAATCAAATTCATACGAGCTTTGGTGTTAAACATGAGAGGACTGATTGATTGAATGTCCAACAAGTTTAAATTTATTTTTTAGTTTCTACGTCTCTCTTCCTTCTAAATGAATGAATAACGTTTCCTTTTTTTCAATAAAAATTGAAATCGAAATATTAGGGCTCAAAAAATTAAGATTCAGATAAATTAAACATTCTTGTTATAAAAAATTTGAGAATATTGAAATCAAGAGGGAGAAAAAGAGAGATGAAACCGTGGTGAGAGATCAAATTCCGAACAAGAGTTGAGAGGACCGCAGATTAATCAAAATCCAATCAAGAAGTTCAATATTTCAAGATTAATCAAAATCCAAACAAATTAAAAATAATTTTATATAATTAAATAAATTATTAATAAGTTAAATGTAAGGCTATTTGCCCCAATGGCACAATTAGAGTATTGTCATGGTTTGGTTTGGAGTTTGGACCCTTTGGGTTTGACTATAAGAATATTCATCGAAGTTTAGTCACACTAAGCCTATCTTTAATTCAACAGTAGGATTTTGCTAATTATGGTTTACCATAATTATCTCAATCAAAGTTGGTTCATATACAGCGAGAAATTAGTAAAATAAAAAAACTAATTATTGATTATATAATCATCAATGATTGATTATGTATGTGTAAATAATATTAATTATTGATTTGATTATCATAATTGATATTGTTTATTTTATTTTTTTAAAGTGAACGACTCACTTTAGATGAATCTAGTTCATCTCAATTATATTGCAGAATCAATTATACATTAAAGCTCTTCAATCACTCATTTATAATGTGTTTAGCGAGAATTAAAATTGGTCCATTTTGTTGATAGCAATATATATTAGAAATATTTTAAAAAAATATTGTATAATCGTATCTTTGTTGGTATATCAAGTGTGGGTAAGAATTTTATATTAGATGGAAAATTGGATATTAAGCAGTATATAAATGAAATATCTCATATATTCAATATCTTAAGGTTTTAGGTAAATATGTGGTGTTCAATTAATTTTTGTAGTTGTTCTTAGTCTAATGTGATAATTGCTCACACTTCGCTCATGACTCTTTGTATCTAAAATTTTGCCAACAAATATGGTCTATTCCGTTGATACGAAGACTCTGTTCACAGCCCAACAATCTTTGATTTTTTTTATATGTATAAAAAATTATTGTATTAACAAAAACATTATCAACCAACTAAATTAAAATAAATGAAAGACAAAACAAAAACAAAGAGAAGAGAAGAATCAAGATATATTCTACACAAGCTTACAAGTAAATTATTTTTATTATGAAGAGTCTAGAAAAAATTCAACATATTAAATATAGAGAAAGAAGAAAAAATTCACACATATTAAATATAGAGAAAGAGGAATATCTCAAATTTTAACTCATCCCAAACATATAAATTGTTATTAGTTATCATATGAGTTGTACTTATGGAACATTTACGTTAAATTAATAAGTCCAAAATTAGAAATGAAGTGATAAGGTGATTTCAAATCCAAATTCTTACCTCTCGCATATACTAACAAATTAATAATCAACATACTAACATTAATGTCTTTAAATCGTAGCTCAACTGATGAATCTGTTGCAGAGAAAGAAATAACAAAAGCCTCACATGGTGTCCCATCGTGGGAACAAGTTAAATTATAATGCCCTTTTTTTTTTTAATTTGAATCATTAAAATCATTTATTGCCGCTTGAATCCGTTGAAACAATAAAACACTACAAATCAGATTTTAAGTTCATTTTGTCCGAGAAACTATTCACTCATTTATAAATATCCATACAAAACAATCATTTAAAAATATATGTTGATGCTTTAATATAGACTAAAATTGTTTGCATAATAATTTTGTAGAAATTAAAATATGTGTTTCTTTAGATAGGCTAAAAATAAAATTTCAAAATTTTATAGTGACAACAAATTTATTTAATCCTAAAATTAATGATTTTTTTTAGTTAAATAATATATATATATATATGTCTTTTATAATTTAATAACAATATTAATTTTTTTACTAATAATAAATATTAATATATAGTACATATTATAGTCTATTTGGCCTTTAGAAAGTATATATTATAGTTCATATACACATTAAATAATTTTTATATTAAATGTATTTTGTTTGATTTTATTAATATAATATTTTTATTTTTCATTTATTAAATTAACAATTATTCATTTGTTAATAATAATAATAATAATAATAATAATAATAAACGGCTATAGATGGTTGCAGGATGCGACCTTGTGAAGGTCAAATAATTAGATTATTTTAGTATGTAAATTTTAATGTAAGATATAATGGAGAGTTTTAAATAAAAAGGGATATAAAAAAAATTCCACTTTTGAATCAATGAAACACATAATTACAAATATGAAATTGATAAATTATAAGACTAAAAAACTATACATTAATGGTCATGTAATTGCATAGAGATTTGATACGTTGGGTCGTGAGTATGGCTGATTATTAAGTTGTCTATATAGTCTAATATTACATGTTTCTAATAGGTGAAAGACCTAATTTTTTTTTATAACATACTCTGATTTTTTTTTTTTTTTATAATGTACCTTTAGCTTTGAATTTTTAAGATTAAAATAGAGCCTACACAATATTTAAGATAGTCATAGCTAGTCGTAAATTTAAAACCGGAATATCTCACTTCTCCGCTTTTATTTTAAAGAGAATAGCAATGAATTCTAGAGAGACTAAATATAGAGAAATAGTTATATTTATTCAACTATCATATGAGTAGTACTTACGAGATATATAATTGATTTAACCACCAATAATAAAAGATGTTTTTTACTAAAAAAAAATATAGTTATTTATTCAAATTGGTAGTATACATAAAAAGAATAACACAAATTTTGAGTCACTAATACTAAAGAATGATAAATTTACAAACAAATTTATAATTTAATTTAATAGCATAAAATAACAAAATACATGTAAGAGTGAGAAAATTAAAGTGAAAAATGGATTTCAATATGAAATTGAATATTTGATTTTTTTTGTTTATTTTATGGAATTGAATATTTGATTTGATACTTATATTGATATTATTGAAAAAAATTGTTGACAAAAATAATTACAAATATAATTCAGATATGGTATTGACCTTGACTTAAGCAGCAAGATTTACTTTTTTTTTTATTTTTTGACGTCTAGCAAGATTTACTTTCTATATAAAATAGGATTTTTTTTTTATTTATGAATATCCCTTTTTTTTTTTTCTCTAAAATGTCCACTTTACCACGATGTGTAAAAATATATACATAAATGTACTACTTTTTAGCCATTGTTGATCGCAATCTCGGGATGCGACGTCTTGAAGGAGGTTTTTTTTTGTTTAATAGAAGGTTGCATCCATCATTGGGATGCGACCATGTGATAGTCTCATTTTTTATTTATTCTATTTTATTTATTGATTTAATTATTATTTAATTAATTATAAATAATTAAAATATTTAAAAAATCATAATACTAATAATAAAATAAAATACATTGTTAAATAATAATAATTTTAATAATATTATTAATTTTAATAATAATAATAATAATAAAATTAATTATATTAATAAAATAAAATTAATTGAACTAACAAAACACGTTAAATTAAAGAAAAAAATACTACAAATTGAAAAAAAAACATCAAATTCATATTTTATTATTATTATTTTCATTAATTTTTATTTATTAGATCAAAAAAATAGGAGAAAATTGTTATAATAATGTGCAAAAAGGAGGAAGTTGTTATAATAACATGCCAAAATAAATAAAGTGTCCCTAATATTTTGTCATAAAATAACAACGTATTTTCTTATCAACTCTTATTTAACTTTTTTTTTCCTAAATATTGTTAATGTAATTAAATAATAATAATTAAATATGGTTAATGTAATTAAAAAATAATAATAAAAATATCTAAAAATATAAAATTTTAATAATAAAATCAAACAAAATATCAAAGTTAACGTGTTTGAGTAGATGTGCGAAAATAAATAACTTGTTACATTATTTTTACAACTCAATCCTATTTTGCAGTTAAATTAACACTTAATATTATTTTGTTAACAATTGTGTTATTGATTTTTAAAAAATTAAAAATAATTAAAAAATCAAAGTACTATTAATAAAATAAAATAAAACACATTAAATTGGAGAGAAAAAAAAAAGCAGTTAAATAAGAGGGAGTTGTTAAA
>JBBPBQ010000001.1:59818344-59849951 GCA_037974755.1 Cicer yamashitae
AAATTAATGAAAATAATAATAGTATAATATGAATTTAATGTATTTTTTTTCTTCCATTTGTAGTTTTTTTTTCTTTAATTTAACGTGTTTTGTTTGTTCAATTTAATTAATTTTATTTTATCAATATAAAATACATTATTATTATTATTAAAATTATTATTATTATTATTTAATAATGTGTTTTATTTTATTATTAGTATTTTGATTTTTTAAATATTTTAATTATTTATAATTTATTAAAATTAATAATATTATTAATATTATTATTATTAAAATTAATAATATTATTAAAATTATTATTATTATTTAATAATTTATTTTATTTTATTATTAGTATTTTGATTTTTTAAATATTTTAATAAACGGCTATAGATGGTCGCATCTCGGGAATGCGACTCCTGAAGATAAAAAAAGTAAGTCATTTTAATATATAAATTTCAATGTAGGGTATAATGAAAAGTTTTAAATAAAAAAGGATATAAAAACAAAATATCCAGTTTTTGAATCAATGAAACATATAATTACAATTATGAAATTGAAAAATTATAACACTAAAAAATAAACGTTAATGGTCATGTAAAGGTAAAGGTAATGTAATTGCACACAGATTTGATATGTTGGGTCGTGAGTATGGTTGATTAGTAAGTTGTCTATATAGTCTGATACTACATGTCTCTAATTGGTGAATTTGAAACATACTTTAAATTATTTTTATAATATATCTTGAGCTTTGAATTTTTAAGATTAAAATAGAGCCTACAAAATATTTAAGATAGTCTTAGTAGTGAATTTGAAATTAGAATTCTGCTTTTATTTTAAAGAGAATAACAATGAACTCCAGAGAGATTAAATATAGAGAAATAGTTATATCTATTTAACTATCATATGAGTAGTATTTACGAGATATATCATTGATTTAACCACCGATAAAAAAAGAAGATGTTTTTTACTAAAAAAAAAATATAGTTATTTATTCAAATTGATAGTATACATACAAAAAAATAACACAAATTTTTAGTCAATAATACTAAAGAATGGTAAATTTACAAAATACATGTAAGTGTGTGAAAATTAAAGTGAAAAATGGATTTCAATATGAAATTGAATATTTGATTCTTTTTTTTATGTAATTGAATATTTGATTTGATACTTATATTGATATTATTGAAAAAATTGTTGACAAAAATAATTACAAATATAATTTAGATATGGTATTGACCTTGACTTAAGCAGCAAGATTTACTATTTTTTTTTTTTTTGACGTCTAGCAAGATTTACTTTCTATATAAAATATTGCAATTCTATAAATTCAAAGTCGTGAGACTTATATATATATAAGTATATTGGCGCCTCTCTTTAGGTCTTCAATAGAATAGCTACTCTAATTTAAAACTTCCACTCTATTCTACATAAGCAGTTGAAAAATCCATAAAAAGAGGAAGAATGCGTTTCTCCGGCAAATCAATCACCAACCTAACCAAGGTTTCCATGAACATCACCAAGCATTTGTTCTCCAAAAATGAATTTCAAAGAAAGAATATTGTGTTTTCGCCATTGTCTCTCCAAACTGTGTTAAGCATCATAGCCGCTGGTTCTGAGGGTCCCACACAACAACAACTTTTCTCCTTCCTCCGATCAAAATCCACCGCTCATCTTAACTCCTTATCCTCTCACCTTGTTTCCTCTGTGCTCTCCGATGCCGCTCCTGCCGGAGGACCACGGTTGTCTTTCGTCAACGGTGCTTGGGTTCAACAATCTTTTTATGTTTATCCTTCTTTCAAAGAAATTGTTGTTACTGATTATAAAGCCACTCTCACCCGAGTTGATTTCATCAACAAGGTACGTAAATAATATATTTTCTCTACCATGGTATTATTATTATTATTATTATTATTATTATTATTATTATTATTATTATTATTATTATTATTATTATTATTATTATTATTATTATTATCATCAACGTATTTACTGTTAGATAATTACTTACTTAATTTACAACTTAAGACACTGAACCCTCTTCCAATTTCAATTGAGAGCGATCAAAATTTGAAGCACTGTAAAGAAAACAACTTTCCTAGTCTTTTATTTCTTTTGTAATGTATCGAACTGATGTTGCAATAAAATATGTGAAAAGAATAGTATTAGGAATTTTTTAATTCTTCTGTTGAGATTCAATTTATCTTTTTTACACTATTAATTTTAGATTTGGTATTGTTTTAAAGGCTGATGAAGTGATAGAAGAAGTGAATTTATGGGCCGCGAAACAGACAAATGGCCTTATAAAAGATATTCTATCACATGGGTCAGTTAATAGTTTAACTCCTCTCATTTTTGCAAATGCATTATACTTTAAAGGAGTTTGGGATCAGAAGTTTAATGTTTCGGAAACAAAAGACTATGATTTTCACCTTCTCAATGGTAGTTCGATCAAGGTTCCCTTCATGACTAATTGGAATATGCAGTATATCAGTGTTTTCGATGGGTTTAAAGTCCTTCGTCTTCCTTATAAGCAAGGTAAAGATAAACGTCAATTTTCTATGTACTTTTTTCTTCCTGATGCAAAAGATGGGTTGATAGCTTTGATTGAGAAGTTAACTTATGAATCTAAGTTCCTTGAACAAAAGCTTCCTTGTCAAAAAGTAAAAGTAGGCGATTTCAGGATTCCAAGGTTCAATATTTCTTTTGAACTTCAATCTTCTAGTGTGTTGAAGGAGTTAGGAGTGGTTTTACCTTTCTATGAAGGAGGTTTGACAAAAATGGTGAACTCTCCAATGTGGGTTGGCGAAATTTTTCACAAGGCATTCATTGAAGTAAATGAAGAAGGCACTAAAGCTGCTGCAGTCACCGTAACTACAACACATGGATCGCCTGGGTGTACCCTAGTACACTTTGTAGCTGACCATCCTTTCTTGTTTATGATCAGAGAAGATTTGACTGGAACGATACTCTTTACTGGACAAATGTTGAATCCTCTTGACAAGTAATCTTAACATTTTATACAAGAGTCAATTAGATCACCTACAAATAAGTAGACAAACTCATTTTTTTTAATAGGAATGTGTTTTTTTTATGAAGATGATTTGCATTATTGAAGTGTAGATCAAATAAATTAAAATTGTCTTAGTGGTTTCTTTTTTCTTCTTTTTTTTTGTCTTTTGAGACTAATTTAAGTGTTTAGTATCATTTTAATCGAGGTTCATTATCGAAGATTCCGGTCTTAATTCCCATCATTAGAAACAACTTTGTTTGTTGTATATCAACTTTGTCTACTATATATATATATATATATATAGCATAGTTCACAAATAATTTCGAAATTGTAACAAAATTTAGGAATGAATATGTAAATCGATTTCAACGAGTCAAATGTTCTAAGATCATAAGAGTCTTTGATGTCATATATTCATCTAAACCGCAATAAATATATGGATCACATATCTTATATATCCAACATTTTTTTCATTTCTGTTTTTTTATATATTGTTTTTTAAATGTAAACTATTTTTAAAATATGAAAAAATAATGAAAATTACCGTTTTTAAAAATTTATTTTAAAAACAGTTTTTATATTACTTTTAAAGAAACAGTTTATTATATTATGTGTGGTGGACGGAGTGGTGCTCTGGCAGCCACGGCAGCAGGCGGTTCGGTGGCCGGGGCAGTGGTCCAGTGGTTGGCCACCACCATCCTATTTAAATTAATAATTAATAAATTATTATTTAAAAAAATTTAAATACTGTTTTTATTACAGAAAATAAATATATGTCCTTTTTATTAAGAAAATATCTGTTTAATAAAATTATGTTTTACAATAAAAATAAATTATTGTTTAAAATCTGTTTTTTAAATATGATAAAGATATTAGTAATAAAAATAATATCTAAAAATTCAGATTTTTCTAAAAACAGTTTTTAAAAAACAATAAATAAAACTATGTATAATTAGTTTTAAAATTATTAAAAAAAATATTTAAATAGTTTTATAATAAAAAATATTGTTTTAAATAAATATATATTATTTTCTTAAAATTATATATTTTTAAAAAGTATAATTCATTGAATTTTATTAAATAAATTATGTGATCCTTTGGATTTTAAAAAATAGTTGGATGGATTGAATCCATCCATATTTTTAAATGGATGAGTTGAATACAATCCATTAAAGTTTATATTAGATAATAGATGAATTTATAGTTGGATGAATTAGATGAACGATGGATAATTGAATCAAATTGACACCCTCTCGTATATTGTTATGTATATGATATTATGATTCATTTATGAAAGTGGCATGTGCTTTAGGGATGAATCTAAAAGAGGTTTTTTTAATTTATTTTATGTCAATGAAGTAATTATGTTACTGTTTTTATGAGTGCCAAAATTAATTGGCTATGTTTTTTTCAGCTTAGTTTTCTTAATATATATCATAATGTTCATAGAGCTTTCATTAAAAGTGAAGATGTTTTTGGTTCAATAGACACCTCATTTCATTTGCTTTTAAACTTTAATAAAATAAGAATTTAATTGATATATATTAATAGTGTAAAATATTTTATACCGTATATTAATCACAATTTAAGTCACAAAATATTTGACTTTAATTTTTTTACCTTAAAAATCATATTAATAGAAAGTTTGTGATTAGTTGACAATTTATAGAGATAGTGTCAAAATTCTCTAAATTAATGACTCATATCTCTAATATTAAAGCTTGAGTTATGTAGAACACGTGCAGTAACATGTGAAAGTATAGTCATCCACAAGCAGAAATTTATTAGTTATAAGAGACAAGATCGGAATCCTTTTTGCCAAAAGCTAGCTTATTATCACAACATGGTGATTCATATAAGAAACAATTCATTCAACAACCACCATCATCATGAACTTACATACAAAATCATAAAAGGATCATTCATGATCATATTATGATCATTCATTTCAAAGGAATCTATATCCCCTTAATTAAGGCTGCTATCAGCATATGATTATGCAGAAACTCGCCCTTGTGTGCATTCAACTAATACCTACTATTCGTTTAGTACAAAAAATAAGTCATCCCAAACATTTCAAAACAAAATCAATAAACACATTTTTTTTTATAATCTAAAATAAAAAAATATATGATAGCAGCTATGACAGAAATAATAAAACAGAATTCAGAATTTCTTCAGTACTATTCACATAGAAATTCATGTACATCCTATATAATAAAATCAGTAAACATCAATAAAAACTATACCCAATAAAATTATATCAACATATATAGTATATCAGAAACATCTGTTTTCATATGGTCCATATCATTTACTTGTCTAAATTACTTTAATATCCCACTAGATTGTGCGCAAAACAAAATTAGTTTGTAAAAACAACCACCAAATTTAATCAAGGATTTTTAACAAGACTTTATTTTTAAGCAAAAGAATGTCGAGTGAAGAAACATCAAATTCTAGCACCCCAATAAAGTATAGTCTGATTCCGTGTTTTAGGTGATTCAAGCTCGCAGAAGAAGAAGAATGGATCTCATGGGCGGAGAATCAATCACCAACCTAACCAAGGTTTCCATGACCGTGGCCGATCATTTATTCTTGAAAGAAGAATATATAGAAAATAATGTTTTGTTTTCGCCGTTGTCACTCCACACTGTGCTCAGCATCATCACCGCCGGTTCCGAGGGTCCCACACAACATCAGCTTTTCTCCTTCCTTCGATCAGAATCCACCGACCTCTGCTGTATTTTGTAATAGTATATGGGTTCAACAATCCTTCAAAGAAACTGTGACCACTGATTACAAAGCCACTCTTGCATCAGTTGATTTTGGGAACAAGGTATATTATATATCCCTCTTTCTTTAATTTTGATTCCATGCATTGCTTTTACGATTTCGCACTGTTAATTTATAATATTTTAACTGAACATGAGTTTAATACTTTGAAAACAAAAACTAATATTTTAAAATTTAAAAATTAAAAAATTTGTTTGATTTTTTTGTTTTTAAAATTTATATTGTAAAATTATTTTTAATATTATATTTTTTAAAATTAAAAAAAAGCAAAACAGATAAATGATGTTTTACTTTTCATTTTTCAGTTTTTTTAATTCTCTAGTAAAAAACTGTTTTAAAAAAATTAGAGTTATCAAACAAATTTTTTTTTTAAAAACACAGTTTTCTAAAATTTATTTATAAAATAGTTTTCAAAAACTGTAAAACACAGTCGACCCATATAATTTTCACCCGATGTTCGGTCAAGAAAAAGCAACTTTCCTCATCTTTAGCATAACTCATTTTTAAATTTGACATGGTTTTGAAGGCTGTTGTGAAGTCACCAATCAAGTGAATTTTTGGGCAGAAAAAGAGACAAATGGCCTTATTAAAGAACTTCTTCCTCTAGGTTCAATCAACAGCTTAACCAGACTCATCTTTGCTAATGCACTGTACTTTAAAGGACTATGGAATGAGAAGTTTGATGCTAGGTTAACCAAAGACAATGATTTTCACCTTCTGAATGGCACCTCAGTCAAAGTTCCCTTCATGACCAGCAAGAAGAAGCGGTTTATTAGAGCTTTTGATGGTTTTAAAGTTCTTGGTATTCCTTATAAGCAAGGTGAAGATAAGCAACAATTTTCTATGTACTTCTTTCTTTCAGATGCAAAAGATGGGCTGGCAGCTTTGGTTGAGAAGGTGACTTCTGAATCTGAGCTACTAGAACACAAGCTTCCTCACGAAAAAGTGAGTGTAGGTGACTTCAGGTTCCGAGATTTAATATTTCTTTTGGGCTTGAAGCTTCTGATACGTTGAAGGAACTAGGAGTGGTTTTACCTTTCTCTCCTGGAGGTTTAACAAAAATGGTGGACTCTCCTATGAGTCAAGACCTCTATGTTTCCAACATATTTCACAAGTCTTTTATTGAAGTAAATGAAGAAGGCACTAAAGCTGCTGCTGCAACCTCTACCAAATGTAGCAGGAGGTCTCGGAGACATACTCCGCCTTTGATAAACTTTGTAGCTGATCACCCTTTTTTGTTTTTTATCAGAGAAGATTTTTCTGGAGCAATACTCTTTATTGGGAAAGTGGTTAATCCTCTTACTAGGTGATCTTAACTTTCCATACCGGAATCAATTGGATCACCCATAAATAAACCGTGAAGCTGAGTGTTTTTTTAATAAGAATGCATTTTTTATGAAGATGGTTTCCTGTTTTTGATATGATCGTAGTATTGGTATTGGTCGAATGGATTAAGATTGTCTTATTGCTTGTTGTTTTTTTTAGACTAACTTGGTAATGATTGGATTTTATTGAGGTTATTATTCATTAGTATACCAAATCCTGTTATTTGTTAATTAATCTGTAAAAATTCAAGTATTTTGTTAAACCGAACTATTGATCATTTTTGCATTCAAATGGTTGAATCATTCCAAAACTCAGATGCAGATAATTCAAAGGTAGTTCTAGTTCGGTTTGGAAATGCAGAACCTTATGGAACAATGCAGGGGAAGTAAGTGGAATTGGAAATACATGGAAGTTGATGGAAATAAGTGGAGGAAAAGAAGTTGGGTTGTTTCTCTCTGAACATTGGTATTACTAATGCTTTTCAAGCAAAAATAATTGGTGCAATGCATGTGATTGAACTTGCTCATGATAGAGGTTGGCGTGAGTTCTAGTTGGAGTGTGATCACAATTAGTAATGCATGCATTCACTGACTAAAATTTGGTTCTTTGGCATTTTCGAAATAGATGGAATAATTGTTTAGGTTTGATAACTTAGTTTATGTTCCCTCACGTTTCTTTTGATTTTGTTTTTCTTTTTGGAATAATTTTTTTGTATTTTTGGCCTTTGTTAGTGTTTATGATGTCATACAATAATTTTATAGATTAAAACTTTTATGTTTCTAAAATATTTCACAAGTCTCATGTTGAAGTAAATGAAAAAGGCATTGAAAGTGTTGTAATAACTATAACTACGAATGGAGTGTTGTTTGCATGATATCATTCCGCCTCAAATAGGCTTCATAGTTGACGCCCTTTCTTGTTTTTGATCAGAGATAATTTTTCTAAAACAATACTCTTTATCAGACAAATAAACGACTCATATTGAACGGCCACTCGTCAACAAATAAATAAACATGTGGACTCTTTTTTAATAATAAATAAAACACATGTTTGATAAATGGACAAATAACATCCAAGTTAGCATATAAATGGGCAAATAGCAAATAAATGACAGAATCTTTGTACAAATAACATATAAATCCATCACTATCAATATATGCTATTCTATTATTGCATGTTTGTTTTTAAGGTTAATTTTTGTCTTGTATTTTATTTTTAAACCACACTTAAAAATAATTATTTTAATATATTTTTTAAAAAAGAAAAACTTATTTATAAGATAATTAAATTTTAAATAACAAACCAATTTTGGACATTTATGACAATAAATTATTTCATAGAAAAACTTTAATGATACTAGCACATGGCGGATAGTACTTGAAGTGCATTTTATAAAAAATTAATAAAGCACACTAATATTAATAAAAAAAAGTGCATCACAATTGACTTTATAGATCAAAACGATTAACAAAAATATAATTTAAATAATTTTTCTTCTTTGAAATACTATTATGACACCACATATTATTTTGAGAGACTAAAATAACGATTAATGTGTGGAATTAATTTCAAATACTATCATATTGAAGTAGTATTGAGATAAGGTTAATGTGTGGAATTAGGCCTTAGTTTAGACCCGAAACCCCAAGTCGACAGTTTAATTTCCTTAGAGAAACGTTTAATTTAAAGCAAAAGTCAACATTTGACCACGTAAAATGAAAATAAGAGTATTCTTTATTCAACACAAGAACAAAAGGAAGAGTTTGAATTGGAAAATTGGTGTTTCCTTCGTGGGAGTTTCTGGCTTTCCAAATTCCATGGCAAAACAAACAACAACTCTAACAAAACAATAACTACCACTCTCTCTCACGTCACATGAGGACTTCATCAATAATAATCACCATTCACCAATGACTCCCGCTACTAACAAGCCTTCTTCGAACAAAGCCAAGGGAGAATCGATTCAGCAGCGCAGACTCACGGGACAGAGTAGGTTGCGATACCGAATTGAACAAGACGCTGATGCTTTTCATTCAAACGACGCCGTTGTCTCTTCTTTACCGGCTTCTCCTCTTCGCTCTAGTTGGTCTTCTTCTGCTGTCCCTCAACCGCTTCCACTTCCTGAGTCTCCGTTGACTCGACGACCTGATCATCATCATGCCTTACCGTTTTCCAGGTAATTAAATACTACTAATAAAATCATTTTTGCTTCATTCAACATGTTTATCTTATTATTTTATTTCATTTCACACGGTCAAAGATTTATGGTTCATTTAGTTATTCCAAACATACCGCTAATTAATTAACTCGGATCATTTAATTAATTTTCTTATCAAACCAGTAAATACTATCATGTGCAAGATATAACGGTGTACCGAGAAAACTAAAATAAAAATGACTCAAAACAAAGTAAATTGGATTCTGTGAACTCAATCGAGTTGCATTCACGGAGTTAGGCACTTTCAGAACCGTTGGATTGAGATTAGATGTATAGGTTTCAATAGAGATTTAAACTTTTAAAAAATTAAAATATCAAACTTAAAATATAAACCTCCAATTTCGATCCAACGGTTCTAAAAGGTTCTAAAAGTGCCTATTGCGTGAACGCAGACTTTTCTGCTAGTAGGCAATCGCAATCCAAAACATAGATGGTGTGAAATTATGAATTGACATGTGTTATTATTAGCGAACAAACTTTGCTTAGTTTGCTAAGAATAGCTAGATTTGATGCTCTCAATTTCCGAGCTGTGTTATTTTTACACAAATTTGAAAACAAGTAGACAACAATGTTCAAATATATCATTAACTGTTTTAAAAAAAATATAATATATATTATTTATTATATTTTGTGGATGATTAATGAATATAACAAAGTAATTCATTAACTATCTATTTAATACAACTAACCACAATTTTTAGATGTATATTTGAATAAAAATTATTGTTAATTTATATGTATATATAAACACTAAAAATCAGGTATATTTGAACACAATTTAGATAGTTAGTAGATATCATATTATATTTGAACATCTTAATATCAATATTTTTTTATTAGCATATGAAAATTGAGTTAACGAAGTTCAAAATATAATTACGTTAAATGGTTGATTAATGAGTTGTGACAACTTGTTATATTAATTAATCATCTATTAAATGTAATTAATCATATATTTGAATTGCGTTGACTATTCAAATTATTGTCAAATTTGTACAAAAATATCATTTATCCAATTTAATTGTTCTAGCTTTAAATAGAACTAGTTACTACTTGAGCATAAGTGGTACATAAACTACGAGTAAGTTGTGTTGTATCGGACGTAGTTTCCTTGTAGTATTCATTTTGTTTTTCAATCTCAAAATTATCAGAAAGACGTCGGATCATGATGCTGTGAAAACTTCAAGGTCTTCCAGCAATTTGGGTAGACCCTCTTTTGACACAGTGATCGGAAATGCAAACTGTGATTTGAGAGTGAATATTCCTCCTGCCAGAGGCTTGGTGGCAAGTGAGTTCTTGTTCTCCAATTTTGTTGCAAAATCTCTTAAATTATGTATAGGATATATTTTTTATACCTTTCTCGAGTTGTTGTTAATTGATACAGGCAATAATTCTTGTAAAGATCATAGAAAACACTCTCATGATAATGACTCTGAAGATATTTCCAACTTGAAATCGCAATTTGCGGCCAAGAGTGCCCCAACAAGCATATTCTCCAGTCCTGTTACTAGTCCACGCAGATTAAGCAATGTAGATTTGTTTGATCCTTTCACCAATTTTCCTCAAGATTTTAATGACATTAAAACTGCTCATAGTCCAGACTTGTCTCCTCGTCGTAGCCTTGGGAACCACGGTCCTAACCTCAACCACACTATTCATGGGGGTTTTCAGCACTCTAAATTTTTCTCCAGAGTGTGGCCTGAAAATAATCATGTCGATGCACATCCATTGCCCCTTCCGCCGAGGGCTTCACCACCACCACAATCACCTGCACAACATCAATCAAGTGTCACGACGCATCACACAACAGAAAATTTTCATTCAATGAAGGGTCAATGGCTGAAAGGAAAACTTATTGGGAGAGGATCGTTTGGAAGTGTTTATCATGCCACAAACCTGTATGCAGACATTTTTCTGTTCTTTGAGTCTAATCTACTTTAAGGTTTTCTCTTTCTGCAGTTGCTCACGTGCATTCCTGTTTTTCTAACAGAGAGACCGGAGCTTCATGTGCAATGAAAGAGGTGGATCTTTTTCTTGATGATCCTAAATCTGCTGACTGCATAAAGCAGCTAGACCAGGTTCTTCTTCCAGTTTTTAAATATTCTGATTTTACTTTGTCCAAAAACAAGAATACCTCTACTAGAGAACAATATTATGCCGATATTAAAAGTATATATACATGATGGCCAACTCCATTACACTGTTGGTACAGTTTCTGAAGAGCTTTGAGTTACAGTTCATTTTTATTTTTGTAGAATTTTGTCCCTTTTTCTCACTGCAATGATAAATTTCTTATGTAGCCTATAGTAGTTTGTACTTTGTGTTTTTAGTTTTGTACACATTTGTCAACCGATGACAGTTGTCTGTTATTCTGAATTGTCCCTACTTTCAGGAAATCAGAATTCTTGGTCAACTACACCACCCCAACATTGTGAAATATTATGGCAGTGAAGTAGTGAGTTGTTATTGTCTTTTCCCCCCAAGTATGCTCATACAACAGCCGTTATGATTTGTAAATAAGATTGAATATGTGAATCGTCTTTGTTTTCAGGTTGGTGATCAATTGTGCATATATATGGAATATGTCCATCCCGGATCGCTTCATAAGTTTATGCATGAACATTGTGGGGCTATGACTGAATCTGTGGTTCGCAATTTTACATGGCATATTCTCTCTGGATTGGCGTACTTACATAGTAACAAGACTATCCACAGGTAACAACTATGTCTGATGAATTGAAATAATATACCTCATTTTATTTCTTTGAATGATGACTTGTTATATCTCATGTGAACTATATACATTACATCTGGTGAACAAGCTGATACTAGCTTAAATTATGTCTTACAACAACATAAACCACCAAAGTTTTTCAAACTAGGTGGGTCGGTTACATAGATTAAATAATACCATAGCATCCTACAATGAAAAAATGCCCGACAACAAACCATTTAAATTCTAATTCCTCTTAAGAACTTGTCCTATAGTTTTCTCGATCCATTGTTATCTCTAATTATCATTCTATGCCTCACTTGATCTACCCTCATTGTTGTTGCACCTATAGGTCTCCTCCACACATGTCAAACCACCTAAAGTGATATTCTACTTTCTTTTTTAATAATAGCTGCTACCTCAACTTTTTTCTGTTGAGTTTATTCTTACTCTTATCTTTTAACTTGACTTTTGTGATCTCTTATTCACCATAACATTTCCATCTTTACAAAATGGAGCTTATTTTCTCGTTATTTCTTTACCCTAAACCCTTGAATCATAACTCTTAAAAAAATAAAAAGATCATATGAAGTTTGTTCCTCATCTGGTAAAAGAACATTTGTTTGGTCTGTTTTTTTGGTAATAAAGTCCGATTTCCATTGCTGTATATGGTTCTTTAGGGACATTAAAGGTGCAAACTTGCTGGTTGATGCATCAGGCACTGTCAAGCTTGCAGATTTTGGGGTGTCGAAAATTGTGAGTTTCAAGTTATATTCTTCTACTTATATTTTAATTATGAATATATAAACTGTCTTCTAGTTTTTCAACTTACAAGTGTTAACCTGTCGCCATAGCTGTAATAGTTAGACTATCATTGAAGCCCGAGTCTTCTTGTTTTGTTTTCTTGACTTTTCTGGTGGTCTTATTATTTGAACATTGTGCTTCGTTTAGCTGACAGAGAAATCATATGAAGTTTCACTGAAAGGAAGTCCCTACTGGATGGCTCCAGAGGTATTTTGTTACTCTAACTCCTCTTGCCCTACATTGTGCTCCCTTTACATGTGCCATTTTAACTTTAATTTGTTGATTGAAGCTCATGATGGCTGCCATGAAGAAAGAATCCAATCCTGATGTCGCAATGGCTGTTGATATCTGGAGCTTAGGATGCACCATCATTGAAATGCTGACAACAAAACCTCCTTGGAACGAGTTAACAGGGGTGAGCATGTTAATTATGCTTGTTAACTCATTTTAGTTTAGGATTGCGCATATTAGTTCCTTGGTTTAATTTAAGATCAATAGCTTATCCACCGTTGGTAGCAACGCGGGGAAGACATGCAATATCTTTGTATCAATTATCCTCTTCCCTTGTTTGACAAGTATTTCCATCAGGAAATAAAAATGAGAAAGAGAACTGCTTGTTATACATCATTTTTTTTTTCTCCTCTTAAATTGAATTGCTTGCTTGTTTTAGCTTTCTTTTATATTATTGATATATATCTTAATTTGATTATTCTTTCACGTGTCTAAGAAGGCATTTAAATTCCTTGCACCCCTTAAATGAAATTTTGTCTCATGATAATTTAACAGCTTGTTTGTATTCTGTCTACTAGTATCAAGCCATGTTCAAAGTACTGCACAGATCCCCGGACATACCCAAAACTTTATCTCCAGAAGGACAGGATTTCCTTCAGCAGTGTTTCCGAAGGAATCCTGCAGATCGACCATCTGCAGCTGTGCTTCTAACACATGCTTTTGTAAAAAAATTGCATGATCAAGATGTAATAGTTCATTCACAAGGCTATCCTAAAGAAGACACCGGACCAAGAGTAAGTGCTAGTTATATTAGCTCCTTGGTCGTGGACTATTGACGATGATTATGAATAAATTAATGATCAGCTGATGAGTTGCCTAATGGTTTCTTTTATAGGATGATCCACGTAAACATAGTCCAGGACACGGTTCGAAAAATAGCTGTGGTATAGTACCAGCCACCTTTCGTGCACGATTTTTTTATAAAGTTCAAAGTTTAATCGGGTAATTTTGGTCACTTCTTTGCTGCTAGTATTTCACAGGATGATAAAAATGTTAAATTTGCAATAATCTGGGTACTGAATTGGCATCATTCTCTTTGCTGTTTTGTTTATGACAGTGATACTTCCAAAAAAGTTGATACCGAGGAAACTAATCACGTTAGATCTTCTCCTGCATCTCCTTGCTCGTTGACAGAAGATAACAGTCCTCAATCTCCCTTTAAGGCTAATACCCGCAATTGCATGACGACTACCAAATCCTCTAACATACCGTTCGCTGTTATGAGAATCGTGAAGCACCTATGAAGCATATGTCATTAACTGAGATTTCACCTAAGGTTACAGCGAGACGAGAACTGTTGCATGAATTTATTGTGGAATATCGCGGGTTTACTGGATTATTGGTAGTTACCATTGCAGGGATGTAGAAACTAGAAATTCATGAAAATAAATGGAAGATCATTTGCAGTTGTTATTATGTCTGTAAATGAGAAGGCTAGGTTAGACTGGTTCATACTTAGTTGCACCTATTCCACGAGAGAAATTCACATGTAAAATTTAATTTATTATTATTATATATATTTTTAGACACAACCATGAATGGCAAAACGTTAACTAGTTCATTACTCTTGCATGTAATTTGCACTCCATTCTTTTATTTTTCAGCAAATTAATTGCACTCTACTACTATATGGTTTGGGAGGAAAAACTCGAAGGATTCTATCATGAGTTGAAAACCCACTTTGTTCCCCAAGAAGTTTAATTACTAAGCCTCATTCCATGGATTACAAAGATAATGGAACATCCTATCCTATCTTTGATAAATTTTTGGAAGCATTCTAATAAGTCATCTACAATAATGAGATCCATCTTCTCTCAGCGATGGATTAGAATTTTCTATCATCCCATTTGAGGTCATTTTCTATCATCCCATTTGAGGTCATCCAATTTTGTGTGGGTCTTTTGAGAGTTTGGAGGGAATAGATTTGACCATTTGGGGAGAGGGAAGAGAGGAAATGAAAGAAATTTTCTAGAGAGAATATTCTCATAGAGAATTAAATGTATTATATTTTTTAATTTTTATATTTTCTACTTTATTTGAGAGAGTATTTTTATGGAGAATCAAATGTATTATATTTTAAGAAATTAAAGGTTGTTTATTTTTGTAAAAATATTTTTTATTTTCATTTTGTAAAATTTATATTAATTTTATTCATTAATAAAAAAATGAGAAGTTTTTGAAATGAACAATTATTATATTTTTAAAAATAATAAAAATGTCAATCTTTTTTTAATAAAAAAATATCAAATGTTTTATCATTTTTAGAAATGCATATTTATTCATTAACATTTTATCTTATCTCTTAATAATAATTTACTTCAAAAATCTCCCATCAAAATAAAAAATATATTTAAAAAATAATTTTTGTTTTTTTTTCATAACTCCATTGAAAAGGGATATCTAAAGAAACAAAAAGGAAATTAGGAAGTATAGGTAGAAAACTATAATTTATTCTGGAAAGCCCAACCCAACCGATATTAAAAATTGGCTCCGCCATTTTTATTTAATTTTAATTACTTTTTAATCTCTACTGTCTTCACTTTCCTTTCTTCACTGTTCTTGTTTGGTCTTCCCGCGGAAACAAATTTCTCTACCCGAAGATGGGGGCAGAGGCACAACATTCCCGAAGAAGCTTAATCAACAGAATCTACGCTCCGTTATCCAACGAATTTCCTTTCGCAACTCCCCTTCCTTCCCTCCGAACAAACGAACTCGAACTCGTATTCTTCTATCTCTTAATTCGCTAATTTCCACTATCTTTTATTCTTATGTTTCTAATAATACTCACTATTCTAATTTGATGAAAGGTGCGATGCGTTTTACGAATGCTTCAAGGGTTTTCCACTTCCTTGTTCTCTTGGGATCACAGTGGAAACTGTTTTCGCATCAATAGCGGAGTGCACGTGACTCATCTTTCCCTAAAAAGTCTACATTCACTCCTCAATCAATTTATTCACGCTGCAACGTGTCTTCAATTGGTAGAGATTACAGTTAAGAAGATTGAAACTGCAGTTCCAAGACCTCCTCCCACTTTGAAAGCATTTGTTACCTCTGCTTCAGCGTGGCTTAAGGTTTTTCTTTTGCGATTCAACTTTAGGTTTTTTTGTTATCTATCAATTTTTTTTTATCACTTTTCGTAATTTAATTAAATTGAGTTAAATTATGGTGATGTAGCGGTTACGGAATATTGCTTTGAAGGAGGAAATGTCTACTAACAATGCAGATGGCATATCCACTCCAACTTTGTTAAGATTCAAAAATTCTTTATCAAGGTTTCTTGTTTTATTTTTTATTTATTTTAATTTAGCAGAATTAAGATTTTATTTGTGTGTATTCTAGCGGGTTACTGTTAACAATCAATAAGAATCACATGTTTCGCAGTTATTTTCGAAATGCGTTACAAAGTAGGCTTATGGAGTAAAATGGTGCATTATCATTGGATGGATATCCATGTAAAATAGTTTTACACGACTATGCACCACAATGCACCTCCATTAAACTCTTTCTTCTATTGTCTCATTGCAATTTGATTTTTGGAAAGCTAGGTTACATTTGGATTAATTTTCAAATTTTTCTATTATATCATCTATCTCTCTAAATTTAATTTCATTCAGCAATTGCGAGTTTGTGAATGTATCTGACGATCATTTGTTGAATTTAGTCTTTGCTCGGGTGCTGAGTTTCTATTGCGAATAGTTCACGAGGCCATCCCTGATGTGTATTTTGAGTTTGGGGCATCTGTACCTGCAGCAGACGTAGCTGTTCATATTCTTGATTATCTTCATAAGAAGCTTGAAGAAATGTGTCTTGTACAAGGTGGCGAGGTAGTAACTCTTTTTCCTGCAGCATATTATGCATTTTTAAACATTTTTCTTGGTTTATGATTTCAAGTTTTTAAAACCTATACTGATCACAGGAGGAGGCTTATCACATGGTGCTTTACATGTATGTGGGAAGCTTATTGCCATATATTGAGGGTCTTGATTCCTGGCTTTTTGAAGGAATACTTGATGATCCTTCTGCTGAGGTAATCGTTATTGAATCTCTCAACTGCTGGGGGATGAAGAGGTTATTTCTCAATCTTGTGCTAAAGAGTATCATAGAAATAGCCCATGTTATATTGTTTAACTTAGAAATACTCTCTTCATGTTTTCATTTGGTGCAAAAATTGCTAAAAAGTGTCTTTCTGCCCACCTGTTGCATTCTTCTAGTGGTTATGTTGGATTGGTGTAGCTCGACACTCACTTAAGCGAATCATTTGCATGTATATTTTGTAATACACATAGCCTAAAATAACATTTAAACTTTAGGTCATATTGATAATGCAATTTCTTTTGTTTGTTGTTTTTGTGACCTACACTGGTTAAGAACATATGGGGTTTTATTTAATCTTTACATAAAATTGCAATCCAGCCAATAGCTTTCTGTGGCGTGTTTGTTATAACATTTTCTAAACAGAAAATAAGTTAATCTAAAAACACAATAAATTGTTGTATTTATCATGTCTTCCATCTTTTCAGATATTCTTTTTTGCTAATAAAGATGTCTCAGTTGCTGAGGCTGAGTTCTGGGAGAAGAGCTATCTAATAAGAAAGCTACAACATGACAAGTTTGATACCAAGTTGTCTTCCACAAATTATGCAGGTGATTCCGTGCCAACATCAAATGAGAAGAAGGAAATGGGCATGAGGGAATCCATCTCTTTATCTAGTACAATTAAAGGAAAAGAGCAGAGCATTAGAGACTGTCCAGCTTGTCCTTTGTTTATTAAGGATTTAGCCAAGTCAATTGTTTCTGCTGGAAAATCTTTGCAGCTGATGCGCCATGTCCCTAATTTGCTAGCAGTATGTAGTAAAGGAAGTAAGTTTGAGTTTGGAAGTACCAAATCCTTAAACTATGGTTTGTCACCTTCTCTTAGAGTGGCTGGTCTAACACTGTCAGAAATCTTTTCTGTATCACTAGCTGGACTTATTGGCCATGGTGACCATGTATGTAAATACTTTTGGCAAAATGATTGGCATGAACCTGTGTCAGTTAACTCCTTTGTATCTTATTTAAATTTAAATTTTAATGGGGGAAAAATAGACAATGAAAACTCAACTGCTCCACCATACTCGGAAAAAATTTGGTACAAGTTCTTGATTGATACATTATTTCAAAAAGGATCAGCTGATTTGAAGCCAAAATATGACGAGATAAATAATGACAATGGAGATTCAACAGGGGATAAAGTTGTTGATGACGAATTGCTTCTTTTGAGATCATGCTTACAAAATCCAGTCATTACTGTTTGTCGGAAAACTATTCGAAACAACGAGGATGCCTTGAAAACATTGAATTTATCTCAAAATTTCGGCTTGCCTTCTTTAAATGATGTGGGTTTAAGAAAGGCTATATTTGGTGGAGAAAGTACACCATTTTCTGATAGTGAAGGAACAAACTATGCTTTTGGTTTTCAGTTTGATGAATCCAAATACCTTCACACACAGGATAATAGAAAGCTGTTAGAAATGCTGTTTCCTTTTCCCACCATTTTGCCTTCAGTTCAGGTATTTCTACTTAGTTGCATGAGCAGCTTTCGATGAAGTATGCTTTACATTATTGTGTTAAACAAATATTTAATTTGAAACAGGATGATCTTCCTGTGTCAGAGCTCTTGCCTTTTCAGAGAAACAGCACTCTTCCTTCCAGAGTTCTTCACTGGATGCAAAATGTTGACCTAAGAACGACTCCACTACCTCTGGTTATTATGCAGTACTGTCTAACCGCCTACATTCAGAAACAGGTAAACAAAGATAAACATTTGACAATTCCAGGATTAACTCTATGATAAGATATATTTGCTTTATTTTGAATAGAACAGGTGGATTATATTGGAGTGAATATGTTGTTAAAGTTGATGAATGAATGGAGGTTGATGGATGAGCTTGCAGTGCTGCGAGCTATATATTTGTTAGGTTCAGGTATTTGCTTATTATATTTGTATTTTGTGTTCTATATAGGATGCCGTTGATACACTTTGAGCCACGGGTCACACAATATAACATAGAACAAACACAAGTCACATAACTTGTCTTATATATTGTTCAGTGGAGAGTGAACATCACAACTCACCAAACAAATATAATACCCTTTGTAATATATTATATATATATGTATATCATAATTTGTAGGAACTAAAATGGGTATTTTTGTAAATTACGTAACTTTTTCTTGGGACAAAAAGTTGTCCTTTGGTTTTCAGCGCAACAGGATTTTGGGTTGTTGTGTTGTCCCCCTTAATCATTGTTTTGTTCTGATCTATGATCGTTTTTAAAATCAAATATGTGACAATTACTTTTCTGTTGGTCTCTTACTTTCTTGTGAATCAAATGGACCCACTGTATATGGTGCTTCAATATATTTTGTAACTTTAGGTTGGGTAGGAGTCATATTCATATCATTTTCTTCTGTTTGATATTTTGTATTGTCCAGGTGATTTGCTACAACACTTTTCAACTGTAATTTTCAATAAGTTGGATAAGGGTGAAACTTGGGATGATGACTTTGAATTAAACACAATATTACAGGTAGAGTTTCTTGATTTTGTTTAATTGTTTACTTTGGTATACTTTTTGGTTCTGGTCTTAGAATTAGGATTGGGCCTAATTTAAACCCTAAAGCTATCTAAAGAGACGAGGATTGTGCAAATCCTATAAATAATTTTTTTGCCATACCTCTTGTTAAAATAAGATCTCAACACCCTCTCACACTTGAGATTGGATATCTGGAGTGTGAAGTTTGTAGGAATGGATATCTATAGGTGGCCCAATATCTTAGAATTTGAGTTAAACCAACTCAATTTTCTAAGTTAGCTCAAGAGGCGGGGATTGCTCAAGACTTGTATGAAATTCTTTGCCCACATTGATTATTGAAGATGGACCAGGGAATTACTTCTAAGTTCTAGTTTCTTGTATCAAATTTTATTTAAATTTATTCCTAAGTTTGAGAATTAAAGAAATGGATCATAAATGATAATTCAAATGCTTCTGATAGAAACTGGCATCTATATTGATAAATTTAGTAGAAACAATTTATTTATAACGATCTCTGGACTGTTATCTCAGAACAGAGAATGGGTTCTTTTACAATACAACAAATTAGGAAATAACACATAAACTAAGGAAAGAGATAGTCTACTATTGCAAGACAATTCCCATCCAAGAAATTTGAGAGTCTTGGTCTCTCCCTTCCAAGAGTTAGAGAGTTTGGCCTCTCCTTCCTTCCCATTACCACTCAATAACTTCCCATTCATCACTTCCCAAAAGTAAACGACATAATTTACAAATAATAAAAACATAACTGCCAATAATTGTCATAATTAATTTCTACCCTCAGCTCTTTTATTGTTCTTTAATAAGAGGTCTAATAAGTGACAAAAAGGCCATGCTGATGCCGCCCTAGTTCATTGGCTAGCTGCATAAGGACAGAGTAAATTTTAGTGTTTAAGACGACTAGAAAATACCTCAGCACTTCATCTATGTTTAGCCAACTTCATTGAGATATGGGATTTTTTTAATGACTAAATTTACTCCCCATGCATGTGTGACTTTGTCTTATAGAAATACTATCCCTTTAAAAGATTACCACTGGGAATTGCACGCTTTGTGATAGATTATATGAAAAATAACTCATCGTATTTGGGTTGTTTCTTAGAGTAACTTAGTATATATTATATTATCCCTTAGAAGTTAGGATTGAGAGTCTAGTTTTTGTCATGACTACTTTCCTTGTTTAATCAGAATCATGAGTCAAGTATTATCATGAATAAGGGCTAGTACTAAGTCCTTTATATTATAAAGCAATAATCACTGTCCAAAGTCTTTATTCTTTCTCTTTCTTAATTTCTTATATAAAACCCTATAACTTGAACATGGAATCAAAGCAGTGTCATCCTCAATGACTCTGCTTGTCACTTTTCTGTTGTCTGAGTTCTCTAAAATCAGGAAATCAACTCCATGATTCTTTTGTTATCAATCTTGCACAAATTTTGGCCACCATTTATTTCTGAAGTTCTTTGTCATTGGTTTTTTCTGCCTATCATTTTCACAATCTTCCTCAAAACCTTATATCAATTTATCTCACAATTGCGTCCTCTTTCTAGCAGCCTCCAGCTATGTCCTTGACTATTCCAATTTCCATATGAAAATTGGCCTTAAATGATGGTATTGAAGAAGTTTTAATTCTTGTTGTGTGACATTTTTTTGTGAGGAAATTTGTGTCAATGATTATTCCGATGAAGTCTCCTCTTCCATGGTCAAGCAATGGCCCAACTAGCTCTTCAAAGATCATTCCAACTATCTTGTTGAATTTTCTTTCTCTGAGTTGCCTTACACACCATGTTTTGTGGAGTCTGTATTATTATTTTATTAATGGTTTTTTGTAACAACCTTTAGCATTAAAGGGAGTAATTTATACTATTTATATTAGATTATCTCTTAGGATTGGTAATTGGTATTTCAATTACACTTCATGGTTTGTTTCCTTAGATAATTAGGATTATGATATATGAGCCTAGTATTAGCATAAATAAAGTTTAGTGGTTAGTATTTTATATAAACCAACAATGATTTATGAGTCTAGTATTAGAATAAGGTTTAGTGCTAAGTAATTTATTTATATAACAAAACAATATTGAAAATTCCAAGTTTTTCGTATTTTTCTTTTCCTCCTTCCCTGTCTGAAACTCTATAGCGTAGACATGTTTATTGTCTAATTATACATTTTGCTTCCTTTAGTCTCTGACGTGATTTTGAGTGTGATATTTGGCTGTGTTGCTCTATTAAGCTTGTTTATGGTTATTATCGTATAATGTTTTCTTCTATGTTCCTAATTTTTCTCTATCATTACTACGCACATGTTGCTGTCTACTGGTTTGGAATTTATTGCAGTCCTATAATTTTTAGATTCAAATTCTACCTAGCATTCAAATATTGAACCACAGGAAACCATTTCTATATGTAACAGTTTGTTCTTCTAGAATTTCTTATGGTAGCTTTCGTTTGACAAGTTAAAACAAGACAAACCAATACATGAATTATGTTTTAGATTTGGTACAATATTAAAAGTGAAACAGAACTGAACATAAAACAAAATAGTGATGCATTTTGATTTGGATTTAATTTGTATACACCGACCGACAGTGTAAAGATTTTGTACATTGTCAGTCGATCTCAGCCGTCGAATTATTAGACACCTTTGACTTTTATGGTAACTACATTAAAAGTCACACCTATGAATGGTTGTGATGTGTTGACAGTGTAAAACTTTTTACACTGTCAGTGTATAGTAATTAAACTCTTTGGGTTTTACTGAAAATGGTAGAACCAAAACAAACAAAAAAGAACAGGCTTTATTGTTCCTTTCTTTGCATGTGCCAAATGCTACCTATATAAATCCCATTTTGTTATTGGTATTATCAAGACATGTTAAATCAATGAAAAATTTACGAGTCTGTTTGTCACAGTTCTCTGCATTAAATGTTTTGAAAATAGACTATGGAGATGTTAATTGTGGTTGCTACCTCCTATAATAGTTTGGCAAAGTGGCAGTGTATAAATGACTTGATCATGTGGTATGACTATTGTGCTGTATATACTGCAAAAGGAATTAGCATTTAGCAATATTATAATGATGGAATCTGTTGCTTGCATGGGTTTATTTAATCAATTAGGGATCCTTTTATGCCTTTGGTTTTGAATGCTATTTTCTATTCATAATCTATCTATGCATATTAATTACAGGAGTCAATCAGAAATTCTGCTGATTGTATGCTGTTAAGTGCTCCAGATTCTTTGGTAGTGTCGATAACCAAAAATATTGTTGACAATTTTGAGGAAGCTAGCTCAACTGGTTCTGTTTTGGGTACTCCTCGTAAAAGTCATGTCAATAACTTCGGGATAAATGGCCTTGATATGCTAAAATTCACATATAAGGTCGTTCTTCAGTCAATTTATTTTTCCTTTCTATCTATATGACTAACACTTCTTTAGTAAGAATATTGCTTTTCATAGATACATTTTTGTGCAAGGATTATTAAAAAGTTGGCACTGGCAGGTACCTTGGCCTCTGGAACTCATTGCAAACACAGAGGCTATTAAGAAGTACAACCAGGTATCTGATTTGTCTTTAGAACCCTCTCTTTTTCGTTGGCCTTTTAGTTCTTTTTATCTATCAGATGATGATGTTTCTTCCTTCACTCTGGTTGGTAATATTTACTTATGTTATTCTGGTCCTTTACACATGTATATTAGGTGATGCGGTTTTTGCTGAAGGTCAAGCGTGCAAAATTTGTATTAGATAAAGTGCGGAGATGGATGTGGAAGGTGGCTGTATATATTATCACTCCCCATTTCTCTTAAGTGGAACTTGTGCTCTCTCAGCTAATTTTTTTCCAGAATAATATTGACAAACTAGTTCTACATTTACTTAATTCTTGATACTCACTCTAATGTTTGAAGCGGCAATCACCCTTTGCAGGGTAGAGGATCTACTACAAATAATAGAAAACATCATTGGTTAGTGGAGCAGAAACTCCTGCATTTTGTGGATGCTTTTCACCAATATGTGATGGACCGGGTATGCACATTGCTTTAAGATAATACCAAAAAAAGTTCTCCAATAAGATCTACTTGCAAAGTACAATGCATGGGATATGGTTAATTGGTGTTGAAATCATAATCCATCGTAAACACACATAATTGTAGGAGTTCCTATTATTACTAATATAACCCTTTTTGCTAGATTTTGGAGGAAGAAGGGAGTAATATTAATGTAACACTTTTTGCTAGATGTTGGAAAGAGAAGGGGATAATGTTTATAACATGGAGCTACCCATAGAATGGCTAGTTGTCAATGGAATCTTCACATTAGTCGTACACTCATTTATATGGTTCTGGATTTTGGCAATGGAACCTTAGCGTTTTACCCGTCACTACAATTTTTATGCAGGTATATCACAGTGCATGGCGTGAATTATGTGAAGGTATGACTGTGGCCAAATCATTGGATGAGGTCATTGAAGCCCATGAGGCTTACATGCTGTCGATTCAGCGACAGTGTTTTGTGGTTCCTGATAAACTGGTGATTCATTGTGTCTCATAATTTGAGTGTTTGTGTTCTCCTTGTATTGTCTTTTGATTGATGTATTTATAATGAAGTAAAGCTTGAGTAGTTTCAAATTTCTCTATTGTGTTCAGGGGGCTTTGATTGCCAGCCGCATTAATGTCATCCTTAGTTTAGCTCTAGACTTCTATAACATACAACAGACATTAAGCAGCGGGGGAGCTGTTTCTTCAATCAAGGCAAGGTGTGAGATGGAAGTTGACCGGATAGAGAAACAGTTTGATGATTGCATTGCTTTCTTACTTAGGGTATTCTTCTTTAGAATTTATTCTAACTTGCTACTTTGTGAGCTAGCTCTACTTTATGGTCTGGAGGATGAAAATGATGGATTTTTTATTAAGATGCTCCGAAATTGAAGGCAAAATTTTTATGACCAATAGAATCCCTGATTTGAAGGGTTGATAACACAATAATTGGAGTTAGAGAAAGAATAAAATAAACTCTAAGTGAAACCATTAAAAAGATTTTTTCTGAATTGCCTATTTGAATAATTAAGTTTTAGGGTTTATAGGAAGTTTTAGATCTGAATTGTCTACTTGCAAATACTTTATATGTGAGTGCTCGATAATTTAATTCTTATCCTGGCTTTTCAGGTCCTATCTTTCAAACTAAATGTAGGGCATTTCCCTCATTTGGCTGATTTGGTCACCAGAATTAACTACAACTATTTCTATATGTCTGCTAATGGAAATTTAATGACCGCCTCTGGCCCTGGAAGTGTTACTTCAAGATTGGGGAAAGCCTCTGGGTAGAATTGTTCAATCTAGAAGGTGAATTGTCTTTAAATTTATCTCAATATCGGAATTGATCGGTGCCTGCTTTAATGGTCTTTGAGCTCAGTGAAGGGCAGAAAAATTTGAAGGTTGTTTGTTACTTGTGTGCCTGTAATTGCAGGGCCGCTTTTGTTGCAGGATGCATGAGTGCACAGAGTAAGTTGTATCGAGTATTGTCTATTTTTTTGTATATGCAACCACGGAGGATAGGTAATCCTAGTCCCTGTATATGATTATTAATGTTAAAGCCTGTACTAGTTTTTTTTCCCCTCCTTTTTTACTTTTGCACAGTATTACAATATTATTAGTCTATGTCTGGAGTGGAATCGAGCACTTGACCTTTTATCATTCTACTTATCTCTGTCTTCTCACTCTCAACTACCAATAAATTAATTTATTGATACAATAACTTGTTTGGCATGCCATATTAGATGTGGTAATAAATCTAAAAGTCTGTTTCATTGGTGGGAGTGAAGAGGGGGAGATTATTTTAAAATTTAATTGTTTAGTTAATTTGTTTTGAAGGAATGAGAAAATATTAGCTCGAAGTGCAGATTTGTAGAGGAGAAGATATTTATTGAAATTTTGTATTTAAATATCTTTTTTTTTTTATGTGACATTAAATATTAGATGGGTATTTCTTCAAGAAAATTGCATTTTTCCTCCATTAAAATCTCTACACTCGTTGAACCAAAAACAAAATTCTTCTTCCCTCTCTTTGAACCTAACCACAGATGACTGTATCATTAAGCAAAACCTTATTAGTTGGGATTACTTTCACTCCTAACGATGTGACACTAAATAATGAGTACTATTTAAGATTTATCAGTGTTTACAAAGAGAGGTGAGTGTACTGGAATCAGCTAGTCTAGTGTCCTTGTAAATTTGATTACTTTAGATTTTTCTCCCGCAAAAGAATGATTTGGTTTCTAGTTTATGAACTAGCTATGAAAGTCAAGTGCTATTCAAACAGATGTCCAACATATCTTTGCTAAAACCCAGTGCTAGAAGACGCAATACATACTGTGCAAAGATGACAACTGTCGAAAAAAATTTATTCACGATGGCCATCGCGGTTGGCTTCATCTGAAACAAGTGGTCCAGTCTATTCGAAAGGGCGTCCCCAAAATCAAAACCTCCGAATCCCATTTGCCATAAAACTGTAAGAAACAGTTCTGATATTGAATGAGCAACAACGATTCGGTAGTACAACTACAAATGTTGATCACGATTATCCACACAAGAGATCGTTGGCCATTATAACCCTCAGTACTCGTGATGCTCTAAAAGTACTCATGATGATACTAATCTCTGAATTCTTTATACCAATGATTGCTGCATACAATAAGTGTGGTAAATAATAAGAAATTGAAAAATGCTCCAAAAGTAGTTTTATTATACCATAATTTGTTTCAAAATTATTTTACTAGCTAAACTAAGCAAACATTAAAAGTAATTCAAAAATGGATGATAATATTTGTCTCACACTTCATAGGATGAAACATAATATAGGAAAAGAGGGGGAAAAAATAAAAAATATTGCTAAGGATCTGTTGATTAGGGAGACAAACATTTAAAAGGTGTAATACAGTGATGTATAAAAGAAAATTTGAAGAATAGAAAATAAACTCTTAATTACAAATTTATTTTAAATGTCAAATATAGCGTTCTTTGGTAAACACAAATTCCATATAAAAGAAAAAACCAATCATAAAAAAGAACATATAGTCTTAGTGAAATGATTTTTGGATATCAAAATTTTGATGTTAAATAGTGTTATTTGATAAACAAAAACTAAGATATTACATACATTGTTTGTATTTTAAAGCTCAAATAAAACAATATTTATAGTCATATAGTGAGCAAAAGTTTGATATGATTAACAAAACTAATCTAGAGAGACTTGTGACAGGCAAGAAAAGGTGGATGTGAGGGATCGTAGCACTTTGTTATTGGAATTAATAAAAAGTGTTTCTAGTTTCTACCGTATTGTTAAGGTTATTCCCTCATGGGTTCATACAGTACCCAGACTCCTGAAAAGGTTCTTTGATGTTGTTTTGAAAAGGGCTTCTCGATAAAAGGGTATTCACTTTACTCTTCAAAGATTCCATTTTTCTGATTTTTTTTTTGCCTTTCCTTTCGTCCTTTTACTGTCCCTCGGGGTTCCTCAACTCAAATAATTTTAACGCTTAGTACCATAACCCTTCCAACCATTCACATCCTTACATTTTCCTAATACTAAAATCAAAACAATCAATACTAGTAATAGGAATAGCTAGAACCAAAAATAAATTTTTTTAAAAAAATGTGTTAGCATTAGTGTCACCTAGCCCTTTAAGTAACTAGTTAGGGGTGATATGTGATTTTTGTGTATGGAGAAAATCAGATTGAGAGAGGAGAATCTATTTTATATTATTAATCACTACTAAATAGTGGTAGATATTTTGTAGTTTGTACTATAACATAGTTATAAAAATAATAAATAATTAAAAGTGGAAAAATCTTCAACACTTTCTCACTCTTTCTAAAGTGAGCAGAAGTAGATATCTCTCTCGCCTTATCTATCTGCAATAATATAAATCAAGCTTTGCAAAGAGAATTTCAGAATGAGAATGTCTCATATTCACACCAACATCTTAACAAACATCCAAGTAAGTATAGCAGCATAACATTCTCCCACCAACATCATCATCAATGCCAATGAATCAACAACAACCTCCTCCATTAACAGTGGACCAACAATCCTACAATGGTGCATCACAACATGACTCCATTGGTCCTGTCATTGGAGTTCTTATTGTGATAATTGTGTTGGGCATAATTGCAGTGATGATTGGAAGGTTGTGTTCAGGAAGAAGAATCATGGGTCATGGCCAATATGATATAGAAAGCTGGGCAGAGAGAAAATGTTCTACTTGTATCGATGGAAGAATTAATCTTTCAATACCGACGAGGGCTAGTGAGTCTAGCACTACCTCACTTCCTGCAACACCGATTAATACTCGTCAAGAAACAAGACAAGAAGCTGAACAATCTTCTCAGAACACACCACCTAGCTAATAACACTTGATTTAGTTTCTGTGTGTAACTGTTTAGTCACAAATTCATAACTCATTTCAATATTTGCCTGCTCTGTTATTTGTTTCAATTTTCGTTTTATTTTCCTAGTCCAATTCAATTATCCTTATGAAGTTTACTTTCTCCTAAATTGCTATTTTGCTTCCCTGATATGCATTATTAAACAATACTATTGTTAAACTGATAATAATAATAATTTATAAATAAACGTAGAATGTCAATAATTCCGATACAACCTTTTAGAATGTGATTGTAGAATGCCAAAAAGACAAGCAAAAAAACAAAATAAGAGTTAATAGACTTATTTAAACATAAAGAATAAGGTATCTTGGAAGTTGAAACTTGGAAATATGCAAATAATGTTTCACCAAAAGAGAAGCATGGTAGAGGAGAAAGGACCCCGCACCTTGTGTTCTGTTTTGCACAATTTGTTTTACCATCCAATCACCATAATGTACGTACTTCTTGCCATCAGATGAATCATTTATTTTATGATTCACCTCATGCTGCTGAGACACGCTTATATCACATATTTCATTCCACACTCTCACTCACATTGCCAATTCTCAACCCAAACAAAAACCTTTTCTTCCTTTTATTCTTATCTAATTTTTGTTTGGATTGATTGAAAGCAGATAAACCAATTTTATATTTGATGATTCTATGAGTCTTTGACTAGGAGGAGAAAAGGCTTCAAACCCCTCATTCTAGCATGTTTTCTAAATATTTGGTTTGAGTCTAAATTATTATGGGATGTAAGCTCATTTTTAAAAGTTTGAAAATGTGTTTAGAAGTTTATTATGAAATCTATAACACTTAAATAGTGAGTAGTGTTAATTTTCGTAAATAAATTAACAGATTAATAGATGAATGAAATTAAGTTTATCTATATTAATTTTTTTACAAAAATTAATTTTATTTGACATTTTATATTTAAATTACTTGAAATGCTATTTTTTAGTTAAATAGATTTTTTAAAAAATTTGACTTTGTCTATATATAAAAAAATTATGGTCTGATTAGATTTGGCATCCATTGATTAGTCCGACCTATTTCCAACCTTAATCTAAAACAAAAAAAAAAAAAAAACATTAGTTCTCATCAAGATGGAAAGATGAAACCTAATGGCGGTGAGACGTAAGGGTGTCATTCATAAGGCCAATACTATGAATAAGGGTTTATAGTCTAACTCACGTTAAGGCCCAAACCATACTTTATTTTAAATATAGAGCCAATATTTTTTTAGCCTATTTAGTTAAAATTTTCACACTTCATGCAATTGAAAAATTCTTTTAGCTGTACCTGGCTTAACTACTTAAGTAGATGTAAATGATGTTCTTTATTATTATTTTACATTAAATTTTGTACTGTCTCAAATCATAAATTTTCTAACCTTTGTTGTAATTTGAACATTAAAACCTACATCAATTTTTGATTAATTTAAAGGTATGATTTTAAAATATAATTTAAATATGATATTATATCAATTTTCTTTATTAATTTAAAGGTAGATTAGACTCAAATTTAACATAGTCTATATTCTCATTCTCACCCCTATAGCTAGAGGCGTAGCCAGAAATTTGAAGCAGGAGAAGCTAATTTATAGTTTATGTATTATTATCTATAGTTTTCATGTTACAGTAGTAGTAATATATATTCTGTACTTGTTCCAAAGAAAATGTGGTGATGTAAAAGTTATCACAGGGCATACAAGAAAAATCATCATGAAAATACAATAGTGTTTTTGTAGCTTAAATGAAATACCAACTATAAGTTTGATTGGCCACATTGGTCAGGAAGGTATGCTGTGCCTTATTGTTAGAATAAAAGTCACGTCGATTCAAATAGGGTTGCACATCCAACCAAATTGCATCCATATTCATAACCAGTTTTAAAAAATAAGATATTTATGGTCTGATTTACTTTTTAAAAACTATCTTTCAATTTTAAAGAAATTAAAAATAAAAAAACTCGTTTGTTAAACTATTTTATAATAGTAATTTTGAAAACCGGTTTTTATATTTTAGTTTTGAGAAGTCACAAAGCAAAACAGTAAACAAATTTTGTTTCTCAAAATGAGGAAAGTAGATAATTTTCATTAATGGTATTTACGTAATTATAAAAAAGCATTTTTATGTTTTTTCAAACATCACTTTTACACGCACGCTAATATGAGTTGCTTTCATTCTTTCTTTGCAATAAAAGTGGCACTGGAATTCTAAAGCACACATTTCTTTTGAATAAAGTAACCATACATTTTTATACAAAGTTTTTCTTTTCACTTTCGTATATTCTAAATATTTTATAATTTTGTTTTGATTAAATTATTTTATCATTTTAAAATTATTAAACTTGATTAAATTATTTTATCATTTTAAAATTATTAAACTAAAGTGAAAAATATTCATATTCGATGATTATGAGTTAAACCAAACGATTGACAAATGTTTATATCATAATATATTTTAGGTTCAGACAAGACCAAACATTAAATAATGTTAAATAAAAATATTTGCAGTGCAATTTAAATTGATTATAAGACAAATCATTCAATAAAAAAGCTAAAATACTCGTGGTTTAGTTTGGATGATAACTTTTAAAAAATCGATATGATTTGATCTAAATTAATGCGGTTGAAATTAAATCAATTTTTGTTTAATTCAAATTACAATTATAAAAAACTATTTTAATATAAATACTATAAAATTACATTAATGTAAAAAATTTGAAGTAAAATATAACATACTAAAAATTAACATTACATAATAATATTGATCGTTTATATTTGAAACATATGTAATAGTGATAAAAATATATCAAATTAAGCAAATAAGTATTATTAAAAAAATTAAGCTAATAAAATAATAGTGTAACATACTGATAAAAATATAAATACTATTAAAATTTATTCTTGCGATTTGATTCAATTTTAAAAAAGAAATTTAAAATTCGATTCGAACAGTTTCCACGTAAAGAGATTCAAATACATCTAATAATACTTGGTTTTGTGTGAATTTTTCAATTCTTTTAGATCGATTTGTGATTTTTATTTAATATCAAGATTTTTTTGGAAGCTTATATAACTAAAGATAGGTTATATTACATATTTGAATAAGTTATTATGAAATATATATTTAAGTATGTTAATATGTCATACTTGAATTTTAAAAATATCAAATCAGATATAAAATATAAGCAATTGAAGTTAACAAATAAAACTTAGCCTAATTATTTGTTAACATATATAAGGTTTGAGTCTTGCAAGACTTAGTTCCACCAAACATATTTTTATTTCTATTAACGATATCAAATATAAGTAAGTATTGTAATATTTTATAATTAATAATGATACCAGTTCTAAAATACTTAAAAATAAATTAATCAATCTTATTCAAGTGAATTTGTCATTACCTTTATTTGAAATATGTAAAATAATAAACGCATGGAAAATAA
>JBBPBQ010000001.1:59850488-59871343 GCA_037974755.1 Cicer yamashitae
AAAAACAAAAACACAATCAAACAAGCTTTTAGAGTATAGTTTTTAACCAATCTGTTTATTTTGAATATAGTTATTTATTTTTTTAACCAGTTGTTAATTTGGGTGTCTATATATATATATATCATGCATAAAAAAAATTATAATATTTTTAACCTTTTTAGAAAAATTTATTATTTGTATTTTTTTAGATCAAAATTTTTTTAAAAATAGGAATTTTTTCTCAAATGATTTTTTATAAAAAATAATCTCGATTTTTTCATAGAAACATTTTCTGAAAAAATAATTTTGAATTTTTTCAAACAAGTGTTTTTTTAGAAAAATCGAGAATTTTTGTATTTTTTTGAAAAAAAAAAATCAAAAACAAGAATCTTGAAAAAAAAGATATTAGTTGTAAAACTGATTTTGTAAAACTAAATCCAATTATATAGATTAGTTATAAAAATCTATTATGCCGAAACCTCTACAAAGGACAGTGTGGCTCCGCCCTGGTGTACCGTAGTTATGGTGCAACTACGGATTCAAATATATAGTAAGAGAATTCTCAGCCACACGGTAGAATAGGGGTGGACAAGATAATTTGACCCGCCCATACCAGCCCGATCCATGTTGAATTTGGGTGACGCGGTCGGGTTGAGACGGGTAATCGGGTCCGCGTGGAAGAAAAAAAAGGATTCATAAGGGTTATGTCGGGTGTGTTCGGGTTGATTATTTTGACCCATCGCTGACCGAACCCGCTCATATTATTATTATTATTATTATTATTATTATTATTATTATTATTATTATTATTATTATTATTATTATTATTATTATTATTATTATTATTACTATTACTACATTGAAGTTATCCGTAAAAAAAAAAAAAAAAAGGTTTATTCACCGGTTAGTACTACAAGTTCAAAGCCTCACAACTCAGAAGTCCAAATCTCAGAACTCAGAAGTCCAAATGTTATGTGCTTTAGAAAAATTGAAGATATAAAACAAGTGTGATGTAAAATTAGAAGGTGGACCAGCTTTTTTTTAATCGGCAATAATTGTATTATATATAACAAATTATATAAGACCAGATTTTTTTTATAAAAGAAAAAAACAAAAATAGGCCCACCCACCCACCCACACAAAACCGACACCCGACGAACCCAAATTAAAAAACCGACGAAATTGAGCCTATAAATATCACCCGCAGATTGGGCCGGTTTCACATTTTTGACCCGAAACCGCCCAAACCCGCATGATGTCCACCCATACGGTAGAATCCTCTCACAAGTTGTCAACGGCCACCAACCCATATTACTAATCTTCCCAATAAAAGTCACTTTGATTACCTTACTCGCATTTTGTGCATCTTTGCCAAACTATCCACGAAAACCCTTCTAGATACGTGTCCCCTTAATTGATCTAAACCAGAAAATCCATTTATATAATAACATTTTACTGAAATTTTTATTTAAAACACACAAGTAAATATAATTAAACAACAAAGTCGTTGAGAGCATGTAGACTTCTGAGTATGAAAATGTTGGAGATTTTTTATATAATATAACCGAGTCATACTTTCCAACCTTTGTGGGAAAATAACAGAAATGAATTGAAATTCGAAGCCAATAGAGTTGTTAGCTAGTTAATTAATGTTGAATCCGGTTTATATATATAGTAGTAAAACCCTGCAACTGGAATTGATCATCAATTAATTAATTAAAGATGCAGAAGCATATGTCTAGAATTTTCATTACACAAGGAGTTATGTTCCTTGTGATTGCTTCACTGACTGCAGGAAGCGAAGGCAGAGGCAGTAGAAGCATTTTGGTTGGAGACTCTGAAGGTTGGCATGCGGGCACTAACTATACCCAATGGGCCATCAAATATAGTCCATTCCGCATAAACGACACATTGGGTATGTATTAACATCATCAATATTAATTAGAGTTTAATTTTCATTAATCATTTGTGTAACTTTTCAAATCCCAGTAGTTCTCATTAAAGTGAAACATGACAAAAAGAAATTAATTAAAGTGAAATTTTCATAATCATGTCATAGTTATGATCATTGGTGTAAAAACTATTCATAATATTAATCTTTATGAATTAAATTTTTAATTATATATATTGAATTTATGTAGTTTTTTTTTATTAAGAATTTATGAAGTTAAATACTATGTTTTTAGTGCTATAATTTTTTTTTATATATGTACTCAATTTTAGTCACTAAAGATTAGTAAACTACATTTTTTAGTCTCTAAAGAAATTTTTTTTGTTTGAAATAACTCTAAAGAGAAATATAAACAAATAGTTTGTGATTTGAAAGAACTGAATAGTCAATTCATGAACTACAAACAAAATTCAACATAATTAAGAGACTAAAAATATATTTAATTTTTCAATTTATTTATTAACATTTATTATTGGATGAGTAAAATAGAATATTTTTCAACATCTCTTAACAAACTATAATAAATATAAAATTATCTTATATTAATAACTAACTAATAAATGATTAAAGAAAACAATGTTATAAACGAATTACTTTTTAATAATATTTGATTATTATTGATTTGTGCATATACATACATGCAGTGTTCAAGTATCCCCCTCCCGGAAATTCCACAGTGGCTCAGAGCGTTTACTTACTACCAAACATGTGGAGCTACATGACTTGTGAATTTAGAGGAGCAAAGCTACTTGGAAGCCCAGTTCAAGGTGTTGGTGAGGGCTTAAAGATTCAGCTCAATCAATGGAAGAAGCCTTACTACTTTGCATCTGCTGAAGGAAATGCCTATGACTGTATTGCTGGACTCAACAAGTTCATTGCTGTTCCATCTACACGTTCCTTTTAGCCCAATTTTAAATATGTGATTTCGTTTTACACTGTTTCTTCTTTCACCTTCAATTTTCTCAAATACACAAAAATATATGTTTGGATTAATTGATTCATAAGTATAAAATGCACATCTAAATTAATCAATATAGACAAAATTTAAACGTTTTTGAGAAGAATTGAAGGTGAAAGCTCTTTTTAATATAGTTTAATTCAAAAATTAAATAAAATGGATGGTCTCAGTCTGTTTTTATTCCCTGTAATACAAAAAAAAAAGTGTTTCTTGTTTTGGTTTGTGCCACCCTAGATAAATTTGATGTTGTATTTTTGTCTGTTGTTGTTTTTTTAGAAATAAACTAAGTTCAGTTTTGATGGGCTTCACACTGAACGGCTGTGAACATTTTCAGTTGTTTAGGCCCATTCTAAATAGTTGACAAAAAAGGGCCAGACTGAATAGAGAAATCTTATTCTACAGTATATTTTAATGAAAAATTTATCCTGTACCCATATTTATATTTATATCCCGCATTTTATACAAACTATTTATTTAAAAGAAATTATTATTTTTATTCTACTAAATTCACCTTTGATTTCAAAAATCTAAAATAAATAAAATTCAAAATAATAAATTTTAAAAAATTCAAAATTTGTGTACTGAAAAACTTATTACAAGTTTTCTAAAACACATGTGGTTAAGAAAATTCAAAATTTGTATTATGAAAATCTTTTTTTATGTTTTCAGTAACATTAATATGTTCTAGAAACCTTAACTTGAAAAAAGTTTTTTAAAATATATGTGTTTTAAAAAAATTTGAAATTTGTGTTTCAAAAAACATTTTCAAATTTTTAGAAACACAAACATATAAAAAATATAAAACTTAACTTTTTCTTAACAAAAATAATAAAATTAGATTTTTATCAAAATATTAAGATTGTAGTATAAATATGAATTATAAAGTAAAATTTTCTCTTTTTAACCCTTAATTGTTTGAGTGGGTCCATCGTTTACAATCCGTTCATAATCAATTTAAAAAATAATCGGAAATAATTAAAACAATAATACTTTAATCTACAATAACGCAGTAGTATATCATAACATGTTTGATGCTCGATTTTTAATTGGACAAAACATGGCTCATATTAAATTTGACTAATTTAAAATAATAAGTTGTCCGTAAAGTGAATAATTGATGATATAATCACTCATAATTGATCATTATATGTAAATAATATTAATAATTAATAATTACTGTTACTTTATTCTCTAAAGTAAACTATTTATTTTATTATATTAATACATGAATTTAGTATACATAAATGATATTTAGATGAGACTTTTAATATCAATAGTATATTTTCATACATTTTATCTTTTTTTTATTATTTTTTCTCTCTTCTCACAACGAACTCCACCCCAACCGAAACTGAAATTTGTATGGTATTCAATATACGATGTCAGTTTTTTTTTTCTTTCAAATAACATAACTCATTAATATTAAGAGTGAAGACCGGTGGGTCATGGCCACCCCAAATTTGTAGCGTGTATTTGAGAATACGATGCATTTGAGTACGGGTTGAGTAATTAATATTCAGCTAGCTGTATGCAGAGAGAGTATCATGAATCGGATTTTGTAGCTTATGACAAAAGCCGAACAATCTTGTTGCTTATTTGGTCGCATAACATAATTATACTGCTTGCAACTTGCATTACGCTCTTTCCGTATTGTATTGAATTGAATTGGAGTGTAGTAAACAAAAGGATGATTCGGGTCACTGCCTATAAAGTCTATTTTCTTAATTGGCCCAGGTTGGCCTGGAGTTCCAACCTCTTGCTCATTCATTATTTCCCTCTTTCTATACAGCTGACTGTAAAATAGGATCCCGCAATACACTACTGGTAACCAATAACACAAATACATACCCACCCAAATTTTTAAATATTTCATTCAAGTTCAAGCCAAAAGTACTTTGTAAAAGATGTATTGTTTTTCTATTGAGCCACATTTTCTACAGGAACCAATTTTGTGCAAATAATAATAATAATAATAATTAATTCTATGCAGTTTTTGTCTTCAGAAAAAGGAATAAAAAAGTTCTCGTACAATATTCCCAAACAGCTTTGGGATATATAGTTTGCTCGAAATAATAATAATAATAAATTAATTAATTAAAATGAAAATAGTGAATGGTTGCCAGCGGTAAAACAATGCTTAGCTTAGCCACAATTAAAATAGGAAACGCAAGAAGAAGATAACATCCCGAAATAGAAGAATCAAGAATGTTATTGACATATAACATCCGGTTGAAATCCGAATTAAGCAGGACAAAATCCAATTGCAGAGTAGTAATTAACTACCTTCAAATAATAAACACAAAAAAAACGATAATTTTCATGATTAAATTTCAATTCAATTCAATGAAAACCAGAGTTATGAGAAAAATTAGAAGACACATATTCCCTAACTTCCCTTGCAATCACACCTCTCATCACATCCCAAAATCCCGACGGAACATTTTCCGGCGACTGTCGGTGATCAGCAACAACCTCCTCCTGATAATCCACACCATTCCCCGGAGGAGCTAGAGTCAACGCAGTCAACGGATCATCCTCCACCAGCAAACAAGATCGAACACCGCGACCGGAAGAAAAACTTCCCCCCTCATTACTAGCAGTTACATTTCCGGCAACCATAACAGAACAATCACCACCGAGACCACTCGCCTTACGCTTAAGCGTGGAATTCCAATGATTCTTCACAGCATTATCGGTTCTCCCCGGTAAAAGACGAGCAATGGTAGCCCAACGGTTACCGTATTGACCGTGCGCTGCTATAATTGTTTCATCCTCTTGCGGCGAAAAAGGACGGTGTTCGACGGTGGGGCTGAGTTGATTACACCACCGGAGTCTACACGATTTGCCGGACCTCCCTTTAATGTAACGACTGATGAGTGACCAGTTTCGTGGTCCGTGTTGTTCAACGAGTCTGGTTAGTATTCTGTCTTCTTCTGCACTCCATGGACCTTTGATTCTGTCTAGTTTGTTTTGGTGGTTTATTTGATTTGATTCTGAAGAGCATGAATCTGATGAAGATGTTGTTGACGAGCTTCTATTAATTGCTTCCATATGATAATTAATTAATTGAGTGAGTGAGTGTTTATAAGTTAGTATTAGTGAATGTTGTGTTATATAGTAATAAGGTAGCAAAGGGAGTGGAGTGTTAATTGGGTTTATATATGGAGATAGATGCAGTGATTTAGTTAAATAAAAGGTGCATGCAATGTAGAATATGATTAATTAATTTAATTGGTCTGTGGGTTTGAGAAGGATGTTGTTAGGGTGAAGGGAAGGGTAGTTTCCAGGAAAGTAGGGTTTTGTATAGTTGGTGGGTGTGGAGAGTCTAACTACAATGACTCTGTAGATGCGATTTGATATGCGTGTGTGTATCTGTGTGATTAGAGTAACCTTTCTGGCTGGCTGCCACACTCTTTATTCAGGTTTGTCTTCTTACTTTCTTTTTACCATTTTGACCTCTTTGAAATTTCCGAACATCTTCATTTTCTCTTACTTAATTACTTTATTACTATCGTATTAATTACCGCCTCTTCGTTTCTGTTTCATCCTTTAAATTTTACCAATATACTTCCTCTTATCACTATTTTGTATTAGAAAAATATTTATATTTTTACAAATATTCAAAAATTCAGTTAATGTAATTCATTTTTTATTAAATTATTTCTATTTAAATATTTTTTGAATTAAATAAAGTATATACAAGAAATAATATCAATATATAATTTAAAAGTAATTAATATTTATTTACAATAGTGATAAAGATTTAAAAAAAATATTCTTATAATAGTAACTACAAAAACAGTGCTATTTTACAAGTGTTGTATTATATACTTAGATTACTTATCTATCTAATTAGAAGTTTGACATTTGATCCATATAAAAAATATATATCAAAGAGATTTAACTCTTTAAATATATTTTAATTACTTCAAATAAATGGTTTTTGAAATTACACGTCGAGGACATTTTAGTTACACAAAAAATAAACGTATATCTTTTGCTATAGTTTTAATTTAGAGATTGAAATATAAATTTGTTAGAATTAAATATTTTTGACAAAATTTGTAAATATCGACTTGAAAAATTAAACTTTGGAATTGGAACTATTGATAATAAATTATACAAATAATTTATTTAAAATATATCTCTCATTTTAAAGAATGTAAAATATATATTAATATTGATAAATTAAAATTTATTATTACTAAATTGAACGTCATCTCTTAAATTTAAATTTAAAATTTTTAATTATATTAATTAATTATAACGATATTTTTATTAAATATAATTTCAGTTACTATCGGTGATTTTCTCCTTACTACTTTAGCCCCTTATAATTGATAACAGTTAGGCACAATTTTGGAGTTAAAATAGAAAGTAGAATATAAATTAGACTAACCTAGTCCACATATGAACGGTCCAAATAAATAAACCAAATTAATAGCTAGGTATAGGATTGGTACCACATTTAACAGCTGTAGATTAGATTAGATAGAGTAGACAGTAATTAATAATGTAATACTAATATGTATGGGGTATGTATAGGGAGCAAAGATAGCACATAAATAGAAATGAAAGAGGGTATATAAATCATAAAATCATTCTCGTACTGAATAAGTAGGGCAGGGGAAATTAAGACGGTGAGTGAATATAATAATAATATTTATTATTCGGGGAGAAGTAGTTAATGGACAATTTTGTTGGGTGCGTTTAAAACATGACATGACAGGAAAAGTTGAGCTGTTAGACACACAACAAACGTTTTTTAAAAAATGTTACTAACAACATACAATACAAAAAAAAAATTAAAAAGTACATATAGTTGCAAGTGGGGACGAAAGCCTTTTTGACTACTTTTGTTGGATGAACATACATACAGCTGTAATCTTGAAGCCAAACTCATCTTCTTTCCTCTCAAGTCTATCTATAACCAACCAATTATCGAAGCCAAAAGAAAGGACTAATAATGCTTGTCAACAATTACTCCATCTATTCCAAAATAAACTTCGTTTAAATTTTTTTTATACATATTATAAATTATAATAAATAGAAAATAATAATAATAATAAAACAATTATTTTACTGAATTATTATTTTTTTAAATAATAATTCAATATATTTCATTTAAAATCACTAAATTATTTTTATTAACTATATTTAAGCATTTTTTAACATTTTTAAATGTAACGTACATATTAATACTTAAATAATATAATTATAAAATAATAACTAAAGTTACATTTATTTTAAAATATATTTTGTTAAGTGGAAGTTGATTGTGAAAATAATATTTAATACTATTTTTGTTTTTTTTAATGTTAATTTAAAATTATTTATACATATTAATGACATTTTTAATTTTATTATTTTTAATAAAGTTAATTTTATTTTTAATAATACCTTCAACAATTTATTATTTTAAATTATTTATTTTTCTGTGATAAATAATTAAAGTTACTTTTAACAAAACAATAAAAAGTTACTACTTGGAACTTTAAAATAAATAAATGTTTTTGAAAAGAAACAACTTAGAAATGAGTGACTACAATTATGTTATAGTATTTGAGGCCACAAGCTGCAATTTGCAAACGCAAAACCTCTGTTACTTTTAAAAAGAATTTTGCTCTCCTAGAATAAAATATGTACCCTAAAATCTTTTAAAAACAGTATCATATTAAAATACAATGATATTAAAGATAATTTTTTTTTATTTATGGATTATTAATAGGATTTAATATATGAAAAAATATATAATTTACTGTAAAAAATTTGACAACGATAAAAAAAATGAAATCCAAATCCTTCGAAGAAAATAAAATAAAAAGAGCAGGTTCGAATATGACTTGAACGTCCTCCACGTAAGAAGGCCCCACTACCAGCCTGTAAGAATCTCACGTGATTTCATTCAAGTTGAATTTGTTTGACTTTATTGGCACTATTATGGGTCCCATGATTTCATCTAGCGTGTGACCTCATACTCCAACTCCTATAAAACCACTCGTAACTCATCAGCGGCTCCACGTTTTCTTTAGTGTTTCATAAGTGCTACCTATACTCTAAATATGGATTTGGATTATGTCCATTCACAACCCTTCTAACTGATTCACATTTTAACTTAGAACTTACTAACTTGATTTCAATATAGATCATTCAGATTTTAACTTCAGTAATTTAGATTGAAACAATTCACGTCTTTTCAAAATAATTGATTTATTTACAAATTTTTTTTTCTAAAATAACTGATATTTTCAATATTTGATATACTTCTTTTAAACTATATTTTTTAATTAATATTATTTAAATTATTTTTAATATAATATCTTTTATTATGCATTTATGATATTAATAATATATTAATATCTAACAAGAATAATTTAATAAAAATAGTATTTTTTTTATTTTATTTATATATTTTTAATATATTTGAAATTTTATTAAATTATTTTTTTAAAAAAAGAAATAATATATTTCAAAATTTTGATGTCCAATAATGATTAGACAATTGAGATATATGTGTTAGTGTGCATTCACATTGCACTTAATTCAACTCCCTTTAATACATTTTGTTTAAATAAACTACCTAAAGGTGTAAAGTTTAAGTGGATCTAATTAAATTATATAGATCTAACATAAATTCATTTATAATCAATTTGGTTCTTTTTTACTCAATAGCCAATTTGATTTTCGAGTGTTATAGTGTGTGTTGAAATAGTGTTACGATTCTCTCTCATTACTCCCTCCATTCTTAAAAATGGTCTTTTAGAATATAGTCTTTCTACACTTATTTCTAAACAAGAATACACACTTTCACCCTTACTCCCTCCATTTCTACATATACAAAAATAAAAAACTATTTTACATTTTTAAAAAAAAATAGTTAATTTCATTTAATTTTTAAAAGTAATAAAAAAAATAATTGTATTATCTAAAGTGTCGCTAATTAAAACTAATTCTATGGTAATAAAATATACATTAATATTACAAAATAATATAGATAGATTATATTTAAATTATAAAAAATAATAATAAAATATATTAAAATAAATAAATATTATATATTAAAATTAATTAAAACTAACAAATAATAATTTAATACAATATTTCATACTAATTAAAATAATAAGTATTAAAATTTATGAATTTAAAAAATAAATTTAAAATTTAATTCAATATAAACGGGTTAAAAAAAATACAAACACAGAGAACAAAAGTACAGATAACACTCTCACTTTCAAATAATAGTCTGGGAGGGCGAGGAAGAGAGACATGGGTACAGTAGCAGGCTACCGCCCCCGTGGCATAAATAAATGAATTTTTGGAGTGGTGTGGAAAAAATAGAAGCTGTTGGACAGTTGATACAAACAGCTGGCATCAAATCAAACTATATTATACCGTCCACACCTTTCCCGCTTTCCTTATATTTTAGAGTTAATTGCAATTTTATTTTTATATTCTATGTATTTATAAAATTTATTTTTTTATTTTAAAAATTAATATTTTTAGTTTATTTTCATATTTTAAAATTAAATAATGATAATTTTATATATTTTAATTAATATATAATTGTTTCGATACATTAATTATTGATATATTGTTAATTAAATTATAAAAATAAAAAATATTTTAACTTTAAAAATTAAATTTTTATAAAATTTTATTATAATTTTATTGATGTTAATCTTTCCATATTATATCATTTAAAATTTATTATATTATATTTTTTTTTAATTAGAATGATAGAATAAAATTGTTAGATTTTAGAACAGGGGTATTGATTTTATAAATTGATAACAATAAAACTGTACTTAAAGTCTATATTCTACAAATAACTCAAGACATAGCATATGGAAATACATGATACGTCCTTGTGCAGTACTTTCTCTATTTTAAATATGAATAAAACATTAATTAAAAAAATATTTAATTTATAATTTAAATAAAATATATTAAATTTTAATTTATATTTCATTTCGTAGTACATAGATATGTGGGGGGATAATAAGAGAAAGAGAGATAGAAACGGTTGCAAAGCGGGGCTAATTGCATTGGATTAACTATTTGTTTCATGCACATTTTAGTTTCTGCAAGAGTAATTTTTGGCATCTAGTGATAATGAATGGGACCGTATGTCCCCTTCCAACCTATTTGCCGGTCGAGTTGCCCCCACTCGGCACTCACTCCATCCCTCGTGTGCTAACTGCTCTCTTCATCAATCCAATGGAATTGTCAACCGCTAGTTTAATTCTAGTACGCCTCAGTTCCTAAATAATTTCACCTTTATCTATTAAAAACAAAATTGTAGGATAACTGATATGTTAATTTTATATAAAAAATGTTTTATTATTGCAGAGATTTAACCTAAATAAAAAAATTATGAGAACTAAAAACATATTAGTAATATTAATAATGTTTAAAAAAATTAATAAATACGATCGGTAAATTGAAAATTGACTTATATTAAGGACAAATTTTTTTGTCAATGGATGCTTTTAATGAGAGATAAAGGTAGTACTCTCTTATCCAATTTTAAGAAGAAGAAAAAAATCAATATTAATGACCTTATTTTAGTTATTTATTATTATTATTATTATTATTATTATTATTATTATTATCATTTTTTGAATATTTTTATAAATATCTTTAATAAAAAATACGAAATACTAACTACACCAACTAATATTTAAAAAACAAAAAATAAATGAACATAAAAAAATCATTAAACAATAAATAAATCTTAAAAAGTCACAGTGTTTGTTTTTTTTATAAATGAGACTAAAAAATCTCAATATGTTGTAAACTAATTGAAACAATGGCATAGTAGAGATCAATGAGAGAAAAAAGAATGAGAGAGGATGAATAGTATTATTTTATTATTATTGTTTCTATTACAATGTTAACCTATTTATAAGTATAAATAAAGAGACGTTCACTCATGGAACTAATGGACCAATTACTCATGTGCCTAATGGACTAATATTCATAACAAGGTGCATTTATTTCTCACTTCAACCTATAAATATCCTTGAGACGACCAAAGATCAATCTTTAGTATGAGTTGTTCAAATATTCTATTTGAGAGTGACTTTGTGAAAATGTCCGTAAAATTATCATATGAATGAATTTATTGAATGTTTATCTTACCACTCTTCTGCAGATCATGAGTGAAAAAAAATTTTGGATAAATGTCTTTTTGTTTGATCTCCAGATCAAGAGCGAAAAAGAATTTTGGATAAATATATTTTTGTTTGATCTCCTTTAATACCTTTCCTCCAAGCAATGCATATAGTATAATCTTCATAGATGATTGTTGTATCCATTCTTCCATTATATAAATCAAAATTTTCTTGTATGTGTTGAATCAAAGACTTTAACTAAATACATTCTATATTTCTCTTGTGTAGTGTTAAAAGGTCTACATGATTTGATGAAGTCGTGGATCACCATGATATGGTTGTATCTCCACTTGTAAACAAGTAGGTTGTACGTGATATGGATCTAACAAATAACATGCATTCATCCAAGTTTGGTCACTTTAGAATAGAATAAACTCATATTTGTTGTACCTAGAAAATAATTTAACTTTGTTCCAATGTCTTCGTGTAAGGAAAGAACTATATCTTATACTAGATTGACAGAAAATGATATATGAAAACGTGTATAATTATCAAGATATATCAATGCTCCGATAGCACTGAGATATGGTACTTTAGGACCAAGTGGTTCTTCATTGTCCTCTTGATGTTTGAAAGGGACTTTCTCCACGTGTAGTAATCTAATAACCATTGGAGTACTAAATATATGAGATTTGTCATGTAGACACGTTTTAACACTTTTGCTTATGTAAGTTTCTTGATGAACAAAATTTTCATTATTCAAATGCTCAATTTGTAATCCCATGCAAAAATTTATTTTTCTCAAACATTTCATTTCAAACTCTTTCTTTAAGCAGTTTATGGCTTTTGGAGCTCTTCAAAAGTTCCAATAATATTTATGTCATCGATGTATACAACAAGTATGGCAAATTCATTTCCCGAACTTTTCATAAAAATATAAGGAAAAATGACAAATAGTGTCATTATTATATCCCTTATTTAACAAATATTCACTAAGACAATTATATCACACGTCTAGTCCATAGGTAGACTTGTTCAATTTTATATGTCTAGCCTATAGAGAGGCTTATTCAATTTTATGGAGTAATCTTCTTGAGATCCTTTACTTTTGGCATCAGAGAAATTAAATCTTTCAAGGAGCTTCATATAAATGTCATTATTAAGTGAGCCATACAAGTAATTTCTACCAACATCTATCACATGCAAATTTAGCTCCTCATGCGCTACAAGGCTAATTAAGTATCGAAAAATAGTTTCTGTTGAGACAAAATCTCAATTTAATGTTTTGATGAAAACAAACAAAAAGTTAATTAAGAATGTTAATTATGATTTTTTATGTTATGTTAATTTAACTTGTGCTTTTGAGTGTATTAATTTAAAGATATGATTTAAACAAAGCAAAAAAATCAGCATAAAAAGGCAAGAGACTAAACAGACAGGAAAGGAGAACATTCTTAACAAATCGACATTGTTACTTATTGTTACTTCAATTGGTCATTTATATGCTTCTTGTAAATCAACATTGTTACGCTTCCTATTATTTATACGCTTGTGAATCGACATTGTTACTTCAATTGGCATCAGAGCCTGGTTTTTAAAGTTGAACACCTAACAAGTGTTAGAGAAAAAGATTTAAAAGAAAAATGTCAAAATATATGTACATTCTTGAAGGAGGGTCATCATAAAGACCACCTTACTTTGATGGCACAAACTACTATTTCTGGAAAAGCAAAATGCAGCGGTTCCTGAAATCTCAAGATATAGGAATGTGGTGCATCATTACAGATGGTGATTTCATACCAAGAGTTGACCAAAATGATTCAACCTCTGCTGAAAAGAAAGAAGCAGATTGGACAACAGAAGAAAAATCTAAGATACTTCTAAACTCAAAAGCGAAAGAGTTGATGAATGCAAAACTGTTAAAGAAGTATGGAACACATTACATACTCATCACGAAGGAACAAGCCATGTGAAAGAAACAAGGATTGATATAGGCATAAGAAAGTTTGAACTCTTTGAAATGAATGAAGGAGAAACCATTGATGAGATGTACTCAAGATTCACAACCATTGTAAATGAAATGCGCTCCTTAGGGATAGCATACTCAGTACAAGATAGAGTCAGAAAGATCATGAGATGCCTTCCAATAATATGGATACCAATGGTGACAGCCATAAGCCAGGCTAGAATCTTGACGTACTCGGAATGGAGGAACTAATTGGAACATTACGAGCACATGAAGTGCTGCTACAAGAAGACAGACTAATCAAAAAGGGCAAAGCAATATCTTTGAAAACATCTCAAGAAAGTCCGCCATTACAAACAGATGAGGACTCAGAAGAAATCGAATAAGAAGATGTTGATGAAGAAATAGTTCGTCTTACAAGAAAGATACAAAGAATGTTGAGAAGAAGGGATCAGATCAAAAAGGGATTTTCAAATAAAAAGGAAAACTTCAAAATAGAGGTAGGCAAAAGTCAAATCACATGTTTTGGATGCAATAAACAAGGACATTATAAAACTGAATGTCCCTTGAACAAAAGAGCACCAAAAAAGTTCCCTTTCAAGAAAAAATTCATGATGGTGACATGGGATGATTCTGATGAATCAGAAATAGAGGAACCTGAAGAAGCCAACTTATGTTTAATGGCAGATACTGAAGACAAGGAGGTAATAAATTCTGAACCATGTCTTTTATGTGAACAAATTGAAAAAGAATTTGATAGCTTACTTAATTATTCAAATCTGCTTGTTCAAAAATGTAGCTCTTTAAAGGATCAAGTTTTAAAAGAAAAAAGAGAAGAAAAAAAAAAGAAAGCTCAGGTTATGATTGATGAACTAAAAAACATCATTCAGAACATGCACGAATCTCATTTTAAGGAAAATAATGAAACTGAAAACCAAGAATGTTCTTCGATTCAAAAGGAGAATGTTCTCCTTAAAACAAAAGTTGTACTTCTTAAAAATGACTTGTCAAACTTTATTAGAGCTACTGAAACCTTTCAAAAAATCATGCGATCTCAAGTGCGAATATTTGATAAAGTTAATCTTGGTATCTGATTAGTCTATTCTGGAACTGAAATGTCAATTATGTCATAAGACGCTTTTAGAGTTATTATATCCTCATTTAGGTCATATTTCCTTTTAGTTCCCTTTCTTGTTCGAAGATTTCTATTTTTGTAACAGACTGATCTATTACGCTTCAGACGCGGTTGAGAGTTATTTGCAGTATTGAATTCTCCAACAAAGACGTGTATTTCTATTGGAGCATTAGCAGCTAGTACATACAATTTAGTCACATATTTTGAATAGATACATGCATTTGGAAATTGATTTGCTAAACTTTGTAAATGAATTATTTTTTGAACTTCTTATTCACGTTGTTTGGTTCGCATATCAAAATAAAATAATGATAATTCATTTTGACGATCTCTTTATTTAGCTACTTATTCTCTTTCTAAATGTTGAAAATTTTAATTATTTAAAATCACAATATGCAAATCTAGCCGTAGATAAATGTCATATTATTGTTTCAAGATAGTTTATAATGCAGTAGAATGCTCACATACGTAAAGTTGAATTAGGAACTACTCAAATATCATATTTGCACCACTTTTCAAAGTATAGTTAGGATAATAAATCTACATTGTAACATTTGTTAAGGTTTCTCTATTATTTAGTTTATGTTAAATTTCAGCGACTAGAATAATACGATTGTAATACTTTTCTTTCTCACAATAATTAATTTATTTGCATAAAGTTTTATCTCAAATTGAATAACTCTTTCAATTTCAATACATTTTTTTTTTCAATTGTACCTTTTAATTAATATTACTTGTATCATTTATAATATAATATATTCTATTATGTAATTATAATATTGATAATACATTAATATTTAATAAATATAATTTAATAAAAATAATATTTTTTCTTTCATTTATACAATTTTTTTGTGATTTATAAAATAATCAAATAACTTAATTATTTAAAATAGAATTAGTATATTTAATAGAAGTAGTATATTGAAAAGCGTAGAGGTAGTGTCACGAATTAAACATAGAGAACCTAGTCCAATAAACATAATTAATAATATAGTAAAGATAAAGTAATGTTTTTAGTGCTCAACATATACATACAATGTTTCAATCAAAAAACATATTTGCAAGTAATTTAAGAATTTACAAGTAAAAGAAATGAGCGAGTTATTTTTTCTTATCTATCTCTCAACTTAGAAAAATTACCGTCGTTCAATTAAATTTTTTTAAAAAATATTGTACATGGTTTTTCCAATGCAATAGCAGTGCAAAGAAATATATTAATTTAAAATTTAATAGAGGTTAAGAAATTGATAACAGAAATAAATGAAAATAATCATATAAAGAATCACACAAAATACTCCAAAATTTAGAACAAATTGTGGACAATTGAAATACAAAAAAAACATCGCAGCCCGTACCATTTTCGATGTTTAGGCAAACGAAATAACTTTCAAGTATACTTCCTTTGGCCTTGTAAAAAAAGTATATTCCTTCTTATCTTAAATATAGGATAAAGTTTAGTTAACAAAATTGATGTATTTTTATCCAAATTTTAAATTACATACATTAACTTTTAACTTTTGTGATGACATAACTTTCTTTTATATTTAAAATTCGAATAAGTATTAGTTTGTAATCATAGTATTAAAGTAACAGATGAAATTTTAGTGAAATCATGGCCTTCCTAGGCACGTGTAATGGTTCCATCGAGAGTGACCGATGATTTAAAACCATTTTTTACTTTATGGTCACTCCTCTAACTCATTTATTCTTTTATTTAAATAAGTGTTTTTCAAATATATTTAATTTTTTCTTTGTGTGTTAAAATTCAGAAACGAATATGTACGGAATAGAGATATTTGAACCGCCCAAGTAAAGAACTGTTACAAATAATGAAGAAATTAATAGGTTTAAATAGGAAGCAACGTAAAATAAACCAAATCAAATTCAAAAGATGCTAGTTGACCTTACCTTAATTTACACCAGTAAATTTACCTAGCTTAGATACCAACACCAACCGTCTATATGATTAGATACCATATGAATAGGCCCGAGAAAACCCTTGTATAGCTTCTTCGATTTCTCGATAAAAAGAAATATGACCAACAGTGGTTCGAATGTATATACAACGAATTTCTTTTTTTATACTTCTTATTACTAAATAATGCCCATAAATCTCATAATAGGTACCCAAAGATTCGTAGTGAACTTCGATAGGAACTTCTCTTGAAGACAGAATGCATTGATCTATTCGCCACCGGAGTTTGAACACAACATTGTATTGTCGTCTTGATGCGACACTGTTTGATTACCCATCTTGTTGTGGTGCAGTTCATATTATCATATTAGTTTCGATCTAATTCAAATTCAATCAATGATTTTGACGTCGACATTACATCTCAAGAGCATATGTTTTCCGAACACTTCCATTTTGTCATATTTATAGATATTTTGTCGTTTTATACTATTAACCAAACGTTATGAGTTTGTTCTCAGATTTATTATTATTTTTATTTCAGTGACATTGAATTGTATTGTTATATATCAACGTAGTTTCTATTAATTTCAATGAGGGAAAATATTTTTTAGTAAAAGAATATTACAAACACTAAAAAAATAAAAGGGAAAAGAACACATTCTTCAAACACATTATTTTTTTTGAAATTCATGACTCCTACCATACCAATTTTATTCAACAACAAAGCGTATTAGAGAGTTTATTGGTGGTTTGTTTTTCAAATAAAATATTGTGAACCGAAAATACATATAAAGACAACAGCGGACATTTTTTTTTTAACACAAAGTAAATTAAAAAGTAAAAATACTATACCGAAAATATATTAAATCATTCATTTATTTGATAATTTGTTTCGTGTAGTTTTTTTTTTACTATAATTTGTTTCATGTAGTTTGTTTTGGTATAATTCATATACTTGTCTCATTTCATTTGTAGTTTTAGGTTAATTATATACATACACTAAAACAATAATTAACTATACTACTTTTGCAGGTAAAACTATCATTTTTTTTTACTGAAAGATTTAGTCAGATAAACTAGTTAATACATAATAGACTTAGATGCGAATAAATAAGATTATTATTAGATTAATATTGTCTAAAAGGAACGTAAATTACCTCCCTTTTCTCGTTGACTAAAATTATCATCCTTTGACTAAAAGAGTTAGTCCGATTAAGTAATGGAACCTATGTATTTTTTGACACATATTATCAAAAAAAAATGTAGAGACATTTTTTTCTCAATAACTTAGACTTTTTTAGTAAAATAAAAAGAAAAACAAAAAAACATAGGCTCCTTTATTTTGGTTTTTTGTCGAAATAAATGGACCTTTTTTTGGGTCAATTAAATAACTAGACCCTTAAGAATAACAAATAAGAAAGGAAAATTGGATTTTGTACACTCACAATTGGATCTATACCTCTTAAAATATACAAAATTCAATTTTGTCCTTTCTATTTTCATTTAGTCAAAGGTAGGAAAAAATACACCAAAATCGTATCCTCACCAAAATTTTCGGTAATTAAATTATTTCTCCAAAAAATCCAGTATACAAATTAACAGTATCGAAAATTGTATTTCGATGATGTAATTGGTGTAGTGAAAATTTTAAGGCGTGTGGTAAGAATAGCGTGCCGGAAATTTCAAGGGTACACTATTCATACTATCGAAAATTTTGTATCTTTAAATTTTCGTTAATTACTTTTATTCTACTGCAAATTTCAGTTTCTAAAATTACAAAAAAAAAAACTTGTACCGGAAATTTCAGGAACGAATGAAATTTCCAGGAGTTTTAACCGAAAATTTCAAATTTCTGAGAGTTTCAATCGGAAATTTGAAATTTTCGATAGTTATATTTCGATACCGAAAATTTTAAAAATAAAATTTATGGTTGAGAGCAACTATCAGATTTTCAAAATTTCGGATGAGACTAATTCTTGGAAATTGAAATTTTCGATATTGAAAAATAACTACCAGAAATTTCGTTCTTGAAATTTCGGTAAGAGAATTTTAAAGAAAAAATATTACTTTTTCCAAAAATTTCAGAATATCCAATTTTTTTTTTTAATGTTTACCGTATATTTAAGGGTATTTTAGTAAGTTAAGGAATAAATTTTTTAAATAAAGAAATCTAAGTTCAATTGTGGGGTACAAAATTCAATTTTGATAACAAAGATGCACTTAGACCCAATTGCTGAGCAACATTGTCTTGGTCCAAGTATTGAGAACCAGAACTTTGTAGTCCTTGTTTAGTTGGATCATGTGCATTGTGCAACCCAAATAAATCGGAAGGTTGTCTATAGAGTTTTTTATGTGGGATTTGGGCTACTGAAATCCTTTTCCAGATGAATGGGCCTAATATGGTGTGATATCCAATCAGATTTTTTTTGTGTCGAATCCAGTCAGGTTTGTGTAAAGATTTTTGAATTTTTGCTTTTGTCACTCATTGCGAAATAGCCGAAATAAAAAGTAAATAGGCCAAATATTTGGAACACAAAAAATATTCAATTTTTTTAAAATTTAAAATATTTAGAGTATTTGGAACTTTTAAATTATTAAAAAATTGATATACAATCAATGTTACGGATATTTTAAAATTTAAAAGTCTAGACTATTGGATATTTCATTCATAAAATTCAAAATATAACTTTTTTTTTATTTTTATTAAATTGATTCAATAATGGGTTGATAATATAAAATCTGATTCAATAATTGTATCTGTAGGTTTTACTAATGCATTCACTCATGATCAAATTTGTTTTAGAATCAATTGATATTAGTATTTGTTAAAGTACAATGTTTAGAATATGATAAAATACCGTAACAAATAATAACATAATATTCTTTTTATTTTATTTTGCAGATATTTTCTACACGTAAAGTTGTATTGCATGAGTAAGATCAATTAAAAAATGAGATTATTGTTATTATTATAAGATTAAATATTGAGACGAAAGAAGAGAAAAGAGTACAAAATTATTAATGCACTGCAAAACGAATGGAAAGTACAGGAAAGATCAAAATTCAACATTAACTACATCTAAATCGTGTAAATGGCACTTAAAACTCAAAGCAAGACCTTTGAAGGAGATAAGCAGGGATAATTAGTGTTGGTAGTAAATATTACAAAAATGAGTTATTTGATATTTTATCGGGTCATTTATTTATGAAACGTTTAATCGAAGAAGAACAAACTTTGTTAGTTTATAGGTAATATCCATACAACTTTCTATCTATACTCATATCGAAAATTAATAACATTTGTAGTTGTTGTTCTCTTTTGCGTGTACCCTCTCCGGCACTAAATTTATGGATTTGGTAAAGTTGGTTGTCAACGTGATTCTATCGTTGACCTCGATCATACATATGTCATATTGTATTAGAGGACATTTAAATATTATTTTATTTGTCTTACAATGAATGTCGTTTAAAGTTTTTTCACATATATTAAAAAATATAATAATTAGATAAAAAAAAGACGTTATTTTAAAATATCTATTTTAACTATTAATTAATTTTTTACTATTGTCAATGCAAAATATAATATTACTTTGAAGTTGTGTATATAGTAATAATTAAATGATAGTATAAGAAAAAATAATTAACATTGCATTAAAAAATTTGAATGACATTTATTTTGAGATAAGTTTTTTACTAAAATGAATTCATTATAAGTCAGACGGGGTAATTAATTTTATTTCAACTTCTATAATATATTTTTATATTTTCGTAATAATTCTAATCAATTTATATTACTATTACTTATTGTTTTTGTCTTTTTTAATTATTTTAAGTT
>JBBPBQ010000001.1:59881102-59925834 GCA_037974755.1 Cicer yamashitae
TTTTTTGTTAACATATTATTCTTAGTTGTGAGAAATCATTAAATAGCAAGTGAATGATATAATGCCACATATACTCTATGTTATTTTACAAGGCATTTGTTTAGAATGTAGATGTAGATTAAATTATTCAAAAATTTGAATATTTTTTACCTTTTGTTATTATATATTTTTATTATTTTGACAAATATTATAACTTATTTGTAGGATATATTTTTACTAAATTTGGAATATAATATAATTATTATTATGTCATATTATAGGTAAATATTTTTCTTTTATTTTTTATTCGTCCATTATGCATGAATTTATCAATATTTATTGCTTAAATCATTAGACGATTTTAAAAATTTGATTGATTGTTGTTAGAGTTTTTTCTTATATCTAATAAATGGGACATAATTATTTCACACATGTGTCAAACTAAAATTTTTTACACCAAATTGTGACCCTTCAATCTCATTTAATCTGATGGTCCATCTTAATTCACTTAATGCTCACGAAAACTTTTCACTTACACTTCCAAACCTTCATGTTAAACTCTGTCGTTATGAAAATAAGGATTCTAACAATCTATGCCCTTCCTCTCATACTATCTGCTTTTTGTTCCTCTCTCTTTTTGCAAATTGATAGTTTTTTTTCTCATTAAGAGGGATGTTGGTATGAGTTTTGTTTTAGTGTATGATGTTTAGAGCTCTCAATTTCACAAGCCCCTTAATTAATGGCACCAACTCATATATCTGAAGGGTAAAAGATTTCATAGTTTAAAAGATCTCAAAAAAAAGAAAGTCCCAAAAACTAAAAAGCCCATAAAATTTTGTGGGCTTAGGTAAACTTATGGGCCCACTTTTTCAAAAAGAAAAATTGATATTTGAAAAATATGTATTTATTTCTAATTTTAATATAGAATATGGTCATCATTATATATACATTGATTATTCTTATATTTTCTTAAATTTGGATGTAATAAGCTCATTATTTATAAATTTTAAATTATTAATTGATTTAAATAATTAAAAAAAATTAAACATTGATTCTTTTTTTGTTATTAGGTATTTTTTTATATTTGACAAAAGTAGCATCAAGTTTAGAAAATTTATCAAATATGCTTTTTCTAAACTTTGAATATAATCTGTCTATTATTAGGTGTGGACATTCTATGTAGAGATTTTCTTGTATTTTTATATGTTTGTTATTTATGAATTTCTAAATTTGTTTGTTTTTTGACAAATTTCTAAATATTATAAAACTAAACAATTCAAAAAATCTTAATAGAATCTAGCCATTATTATGTGTGCATATTATATATATAAAATGTTCATGCATTTTTCATTTACCTATTATTCATGAAGTTTTAGAATACGAGAGTATTTATCTTTAAAACTGAAGGGTGAAAGTGTAAAACAAAAATTAAACTACAAATAGTTTTTAAATTTTAATTAATCTAACATTATTTCCTATATATTTTTACAGCAAGTATGAATATCTAAATCAATATGTTCTATATGTGCTAATCACATAAATTGTTTTGCATAGAGGTATTTATTTTGAAGAGGAAAAAAATCATAACTATCCACCAAAACCACAAAAGTTTAATAGGAGATAAGAAAAAATAAAATAGGGAATGTGGTTTAAGATTATTTTTTGGTTTAAAGTTTTTATTCTGATTCATTTTTCTTTTGTCTTATTCTCTTATTAATTAAATAGATGTTTTTTTACATTTGTTTAGTCTTTTTAGATTTGGTGTAACGATTTTTCGTTTTAATACGGTGTTCGTTTGATTTCGATTGATAGATTAAATTTAATCAATAGCAGATTTAGATTTAATCAATAATTTGGATGTTATCAATTTTACAGTTTTGAATATATATGTATTCTGAGAATTTTAATTTTGTTATATTTGTAGATTTTGTCACTATTGTAAGCATTTTACTATTTTAAGCTATTGTGTTGAATGTTGTGTATTTGTTCGCAAATTTATCCTTCTCAATTATAATATTTTTAAATCTTATTGTTCTCGATCTATGTAATTTCTATAAATTTAAATAGATAAATATTTTTTTTAGGAAAAAAAAAAAGGCAAATGGTAAAGTATACGAAATAACCTTCGTATTATTCGTGATCATGCGATTGCTGTAATTTTGAATTTTTGGAGGAGTTTTAGAGGTAGAGATATGATTGTAAGGTATGACACACAATTTAGTCTGGAAAAGTAATAACTACAATTTTTTATTTTAAAAATGTGTGTATATAAACTTCAATGAGAATTATAATTTTCACTTTTTCACTTAGGAATAAATCAATGAGAATATAAAAAAGTTATGGAAAATTATTTATCCTCAAAACTTTTATATCAAAAAATTATTTTTTCAAAACATGATAAATTCTATACTTACCTATTCTAAAAAATGTGATTCAACAAACGTCCCCTAATTACTTTTTTTATTCTAATAATAATTTAGTCTAAACAAGTAATATATTTAATTAATACTATAAATAAAATATATTAATCTTTATTAATAAAATTATTTTTTAAAGGATCTAAGGGAGTACAAATACTGTTAGTAAATAAATTGTAACTACTCTATGATTAAAATATTACTATTTGTCTTACAATAATTGACTTATTTTAAAAAAAATTATCTCAAAATGAATGTCACTTTCAATTTTTAATATATTTTTTTTTTTGTAATTGTACATTTTAATTAATACTATTTGTATTATTTTCAATTCGATATCTTTTAATATACATTTATGACATTGATAATAAATCAATATCTTATAAATATAATTTGGTAAAAATAATATTATCTTTCTTTTATTTATATATTTTTCTGTGTGAAATGATCAAACAACAAAATAATTATAGGAAGAAGGAGTAATCAAATGGCTACATAAGAATATGTCAGGACACTCGGACAAAAAAAACTCCCTCCATCTTATAATAATTGTCGTTTAAAATTTTTGTCCACATATTAATAATTAAAAAAATATATTTCATTTTAACAAACTATCAATTTTAATTATTAATAATTTTTATATTATTATTCATACAAAGTAGAATAATATTTTACAAATTATACATGCAATTATTAAAGAATAGTATAAAAAAGAATTACATTAAAAATAACATTCATTATTTAACAGTTTTTTTTTTATTAAATTGATATTTGAGAAGTTGAGAGGGAGAGAATATGTTAGTGCATATTGTAAATTAAACATGAAACTATAAGAAGTCATCCATCCTAATACTCACATGTGTTATTAGGTAGGAGTGTCTACCACTATGGATTACAATACCGCCCGCACGTTGTCCCTTTGGAAATGATCAGATTTAAGACATGTGTATTACATTTGTGCAACAACAATAATTGAATTCGTTTTTCATTTTCCTTATTTTGTTACAGGTATACAACCGCTAATGTCAAACACCAAAAGATTGTTATCAAATTGAATATGATAATTTTATGACAGACATTGTTATTCGGGCCCATATACATTACAAACATCACTGATTTGTTTTCATTTGACAAGCCACATGCTCTTGTCTGTATCACAGTAAATGTCGGTATACAATTAATTGTACTAATAGAATATAGAATATACGTATATAACAAACTTGATTGTCAACTACTACTTGCTAATTGCTATATAAAAGCCACGATATCACCATCAAATAGATAAAAATGAAAATTCTGGCAACATAACAAAAGTAAAAAATAAAATGGTTTATTAAAATTTCAACAAAAGAATACAGTTTTTTTAAAAGAAAAAAATATATAATTCTTTCAAAAAGGTTGAATGAGAAAAGATGAATCATGTTCATTTTTTTTTTTTTGACAGAGCATGAATGATGTTCATCTTGATCCTAACCCAGCCAACCTACCCAAAATCCCCTGTTTATAAGGCAAGAAAGTTCTCTTCTTCAAATCCTCTGACTCTGCCTTCTTCCTTGCATAGTGCAATTCGTGTGCAGAAACAGTTTCCTTTCTTCTACTTAACTTTGGATTCTCAGTGTTTCTAATTGATGAACCTTTTCCTTCTTCAGATTTCTTATACGAAACAGGGTATTTCCTGAATGGATCTTTGTTTGAACCTCTTCCTTCTGATGCACTTCGAAACAACAAAAAATCTCTCAATCTCCATATTCTAGAAGAACTCTTTGAAGAAGAAGTTGGAACAGAATCCTCTTTATTATTACTCTGTTGTTGTCCTTCAAATGTGTATTGTGATGTTCTGTATGGAGAATGTGAACGCGTGATTCTACGACCAGAATTCGATGATGAAATCTCAGATGTTGGAGTTCTGTCTCTACCTCTTCTCTCTTCACCAACAGAGGGTTCTTTGTTCTTTTTTGGTGAAAAAAATGTTTCAATAATTGCTTTTTTCCCTTTTGCTATTGGAGATTTTGTGGGTCGATTCGGAGATAAAAGAGGCGATTTGGGAGTTTCCAAAGGTTTGATTTTTCCACCATGGAAGAGTTCTTCAGCTGAACGAGGTGATGAATCGGATTCTCTGTGAACAGAAAACGCGAATCCACCGTGTTCTTCATCATCATCTTCAATATGAACATCATCGGCAGCGTTGTTTAAGTAATAATCGAATTGCGAGTAAAATCTTGATGGGGTAGCTGGAGCGCTTAAGTAATAATCTTGTCCAAAGCGTTTAGGTGAAGAAGGAGCACTTAGATAAGGTGAAATTGTTGATGGGTTGAAATCGAAATGGTTTATGGTGAAACTGGGACTTCCATTGGGACTACTAGGTGACACCACTTCCATTTTCTTCTAACTTTGTGGGATTTTTTTTATCAATTGTAGTTTTATGGTTACATAGGTATATATGTGTGGTTGTTGTGGAATATATATACACAAAATTGTAATAAGAGTTGGTAGAGAAAGAACACTAATAATAATAATAATAATAATAATTAGATAATAGCTGAAGGGGTGAGATTGTTTTGTTGACCATTGGTATCATATGGGTATCATATGGTATGGTATGGGTCACTGCCACAAGTTATTGTCATAGCCGCTTTTGTATACTTGGATATTTTATACTTAATAATAATAATATATGAAAATTGAATATATCAATTATCATTTTCATTGCAGTTAAAATATGGATTTGGATTAGACGCACTTACATTGATTGTGATCGAAATCGAATGACTGAAATTTTAAAATTAGATTTTCACTTTTTTCGAATAATTTTAAAATTTGAATCGTTCTTGATCTAATAGTCAACATGGTGTGGCTTCTTTTACGCACACATAAACTCGATTCCTAAAATATCTAGCTATGTCATGTGTAGTGTAACTGCGTGCGTGGGAGTTGAATTATTAATCCTACACGTGTGAACTTTAACCGGTTGTAGAAGACTCCCACACGTGTGATCATATTGTAGGATAGCTTCTTGGCTTGTTTTAGCTTAGTTTTTTACCTACTACTAGTAGGACTACTATACCACGTGTAATGGTCTGAAATGGACGGTCGTATTATTTATCAAATTTGGCTGTTTCTAGATGAGCTTTTTTTATTTAGTTCACCAAAAAAAAAAGATGAGTTGTATTTTTGGTATAAAAAGTGCTTCTAGACGAGTTTAATAGGAATACGAGTAGCTAATGTATGTATAGACACATATTAATTTGTATTACGTATGAATGGTATTATATGAGTAATGAGTTTGCCTTGCTTCATAGACAAGAGTAAACTCGGTCAAATGCGGACCAGCTATGAACGAAATGAAACATTGGATACTTATCAATTTTGGTGGCGCGATAAAATGGGTGAACTTATCGATCTGGATTCTAGAAGGGATATAATATAGTGTACTCATTTTCCTTATAATAAGGCTGTGATGTAATTCTCTACAGAGATATACTTTGAAATAGATATTTTTTAGGCTAATCGAATCTGGACGAAGAAATTGCATTCTTTTAATAATTACTAAATTAAATTTAACGAAATCTTTTATTTAGAATCTTTTGAACTAATTACTTAAAGCTAACTTTAGTGCCTTAGTGACGATGATCATGACGTTTTATTTATCTATTTATATACGGGCTAATCTGTTTTTCTTCATAAAAATAACATGAGTTATAAATTTTATATCAGTTAAAATATTCAATTATTTAATTGGTAAAAAAGAATAAAATTGATGTAACAAAAGGGTAAGATTGAAATAGAAAAAGGATATACAAAATTTGGTATCTTTTTATATTGATTCAAACATTTAAAGACAGTATCCACAAAAATCATATATTATTTTTATTTATGGTATAGATTAACCATTATTATTATTATTATTATGAAAGTAAAGTTAACTGAAAAATCGACTAAAAGGTTCAAACAATAATTTATTTTATTTCAATTATAGATTAAAAAAATAATTTTGTTTTTCGTTGTAAGTTCTTTATCTATTTCAAAGAACGTTAAGTTAGTCAATAGAAATTATTTAAGAATTACGAAACTAAACTAAGCATAAGCGAAAGTAAAGTAAAGATAAAAATAGCGAGTAAAAATAAAGTTGATTAATATGTGTCTAAAATGATAATTATAACGAATATTTATATATTTAAAACTAAAGTTTAAATCCTATTAAATATGATCGTGCCTAAACTACTATACTCAATTATCTTTTGTATGGTCGCTTATAAGATTGTGGCTTGCCTAATATTCCATGTTTTGCGACCTATTATGTTTTCCATGGGCATTGTTGCCTCCCTTTTTATTGTGCACCTGAAAAAATAGATGCACCTTGCTCATCGTTTTGCTTCTTATTTGATGCACTCCAAAACAATATGAAAATTAGTATCGAACTATCAGTTCACTTTGTTCTTCAACTATTTTTGACTTAGAAAACCAAGTAAGACCTAATGTGATTGAATAAGACTCGACTCCATCATCGTCGACAAAATCCCAATCAATCCTTGATGGCCTCAACTGCCCAAAACTCGATCGATATTAAACTCAGTAGCTTGTCATTCTTGACTAACAACTTAACATACTTTTAGACTTAAACATATGTCCCATGTGTCACATTAATCAATTAATGCACCTAAGATAGTGCAACACGAGCTAGTTAATAACATGCGTCGTGTAATCATTTGCACAATAAAGACATAAAAATAGATGGCGTACTGCTTCTCTCTTCCGATTAATGGCTAATCCAATAATTTAGATAATACATGGTTTATCAAGTGACAAATCCAAAGACATTTTAGGGGATTTTTCCACCTTATATGTTTCCCTTTTGAAGACATGCTCCTTAAAAATAGCAATAGTCAAATTACCTTAGCCTTTTTTACCTATATGATATCTATCTCTTTAGTATCATTTAGCTATCTTCTTGCAAGCGCCAAACTTTCTCATATCTTTTAAGTTTAGCTTCCACTTTTCCTTCTTCCAATCTTTAACCATCATATCTCACTCCGATTCGCAAAACCAAACCTTTAGCAATGGACATGATGAACACGAATCCAACTTTAGTTCCACCCCCTACACTCAATTGGTTCTCTCTCAACACGCTACGAAAGTGCATTGTTCTTTATTCAAGAACACTTGTCTCTAAACCCTTCTATTTTTGAGGTGAAGGAGACATTTTCTTTGAAGAATGTCTAGTCCCAAGGGATCTTTATGATCTTCTAATTACATGTGATTGTTTCACCATCGAAGGCAGGTCAATCGATTTACGCACTAGTCTCCATCCTAATGTGGAGTACATGGCGTGGTTGACTTGTTTGGAAAAGGCTAGCCAATGGAATTCTTGGGCCCTTTATCATATGATTATGCTATCCAAGAATGATTTTTCTTTGGACATGGAGCTTATGTTCAACTTTCTTGCTTTGACTTAGGAATTAAACTTTCAAAAGAGTAACTAAGAGAGTTCAAGTATTTTGGCCTCCAATGCTAAAGTTTGTAGCCTTATAATGGATGTAGAGCACAATTTGTTCTTGGTGTATTGGTTCATCAAGTTCTTTATTTGCATTGGCACTGTGGTAGTAGTCCAAGAACTTCAGCTATATATGGCTCTTCTTACAAAACAAATGATATTAAAATTAAACCAGCCAAAGACCACTTTGGTTTTTACCGTTGTAGTCTTTTTGTATTTCCCATAACTTAATCATAAGATTTTTAACATTAGCAGGCTTACTCAAGATAGCAAATGCAAGCTTTTTTAATATAGTTAATAGATTAAGAAGCCATAGAATTATTATTATATGTCTATTTTCCCGATCAATATTATGAATTCCAAATAAAATTGAGAGAATGAATTTACATTTTTTTCGATTTGTTATAATATTATGAATTCCATTGCATAAACTCCGCACAACTTTATTTTATTACTCAAATTAATCATATATTGAATTATAAGTGTTCAATTAAGATATTGGAGTGTAGTCAAATCGATTATTCTTGTTGTTTTTAATTAATGATTCTTAATCATTATACCACTCTTCTTAGCTTGAAATTCCAACACAACTTGCTAACTTCAGTGTCTAGTTGTACATAATATATGAGTTAATTTCAATTATTTAGAAAAAGACACAATAATTATGAATCTTTTGGACCACAAGCCAATCCTCATTGCTTATATAACTAGAGAATTCTAGTGTCATCTTACTGTGAATGTTTGATCATACATAGAAGTCTATAAGTATTTTCCTTACTATGAGTAATATTCTTTACTTTGTAAAAATGTACCATTTGTTCATTGACGCACTAATAGCATGCCTAAAAATAGTGGATTCTTACTCAAAACAACAAAGGTTATTTTTAATCTTCACTGTTTGTTAGTTGCTTCATTCATAAATCTTTCATCCATCCCACAATATTAGTCACTTTAACAAATAACACATAGATTAAAAAATGCATTTGATTTTACAAAAATTACCCTTCATTAATAAGAAAAAGAGATATTAACCTATAATCACGCCTTTTCTATAGCCCTTTAGGATCTAGAGCTGTAACGCTGTATACAAATTGTACTCCTAAAGCCATTTAAAAAAAAAAACATATACAGAAAATTGAAGCAAAATAATTATGTGCATAGCAAGTATCTAAAACTAAACTCATATGGCATGATTTTTACAAATTGTGAGAGAGGTTGGTTTTTTCTTTTGTCAAGGAACTTAATTGCTTCTTTTCCTTGTTCACTTGGTAATTGGAGGCATATCCAGTCCATCAATGCTTCCATGTCTTTTGCAAAGTCAAGTAAATACCAATCTAACATTTTTGGAATAACAAACTTTGATCTTGTAATTCCAACTGCAGCTTGTAAGTATTCTCTTTTCGCCTCTTCGAGTTCCTTCTCAACACGAGATGCCGTGTAAACTCGAACCTGCATTTGTCAAGTTCATGAAATAATTGAATTGTAATGTGACCGCAATTAGGTACATTATTCGTATTTGACTATAATTCTCTATATAAAAAATGACTATACAATAGCAACAACGATTTAAAACCTTTGTAGAAGATTAAAAGTTCAATTTAAGCAATACCAACTTACAGCAGGAGAGGACCAAGTTCCACAAGAGAGAGCAAATGTGACAAGAGGTTCTGACAATTCCAAACCATAAATGCTTCTTACTTTCATTTCATGATTATTTACTTCCTTTGATAATGTTTGTTTGGAATTTAGCTGTAAGAACCTTAGTATAGTTAATAATTTTGTATATCTTCCCACCAACAGAAAAAGCTACATTTGAAAAGGACAGAACTTACATATTTCCAGTGATATGGAAGCCTTAAAATGCAGTTTTCTATGGTTGTTGCATTTAACAAGTGTCCACCTACATTTATTGTTGCCTGAGTGACAATTAAAACTACATTAATTAATGAGCAAACCAATGTCATTATATGCTAAACTTGGAGAACAAACAAAAGTAAGACCACACCTTCTGCATCAATGCAACAACCATTTCAGGACTCTCTGGTATGCCATTTTCTATAAAAGCCTGAAGCAAAACAGAACTTTGAATAAGCCATTACTAACATTAAGGATAAAAATTAACTAAAACCACTGAAAAATAAGTGTGTTTAGAATACACTAAAATCACATTGGAAAATAGACTTTTCTAATAGACATAATCAACATACATTCATCATACACGCGTTATATATGTTGATCCAGAATGCAAGCTTCTCTTGATGGTTCAGGTTCTCAATGTTGACACAGGCTAGTTTTCTCAAAAGATGTCTGCAAATTTTGTGAAATTAGAACAACTTAACATCTAATTAACGCGATTGACGATAAGGATCGTCGAAAAAATAAAGTAATAGTAGTCTAGTTTGAATTTGAATAACATACTTTAACCGATGCAGTACAAACAAAGACTTAGCAGTTTGTGTTGGATTAAAAGATTCAGCTTCAATACTAGAACATAATTGCTTGTATGGACCAATATCTCTCATTCCAAATACCAAGATACCATAAGGATCCGAATATTCTGCAGAAACTTGATTCTTCAATGTACTCATTCTCAAGAGAATGCTAGTTAAACACTTGAGAATATTTTCAGAGATTATATTTGGAATTTCATCTCCTGAAGGCGTTTCGTGTAGACGATGATTTCTTACTTCTGCAGTTGGTTTGTTGTTCAGCCTTAGTTCTTGCTGCTGCTGCAAAGTGGGAAAACTTTGACAATTCTTCAGTTTTTGATCTACTAGTAACTACTGCTATGAAAAACTAAATTTGCTCATGACAAACCTGCTTTTTGGGAGGTTCCAAACGTGTCTGTAGTGATTTATTTTCAATTGGAATTTTCTTAATTGGAGTTTTTGTCATTTGGTCTTTACATATAGATTGCTTGCTGCACTTGAAAGAATGAACACTTGATTGAATACTTTTTCCTTGTTTATCATCTGGTAGGACAAACACGAGATGCATGATATCATAGACTAACTCTTGTTTCCTCTGATCTTAAATATAAGCAAAAAAACATATATATTCGGATCGAATTCATATATTTTTTTACTTATATTTAAGAACAGAAGGGTAATGTATTTTATGGAATGCATACTCACCAGGAAGTGCTGTTGTTAACCTAGTGCCAGATTTTGCAGCATTAATCAATTTTGTACTATTATTTGGGTTTGCATTGTTCACAGATGCTGCAGCTGAATTCTCAAGTTTCATTTTGGAGGATGACATGTAAACTGCTTCTTGATACAAATCTTGCCTGAAATTTAAGACCTTCTCTTCAAGCCTAACTATTTCTTCTTCGAGTACCGCAACTTCGGCCACAAGTCCTAATGTCTTTATTTTTTTAAGATCAAATTCATCACTCAAATACTCAACTTAGGATTATAATTATATTGATTTCATTTCTAGTAGTAAAGAAAAGGACTAAAAAATATAAAGGTAAAGTAATTTACTAACATAGGGAGGAAGATAAGGTGGAAGACGAGGAAGAGCTCCCAAAGGCCTATTCAAAGCTCTCTCCAATGCCTTGTGAATGTTCTCTTCATGCCTAAGCTTATTCTTCAACCTCTCCACCTGAAATTCAAAAAATTCATTCTTCTCAGTTTCTAATTATAAGCTAAAAAATGAATGAAATTGAAGAAGAAAAAACAAGGACATTCATTACATCTTGTTGCAAAGCCAATTTTCTGTCTTTAACCTCATTCCTCATACCCTTTTGTGAGCTTCCCTTCATCTCTTCCTTTTCATCCAAAACTCAAGAGATTAGAATCAAACTATGCAATTTATCTATAGTTTAAAAGTGAAGATATATAAAAAACCGAATACCGAAAAAAAGAGAGCATTTTTTTATTCCCTTTTGAAGATATAATATTTCATATTGTAGTATTTAATTTGAAGAAATGCCGAGTTTTGAGGAATTCTGGGATCTTTTAAGAAGAACTGTTACGCGATCATGATCATAATTTAATAATAAAATTAATTAATTAAACTTAAGTTACTGTACAAACCGTTTTTCAAAAATGTGCACGACATAAATGTACCCTTTTATGAGTTCTGACTTTATAACAAGTTTAATTACTTTTTCATGTGACATTGGAGCTTTCCTAGGCTGCACCCTCGTCCTCACGGTCGTGTTCATTTTTTTCAACTTCTTCTACCACTGAAAAATGAAAATGATCAACTTGGAATAAAACATATTTAGTGAAACCATGATCAAAATTGCATGAGTAAAAAATCCAAACCTTTAATTTTTTGTCTTAACAATATTAAAAGCCTCAAGGGAATGATCTATGAAGATATATACATTCCAGTATAGAATTGATTCATTTACTTTACTTCCTCCACCATGACTTTAAAAGGGATATAATAATTTGATAGTTTATGAATATGAAAGGGAGAGAAATAAATGTAATAATAAATATAAGGTGTTGCTTATAATTTTGTTTAAAAAATTGTGTAGGGACAAAAAAGAACTTGTCCAAGCTGGAACGGAACGCAAGCACTAATGATAGAAAGAGGGGGGGCATGTAATTGAAGTAGAAGAATCCAATTAAAAGGTTAATGTCATGTCATCATGAATCAACGTGCCTTTTACATTTGATGTTTAAATTAAATTTTACCTTAACCCCAACCCAACGCAACGCTCCTCCCCCGTGGGTTATTTAGCATTTTTCCTAGGATTGTTCGTTTGTTATGTTCTTAATTACTTAATGAAAGTGAAAATAATTTGATGGGAGCTGGTAGCTTTTGCCGGTTAATTATACAATGATGTCTTTAAATAATTAAAATTAAGGGAGGGTTTTGGTTAGGCAAAAGCTGCACACTTCACATGCTTTGCCATCTCAGCCCCTTTACACTTTTTGTGATTATTATTAGTATTAAGTAGATTAATGAATTCGATTTCTTAATTTTTTTTTGTAAATTATTTATTTCCAAAAATCAAATGAAGGAATAAAAAAAAATACTGAAATTATATATTTAATTCATAACTTTCTTTTTTGTAAAAATAATATTAGTGTATGTTTGACATTACATTGAATTTGTTGAAATTATGGTAAAAAGTTGCGATTTAGCAAAGTTACAAGTGGTAGCTTTCGAAAAATTATAGTAATTTATCGTGAATCTATTAATTTACTATGATATTAAATATGCATTTTTATTAATTTCAGAAATCACATTTTTATGGAAATTTTTAATTTGTAATTTTTCTGTTTATAAACAGAAATCAAACTTGGTTCTAAATATACATGTCCACATTTTCACTAATCTCCCGTAAGTTGTTTGGTTGATGAGATAAACACACCAAATTTTTTTAAAAGAAGTGATCTCAAATTTAAAAATCCAGAAATTAACTTACCCATTAATTTTCTAACATTTACTTATTAAAATAATCAACCACTTACACCACCGTGGCCGATGAAACATCATAAAATAAAATTTACAATATATTTTTTGGTACAACATGTTTATAATTTTGATTCTGGCAATTGACAATCTTTTATTTGTCGTTCTTTTTAACGCTATCTTTTGGATAGATCTTTCTGTTTATTGGCTAAACATAATAATTAAGAAGGGAAAATAAAGACAAAGGAAGAGGACTTCTTGTCACAATTCACTAGTTGATAATCCCTCCATTATTATTTATAAGTGAATTTACAAAAATGATGTATTTATTTAAAATGTACATATTATTCTTATAAATTGAAAATGAGGGAGTATACGCATACAAGTAAGTGTGCTAAACTAAAACTTAGCTGAACTGTTTAAAACGTCACGGCGGCATAAATGAGAAATATGTATGATTGAGAAAGCTAGCCCAAAGAGGTGACATAATAACATAATACACGAAATTGCACACGAAACGGCAAATAGAGATGATGATGGGTAGGTGAGAAGGTACTATCATATAAAACATAAGCTAAAGTTTGTGTTTCAAACATGAACACTCCTCATTGTCTCCATCCACCACCACATGACTGTGACTCCAAATCACAAGTTCACGTTAAACATATCTTAAAATCTTTTTATTTAAAGAAAATCAGATTATTTTTTACTCGTTCTAATTGAACCCTGCGTGTATCTAATTTCTCAGAAAATGAGATCATGTAATTTTTGGGTACATATTGTAGTTTTAACTTTTTGGTTGTCATACAACTTTCCAATATTAGATCCAAAAATAAGTAATGATAACTAAACTTGCAGCCCTATGGCTAGCGTGAAATTAACAATTAAGTTTTCTTTTATTCGAATTATGTCAAACACGGAGACTTGTTTGAATTAGAATTTAAATCAGAATAAAATTTTCTTCACTCCAATTATATGGACGGGATGCGGTCTAAAATTAGCATAACAGAGCGACATCGAACAATTATGCATTATCACAAATCCAGAAGTTAGAATATTAAAATTCGAAAAATTAATTAATTAACAGAATTACATAATAAGACCATAATAAAGATATTATTAACATTAGGATTTTGATTAACCACCACGGAGCCTGAGAACGAGGTGAAGTGTAGATTCCTTCTGAATGTTATAATCAGCAAGAGTTCTTCCATCCTCAAGCTGCTTACCAGCAAATATCAAACGCTGTTGATCAGGCGGAATTCCCTCTTTATCCTGAATCTTCGCTTTCACGTTATCAATAGTATCAGAACTCTCAACCTCCAAGGTAATGGTTTTTCCGGTTAGGGTTTTGACGAAAATCTGCATCCCGCCGCGAAGTCGAAGCACCAAATGAAGCGTTGATTCCTTTTGGATATTGTAATCCGCAAGTGTTCTTCCGACTTCTAATTGTTTTCCGGCGAAGATCAATCGTTGCTGGTCTGGAGGAATACCTTCCTTGTCTTGAATTTTTGCCTTCACGTTGTCGATTGTATCGGAACTCTCTACCTCTAGGGTAATGGTTTTGCCGGTTAGGGTTTTCACGAAGATCTGCATGATGACTTTGTAGTTTCGTGCAAGAAAAATAAAGAGAGTTTTTGAGAGAAGGATGATTAAAAAGGAGAAGGGGTTGTTTTGTTTACATAGAATTGAATAGAATAATCCAGAAGCTGAAGCGAGGAAGGAACGGTGTTAAGAAATGATATTTCAGGGTAGGTCTAGGATATTCTAGGAGGAATAATGCAACTAAGACACACTTTTCAGGAATTGACTCCTATAAAATGAATATCTTACTTTAAAGAATAAAGTTATAAAGATATTGCTTCAATTTAGAAAATAAAATAAACAATATAAATTATTGATGTTCAAATGTATAGTTGTACATGTATTATTATTATAAGTAGTTATAAATAATTCTACTCATTTTATCAATTTTTCATTTTAGATAAGACAAATTTTATTTTTCAACACATTTTTATTGGTTGAAATTCAAATAGATAACGTTAAATTTGAAAGAGATTCAAATAATTTAATAAAAAAAGAAATCCTTAACTTTGTTTTCTTGCATAGGAGAAATTTTACACACAAGTAATTTGGACTTGAAAGGAACAATACGTGACAAAAATAAATTAAAAAAGAACATTAATAATTGCACACAGATAATTTATGTGACTTGAATTCACATAATATGTGTAAACTTACATTACCACATATTTAAATAAAAACTAACATAATTAGGTAGGTTTTCACGTAACCTATTTCACTGTAATTGGAAAAAATCGAGGTGAAACTAACAAAAATGTAATAAAAATAATAAAAATGAGTTTAAGTAAAATCTTGGTGACAGTAGTTTATCCCACAATAAAACTACTTTTACGTTCACTTCTTTGCACAACGTGGGAGACAACATAACCGGCATTACCAGTAATAATTTTGATATTCACATAAATTCATGGAGTTAAGTAAAGCAATTTCAGATGGCCTCTTAATCCTCGGCCTAGAGTGTAAAATGCCAATTATTTTGTTCTTCCAAACATTTGGGTTGGCTTAATTGACTTCAAGATTTACCGTTAAGGCACTTTTTATGACCAACACAATGCACGGATTTGAAATCTCTTGCACAAAAAGAATTTGATATCACACTAGACACACTTGTGATCAAAGGCTAAATTAGCAGTACTCAAGCGATAGTTATCCAAACACATCATGGAAATTAGAATAAAAAGTCCGGTCATCACTTCCGTTTGATGCTCGGCTTTTGGATTTTGTCACAAATCTTTCCTTCTAAGATCAAACTCTAGTTTGAAGCTGACTGGTTCAACTATCACAGTCTCAACTCAAACTAGGATTGAACGAGTAATCTGTGAACCATTTAAAACATAAAAATTCCGATTTACAGTAAATAACACTTCTTAATACCATTGACAGTTTGACACTCCTCAAAGCTCAAGGACACATTGAGTGCTCTTTTCAATTGGTGATAAATAAATAGAAGACTGGTATTTACATGATGAAAATTATTTACTACTAGCACATAATAATCTCATGAGACTAATTCTACTGAACAAGAGAAAGTAAATCCGTCCATAATGTCAATTCAATACATAAATCAAATATATGCTGCACAAAGAAATAGCTGGAAACATCTCCAGATTGATATGATGGGCAGAGAACTACCTCAATTCATAGGATCCTAATGCTTCAAGGATGCTTTCTACCCAACTGTCAGGAGAAAGGTTATCAAAAACGGATGTATCAACATGAATTCAAAGCAGTCTAAAAAGCAATAAGATATATGTACTAACTTGGCCAACTTACCCTGAAATTCTAGCAATTATTTTTTTATCATAACAGGTCAAAGCACAGGCTTTTGTTCAACTATTATTCTAATGCAAAATACTCTTATAACTTGTCTTAATGCAAAATACAACCATATTTTCACACAACCACCACAACTTTTTTAAAACAAATCACTAATTTCAGTCATTGTTTATATTTCTAATCTTCTGTCATTGCTTTTGTAATATTCCCATAATAATTCCACAAGATTCTATATTAATAGTAATAAATTCAACTTCAACAGCATAGTAACATATAAAAGACACACGGATTTGGTGGTCTAGAGTGAAGGGTATAATTGTTGATTTTTTTAATCATCCATTACAGAGCACTTAGAGGACTCACACATACCCCACTAGAAATAGACAAAAACATTATTAGAAAGATAAACTAATTACTATTCTTTTGGATATAAAAAAGTTATTCCTAAACTTAAAATAGTCACCATGAATGGATGTGGGTGAGAGGTCTTTAAACTTGCTAAAACTTGAAAAAAGACACTTGTGTCCATTGACGAAATAAAAATCATTAATCATTGATACATGTTTAAATTAAGATGTATGATGGCCATTTGTCCAACATCATTTGCTAAAAAAATTTAAACAAAAACAAACATATTGTTTAATTCTAGTAACGAAAAAAAATACCTAACAATTGCAGAATATTAAATTAAAAAGTAAAAAGCTTCTTTAAAAATGTATTGGAAATAAAATGCCAAAAATGTGCAACTGTCATGTGTACTGAATCTACTGATTAATAATGTGATAAATAATTTCCACGTAGCTAATGAAGTGAAATCTGAAAGTCTATGATCCTCTAGTGTAGATTTGAAAGTTATTTCAAGTTAGTATAAAGTTATGGGAGTGATTATACGTGTTTTTTTTTAAATGAAGGTGAGTTATTAAAACTTCAGTCACTCTTAAGTGGTGTAAGCTTGCATTTTCAAAAAATTAAAGAGCTTGTTAAAAATCTTGCATTAATTATTTCAAAGATCCTTCTCCATGTGCCAGACAGTGAACACTTGTGTGTGTGTAAAACAGGCATTGAATACTTTTTAGAAGAGAATTATCACAAGACCCCCCCCCCCCACCCCCCAAAGTATTCTAAAAAGCGGATTTGTGTTTACCCTTCAAGGCCTGGTTGTGCTGGGTAGTACACATTTCTGAAGCCTAATCTTCTTGCCATTGCAGCAGTTGTCTCACCAATGCATGCAACAGAATTGCTCCAATCAGAATCTGAAATGAGATTCTTCCAGGCCCTGTTGTGGAAGAGCACGTGAACTAGGTAAGTTGTCTCAGAGGAAAAAAATCACCTGCATAAATACTAAATAATATTCTTCCCAAGAAAAAATGCCCTACCTATTTTTTAAGTGCAAATAAGAAGATAAAGCAAGTTTTTTCGTGAATCATACAACTGCAATAAGCATTAGGACACTTAACTAATAAAGGTACTAAAACAGCAACACGGTTAGTTGGTATGAAAGAGTTAAGTCAATGGAACTCATCACAGAAGTACAACACATAGCGCCCGCTTACACAGTTGACTTATTGAATCAAAATATAATTGACTTAACTATATATATAGATTTGAAATGGATATTAAATTATTAAAATACTAAAAAGCAAAACGGGAAGAAACAAAAAGAAACTCACCGAATTGCAGATGGTGAAGCTACTGTAACAACAGTGGCAGCAAGTGCTTGCTTTAGAACCATCTGGTCAACATGTTGAACTGGCACCTGACGGCTAAGTTAGAATTAGGGGAAACAGTAAATATCTGGCAGAGATATATAATAACCCATAAACAGTCCAAACTAGTTGTCATTCCAAGTGCGAGAAATAGTTGGTTATGACCAAGCTAAGCAAACCGTTTGCAATCTATTTTTTTCTGAAATGACAATGAACAAAAGCTAGTGATGCTGGTGTAGAAGTATGTGCATGCCAGTATTCTGAAGTTGTAAACTTCTACATAAAATTTATGAAAAACATATAAGGGAATATTTGTATGAAAAGGAAACATTTTCAAGCATTCCTTAACCTTTTCCTCCAAACTGCATATTGCATAATGTGACACACTTGACAAAATACATCATAGCAGGAAAATCATTTTCAGAAACACAACTTCCAAACAGGCCATGAAATATATTACAGGGAATGTATCATTAATTACACTTAATTTAGCCCGACTAATTGTAAGAAACACTTATCAAATATGCAGGGATTGCAAGGAAAGTTTGTATTGGACCGTGTTTTCTTGAAAAAGAAGGGAACACCAAGACTAAAATATTTTACCGTTGTATATGTATTCATCCTTGTAACTTCAAATCCACGACTTGAAAGCCCTTCCTCTGGTTATGTATATATCACAAACTATCAGAATACCATAACTAAAGTAATTTTAAAGTAAAACATTAAAATAGTAAATGTTATTTTTTTAAAAGCAACAAGAACATTTCCCATACCAATCTCATTGCTAGCCTTCGCAGAAGCCGGATATAGAATGGTGGTTTTATTTCCTATTTTGGGAAGCTCTGTAGCCAAAACTTTTCCTGTTGCTGAAAATATCAAATCCTTAATAAGCCACTTTCAGAAGTTGAAGCCTTAAATTACAGTTTACTGAAAACAAGCTTCAATTCTCTTAACTATTATACTAATACTAATTAGCAATATGATCAACTATGGACAAATTGCTAAAGACGGTTGGGCACCTGATTCACAGAAGCAACAAAACAATCAAAGTAAAGCCAAGTCCTTCTCTCATCTACCTGGATGCATATCTTAGAGCTATTGTTATAGTATTATTCCTTGAATATCCACAAAATACTAGTACGATTTGGGAATTAAATTGTATTTCTTGAGTCAGTCATCCATCATGGTGAAGAAGCAAAACTGGGGAAATGCAATGCAGGAGCCATTTAAATTCAGTCTACACTTAACTGACAAACATGGATACCTTTTGATGGTGCAAAGGCAACATCGAGTGATTGGTTTGAAGACAGCAAAGCTTCCTTGAAAATGCTTGCAGTACCTGATCCAACAACACCTATTCTGACGCGAGGCATCCCAGCAGCTCTAAGGACAACAATTAAGACTAAGCTAATCATTTCTTAGAAAATTACGTGCTCAATAACATTATATGAACTACACAAAAAAAAAGGTATTGTAAAGAACAGAACAAAAAAAGGTTTAGTTTTTTTATGTTCTTTATATCACTGCATCTAACCAACTATTAACTGCAACAACAAATTAGACCACAACAATTAAAAACATTGAATATTCAACAAATCTACATTTTCATCTTTAACAACTCGTGCACGATTTAGATTGTAAATAAAAAACAATTGGATAACATGTTGCATAATGAAAGATATTTCAAGCATTCTGCCTAGATGACTATATGGTACCATAATTATTAAAATGGTATAAAATTATCATTAGAGAGAAAAAAAAGAGCAAGATGTCAAGTCCTTGAAGAAAAATACCAATTTTTTTAACAGAAACATCAACAGCCTGTTCAAATTAAGGTACCCCTCATCATGGATAAAGTGACTTTGGAGGGGTGAATGTTTGAAGGTGGAAATGATTTGCCAATAAATTTAAAATCATTTGAAGATAGCTAAGGATTAGTTTACTTCAAAATTTGAATTTTCAGAAATAATTCTCAAAATCATTTGAAGGTAACTAAGGTTACTTTTGTATGAAAGTAATTACTTAACTTCAAATTTGAATTTTCAGACATAATTCATCTGAACTACATTACTTGAGAAATTTTTACACAACTTAACCAACCAAATCTAAATCCTTACCTCCATGCTTCTAGAAAGACTGAACCAGCCTCAGGAGAAGTTATGACAACCCAATCAAATGCATTATCTGCAAGAACAAGAATCAAGGGAAGAAATGAATAGGTGAATATTGATAAGGTACTCATAATAAGCATGAAATTGACAGCTTGATTCATGTTATCATGTGTATCAGAAAAGATATCCAAAAGATATAACATGCAAATGACTTTTTAAGTTGACAAAATTATCATGGAATCACAAATGCCATATTTATCCATGCTACTTCCGTTAAGATATCAATCCACATAAAGGAACCCAACCCAGTTTCTTACAAATCATTAATCATTGCATAGAGAAACCATTTGTGATGAGAAATAGCTCATCAATCCCTGATAATGATATTGTGCCATCAAGTTATCAACTTTACATAGAATTTTGAAATGTCACCTCTGTCACCTTTCTTCCCATTAAGCACGCAATTTTTTTCTAACAATTGACCCAGTAATAATCAAATCATATAATATATGTACTAGATTAAAAAACCGGAATGATCCTACTTCGCAAAATATTTAAATGTTAAGAACATCGGTTTTTCCTAGAACTTACCACTTAATGCACAAGGAAGCCTGTCGAAATCAGGTCCCCTTAGGTGCTCAATGAGTGGAAGCTCCAAACAACTGATTTCATGTTTGGCCTGCACTTGACATTGGATCATCATAATAGTTTCAGTGTATGTGATCAATCAAACCTAATCTTACAACAGTTGGTATCATTTGAATCCCCCTTTTCATTTAATTGACATGACCTGAGTTTCAAACCTAGCTGATCATCTCATTGCATGTTTGATTAAAATAAATGTTTTAATTATTTTTGACGAAAAAAGTTTCTCTTTTCTCAAAAGGCCTCTTAGTAAAAAAATTATTATGAACTTTTACACCTAAAATAAACTAATTAATTCAAAGTTCAGACACACACTAGTACATGAAGATAGAAAAATAAATACAATATATGCAACATCAATTTTTACTGTCAGACAACAAAATTTAGTCAGCTTAATGGAACTTCAAAATGCATAAATAAATTTTATTATTAAAAATTTTGAACATATAAATATAGAAATCTAAATCACAGTCTGGACGTTGGCCTTTTATAGTTATTAATACTTTCTTATTTTAAGAGAACGTGGTTCAAAGATACATAAAAGCGCATAATAATAAATTAATTAATAATAATTACAAGCAGCATAAATTTTCAAAGGAAAAAAAAAAAACAAAATCAATGAAAATATTGAGATTCATTTGAACCTTTAATCGAACATGTAAATGACGGAATTGCGTTCAATTAATTGAAAAACGTGACATAGTTCTAATAGTTGAAAGAGAAAACGATTCGAATTTCAGGAAAAGCTTAACCAGAGACTAATAAGAAATGAGAATCAGAAAAGAAATCATAGTTAATTTGAGTTTGAGGCACTAAAATCAAGCAGAGTGTAATGTAATGTAATGTAATGCAGTGAGTACCAAAGCAGTGATGAGTTTGGCGTTTTTGCCACGTTCTCTGGTAACGACGACATTGGGGGTGAAATTGGAAGTGGAAGCAGCAAAAGTGAAAGAGGAGTTGGAATGGGTTGAAGGAGGAGCGATAGGTTGAGAAAGGAAGAAGAATTGTTGCTGCCGGTGAAGTTGAAGACGAGGAGAAGGTGCATGAGAGAGAGGGGAGACACAAAATTGAGCCATTGAAACGTGTTGGGCGAAGATACCAGCTGTTATCACATCAACAATTGCATTTCCACTTGCCCCAACTTCTTTTTTTAAATTAAATATTAATTACATACATGATTGGTATTGCAATACCGACAAGGCGACAAAACCCCTTTTCAATTAAATAATCTAAAATTTATTGGATTTTATTTTATTTATTATACACTTTATTGTTAAATTTCTTTGAGTTTTATTTTCATCAATTAACAAAATAAAAAGTTTTTTTTTAATACATCGTGACTAATCATATGTTACAACATTACTAATAAGTTAACGATTATTATTAATTGATATTGTAATAATTATTTATATTAATGGTATATATAAATTAAATTTTTAAATTCTAATGGAAATTCGGAATTGTGAGTATAGTTTAATGATCATACATCATTTTACATTGACAACAAATATAAATCGTTGATTATATAATTATTTTATGATGACATTTACGATTTTATGTTGTGATAGAAAGATCAATGATTCTTATTATTTGTCGATATAAAATTTGTTTCCGGTCTTTTAGAGTTTAGTGTTTCAGATTAAGTATTTTTTTTTAACTAATTGATTTGTGAAATATCTATCATTTTTTAATTAATCGATCAAAAATATTTATTTTGTGAGTGATTTATAAAATAAATTATAATTATCGTATTAAAATTGATTTATGAAAATTATTTATTTCGTGTATAATTTATATTAGATTATATTTATTATACTATAATTTTTTTATAAATTTTATTTAAAAAATATATTCAAAAGACACAATATAATGAAATATATATTTCTCTTTTATTATAATTGATTTGTAAAATATCTTTTTTAACCTTACAAAAAAAATATATTTCAATAAAAAAATATTTGTTTTATTTATAATTTATATAATAAATTATAAATATTATATTATAATTGATTCGTGTAAAAGATCGTAATTATTAACATACCAATTAAAAACATATTTATCGAATGTACTTCTACAGTTGATCATTTTTGGTCTCATCCTTTAGATTTTTTGTTTAACAATCAAATGTATTTTGGTTTCATCATTTTAGGGTTCAGTTTTTGATCTTATTTAATATGTCTCCAAAGACTCATACATTGAACTCTAAAAGCACATACAGAATTTCAAATATTAAATTTTTACATTTGATTGTTTAACACGTATCTTCTGAATTTAATTTTTTGTAAAATATTCTTTATTTTAAATAAAGGCTTCTTCTAGTGTTAGTGTGACCATGCGTGTGGTCTTTTTCTTTCTTTCTCTTTTAAATATTTTGAAATTATTTTTGATTATTTTATTTTAAAAATTACTAGTTCTAATATTCTTTTAAAAAAAATAGGGGATAAGGGAGACTATTATTAAATTAACATTAATTATTATTTTACAATTATCTCTAAGAAAATTTGACATTTATCAATTGTGTGTACGATGTTAAATATAATCCTACATTCTTTCACTTAAAATCCTTATAGGAGATTTATTTAAAAATTTAAAACTGAGAGAACAAAAGTATAATTAAAAATTTAATTAAATAAATATTAACGATTTACTTATAATACATAAAAATACAAAAAAGGAAGATGGGTGATAATGTATACTTCCCTCTTGTGACAAATTATACATAGATGACTTCTATTGTGAACTACCATCATAGATGGTCATTGTGGATCATGATTTAAATTTACCATAATTGAATTCATTATCTATCCTTTGCATCCATACCAATAGGCCATAATTAAACGTATTATCAGGTCTGCTCTTGTGGCACAATAAAAAAAAGTTGCTTAAAGCGGAAAGAACTACCATTCCTTAAGATAGCAACACTCTCAGATTCTATATACATTTCCATAATAATAATGCTCTTAAAGTATATAAATAGCTCATAGTGTATGATTGATGATTTGCTTCTCCTTACAGGAACATTTCAAACAATGTATTAAATTAAACTATACCAATTGCACTGCTATTTTATTATAAACAAGTGTACTACTATATCTGTATCTCTCTCTATATATATATTGCATTCACGCGTATAACTCCATCAAGGTCCGCTAAATAAAATATCACGGTTAACATTCAAAGCATAAGAAATGCTGGATTAGATCACTCTAAAAGAAACATGCATTTATAGCATAAAAATGATCACCCCATTTACCACTCATATATCTTATTTTTGAACACATTCCACTGCTCCAAAATCTCCACTGCATTTCCCATCTATGAGACACAACAACACTATAATACAACATTGCACCCACATACACTCATGTTTCAATCATCACACCTTTTCCAACTATGATAAATTAGTAATATATTTGATGATAGCCCCTAGTGACAAAAACTTCATATATCTGGAATTATATTATATTTGAAAAAAATACGGATGTAGATACTCTACCAAAATGAAAATTTGAAGCAAAATAAATATTACTTTATTTTTGTTCAATGCAAAATTAAGTAATTTATTTCAAATGGCTTCTTTTTCCACTTCACAGTATTCTCAAAAGTTTTCAAAATACACATTTGGAATAATTTATTTCAAATGACTTCTTTTTCCACTTCACTGTATTCTCAAAAGTTTCTAAAATACACATTTGGAATGACCAATTCAAAGATTTTTTTTTGTCAAAATACACTTCAGTCTTGACCAATCCTAAGGATATTGGTGGTGGAAACAAACTACATTCATTCCAATTTAACCCCTAAATAATTCACATTATTACATGATCCCATTATGCATTTATGACAACTTTTTTATAACCAATGAAGATAATTTTGGACTTTTTTTACGTAAATATCCTAGTTTTTCAAAAAACTAATTAAAATGCCCTACTCCCAAATTAAAATACTAGATATTCTAATTTTTTTGTTCCATTTTATTTATGGGTATAATTATTATTTAATTAATTAAAAATAATTAAAATATTTTAAAAATTAAAATAATAATAATAATAAATAAAATATATTATTAAATAATAATAATAATAATAATTTTAATAATATTATTAATATTAGTGACTTATTGTTAATTTAAATTAATTATAAATAATTAAAATATTTAAAAAACCAAAATAATAACAATAAAATAAAATAAATTATTAAATAATAATAATAATAATTTTAATAATAATTTTAATACATCAAATTCATATTTTATTATTATTATTTTCATTAATTTTTATTTATTAGGAGAAAGTTGTTATAATAATGGGCTAAAAAAAGGAGGAAGTTGTTATAATAATGTGTCAAAACAAATAAAAGAAACTTGTTATAATAGGGGAAGTTGTTATAATAACTTGCCAAAATAAAAAATGCATCCCTAATATTTGGTCATAAAATAACAACTTATTTTCTTAACAACTCCCTCTTATTTAACTTCTTTTTTTATTTCTTAAATATTGTTAATGTAATTAAATAATAATAATTAAATATGGTTAATGTATTTAAAAAATAATTAAAAAATATTTAAAAAATATAAAATTTTAATAATAAAATCAAACAAAATATCAAAGTTAACGTGTTTGAGTAGATGTGTGAAATAAATAACATGTTACATTATTTTGGAGAAGAAAAAAAAAAGCAGTTACGTTCTTATTTTATCGACAAAATATTAGGGAGACGTTATTTATTTTGGCACGTTATTATAACAATTACTCCTATTGCACGTTGTTATAACAACTTCCTCCAATTTTGTTGGGATCCAATAGTGACTTATTTAAATACATTGAATTGTTATTATTAAAATTATTATTTTTATTTAATAATATATTTTATTTTATTATTATTATTTTGGTTTTTTTAAATATTTTTATTATTTATAATTAATTTAAATTAACAATAAGTCACTAATATTAATATTAATAATATTATTAAAATTAAAATTATTATTATTATTATTAAATAATATATTTTATTTTATTTTGATTTTTATAATTTTTTAATTATTTTTAATTAATTAAATAATAATTATACCCATAAATAAAATAAAATAAAATAAAAAATCTGTCTTAGTACGTGGTGGCATCCCCAGGATGCGACCTCCTATTGCAAAAAGGGGCTAAAAAGTAGAGCAATCTCGTATTTTAATTTAGGAGTAGGACATTTTGGTTAATTTTATAAAAAACTAGAATATTTATGTAAAAAAGTCGATAATTTTGTCAAATCGTTAAATTTATTCATTCATTTATTATTTTTATTAATCTATGGACAAAACCTTAAACAACACTAATTTTAAAATGGAGTGAGTATCTAACAATATATTTTCCCGGTGTAGGTATAGTTAAAAGGTAAAAGTGAGACAAAACAGAATCAAAGAAAGACCGTTGGAATGTAGATGAGGAGGTCTGATTCAGCCAAACTCTGAATGCAGAGATAAAAAGATGCAGCAAAACAAAAACATGCAACAACGGTAGATGTAAGAAAAATGAGGGATCAAGAGAGGGGGGAGGGGGGAAGAGAACCAAAACAAACATGAAATATGGAAACCTTTGGATTTTCTGGGGAAAATAGAAAAGCAAAAATGAATGAAAATAAAATTGACATAAAAAACAATTATGGTTCACCAAGATTTTTTTCAGGAGAATGAAAAATTAACAAGATGAAAAGGAAAAATTGAGAATGCAGCAGAATCATTTTCTTCAAGTTGGATATCATGGCTTTGATATCATGTTATAAAACTTGATAAAGATCAGAATTTTAAGGATCATGTAGATCATCAGAGTGAATGAGGTTTCAACTTTCAAGCATAAACAGGGTAGAGGAGGGAAAACATCCTTTGGATATTGCATGCAATTAAAATATAGGCACAGAAGAAATGTAAGAATCAAGGACCTCTAAATTGCAGGCAATAGCTAGTGCAGAGGCATACTTAGAGATAATTATTTCAATAAACGAGTTTAAGTTCCTCATTACTCCTACGAGGCTAACTAACTAAACGAATGATTAAATTGATTCCTACTGTTCTACCTCATGCTGTCAAAATTCAAGTCCACTCCACAATTAGGAGGGATTCTTCAGAATACAACAGATCAAGCAAGTTACAAGGGAGTTTCTCGTTTAAACATGATGCTGTTGTGAGTATTACTTCTGCACTACATTTCATTCAGCTTACTTGCTGTTGGTGTCCTCCATACATGGGGTAAGCCCCATAAGCAGCAGCATACATGCTCGGGTCATGGGGATGCGGAAATGCAGCATATCCATAACCGTCATAAACAGGCCCCCCATAATACGCCCCATTCCAGGGACTGCCGAAATCCACCCTAAACTGCTGCCAAAGAGATATGTCAATTGAGATAGAATAATCATAAAATGCAATTAATGACAGCATAGAGACAATCTGGTACTCCAGCAGTTGCTAGAAAGTTTGTCTTTTTTTGGAAAAAATAATATTCCATAACATCATTAAATGAACTATACTCTTCGGTAGTTTTATTAGAGTCTTCATTCGAATGTGACAATTCATTAATGAACGATAAAATTTGTTTGATCTAAATTAAGCAAAAAACTCAGAGCAGGATTGCATACTATACTTCATTAAATTTAGCAGCCGAGAACAAATGAAACTATTTTCTATTACTAGGTGAGTTATTGTCATTAAACTACACTTACCCCTATAGATCAATAGATCTCATAAGATGGCCTGAAGTAATAGGTCTCGGTATATGGTAGAGAGAAATTACCTGCTTATTTGCCGGATTGCGGCCCCAAGAAAGACGAACTGTTTGCTTGCCAATTGTTGCACCATTTAGCTTCTGCAATGCCTCTTCAGCATTATTTCTGAAGATAGGTTGTTTCGAATGATTAGCGAACAAATTGAGAGTAAAAACCATGTTATCTCTTAATGTGCAGAGAGTTGAAAACAGATACAGATTTTACCTGTTGGCAAATTGTACAAAGCCACATCCTTTTCCGACAGGTATCTTAACTGAGACTATCTCACCATACTCGGAGAATGGTTCTCTGAGATCTTCAGCAGTAGCATTAGGGTCAAGTCCTCCAACAAATATCTAAAATGAATCATCCATAGAAAATTAGTGACAATATTTTTAAATAAAAAAATAACTTAATAAAAGACTGAAAAACTTACAGTTGTATTTGTAGAATCAGCTTCAGATTGGCTGGATGTGCCATTTGACTGGCCTCCTATACAAAGAAACAAACTAAATCAATACCCAACTAGTAGAGATGTAAGGCAGCATGCAGTTGAAAAACAAACGCTAATGTTAAATTTGAAAAACATTAAAAAAAAACCTAAAAGATATTGAAAACTGTGACAACAAGAAATGAATGAGTGAATGGATTCAAGGAGTTCTATGAATTTGGTACTTGCCTTCTAAGGAACAAATACCGTCAGTAAAATTGGAACATGGAAGACATAGTTATGCGTCATTTCAAGCAATAAATTTATAATTTATATAAGGATAATATAGCAATAACATTATTTTAACCAAATTGATATCACCAATTAAACCTTAAAACCATGCATACATTTATATAAGCAATAAAAATTCAATTCCACACATACTCAGCAACAATACGAAGCATAACAAATAAAATTTGAGGATATAAAAGGTGTCTAAAAGTGTTGTCTTCGAATTGAAATTTGAACATATACCATTTTTCTCATCTTCTTTTTGAAGAGTAAAATTTCAGATATAAGGTACTCTATGAGTTGCCATACCTTGTTGATAGCCAGAGGATTTCCTAGGAGTTGCAGCCCCGATTCGCATAGGCCTGCTAGAACAGTAAACACCATTCATTTCATTCATAGCCTGAGACCTCTCGTTATCGTCTCCAAACCTAACGAAACCATAACCCTTTGAACGACCGGTATTGGCATCAAAAACAACTTTTGCAGCTTTAACAGAAGGGTATTTATTGGAAAAAGTTTCATGCAACATGCTATCTGTAACATCAGTAGCTAAATCTCCTACAAAAATAGAAAGATCAGGAACATTATCTGAACGTTTGTCTCCTGTGCTAAATGTTGCCCAGTTAAGGCGAAAAGGTTGATCTGTGTTAGGCATCAAAACCCCAGCAAAATTCCGCAAAACTTTCTCAGCTGTGCCATGTGAATGGAACTCCACGAATCCATAACCCTCTGATTGACCAGTATGCTTATTGCGAATAACTTTAATGGAAAAAATCTGCAAAAATGTATGACAAAATAAGATGCAATTGTTAACCCATCTCAAACAAAATGAGAATTTCATGAACCATTTTTCTATCATAACCAAACTGTCACAATTTAGATTATATTTCCACCAAACAAGAATGGTAATAAATTGCAATGATGTCACCTTTTTTAGTTAAAACTAGCCACCTGCAACAACTGTACCTGAAACCTTCACCACTTAAGCCCAAGTCAAAAGGGTAAAAACTTCCACTTTCTCTTTAATACTAAACCATTAACACTTCTAATTATACAAAACCAAAACTTTATCACACTGAAGAGTTCAGACATTTGCACGATGCACACAAACACGTGAAATAACAAAAAGAGTACACCATCAATTTAGTCCTTCGAGTACTACTATCTCTCCTATTTAGTTCTTAAACCATATCAAAATAATAATAGTCCTTAAATTATATATATGAAACTTGTCAAGTTGGTTACTAAACTATATAAAATCCGTCTCTTTAGTCTCTAGCATCTCTTGTCAATATATAATAGCAGCGACTAATTTGACGTATTTTATATAGTTTGGCACTAACTTGATGAATTTCATATAATTTAAGGACGGCTACTAAATAATGAGATAGAGTGATACTTAGAGTTAGAGACTAAATTGATGGTGGTCTAATAGTGATAATTGATAAAGAAAGGTTTAGGTCTACATCCACAGTTCCCTTTCAATTACTCAACTTTTATTCTTGAGTTAACAATTGTACTTTAATTACACAATTATTAAAGAAAATGCAAAACAAATAAAAAAAAAATTCTTCTTGCTGAGGTTGACACAAAACCCAAATGTAGCAAGCAGCACCGAATCTTCTTAATTAGAAACGACAACCCAATTATGAACCTCGTGTAATTTCCCTATTCGAAAGCTTCTCCCTAACTTATTAGTTATTACAAGTTACAATCAATATTACATTTTGATATCAATCAAAAGACAGAAAGTAGCCAAACAAACAAACAAGTAATATCAAATGTTCATAAAAATATAAAATCAACAAAAAGAAAAACTTAAAAGAACGTAAAAAAGATTTTAAAAAAAGGAAAATTGAAAAACCTCAGCGGTGGAAGCGAAACAACAGTGGAGATAATTTTCATCCATCCAATGGTGCAAATCACCGACCCAGATGGTCTTATTATCGGCGCTGGATCGTTGATGCACGTGCGTAATTTGGTGCTGGTAGTGATGGTAAGGCATGTAGTGGTGCGGTGACGGCGGCGCATAATGTTGAGGCGGTAACATGTGATGCTGCATTACCATTGCTGCCGCAGGGTATTGCATCGGCACCCACTGGTGTGGCGGCGGCGGCGTTGTTTTCTGTTGGCGTTGTTGATTCTGTTGCTCCGTTGGTTGCGAATCAGAGCCGTTGGATGATTGCATCTTATCGTCTAATTAATTATTACTACTATACCCCACTCTCTCTATTTTTGTTTTCTTTCTCAGAATTACTAATTGATATGGCAAGCCATAGTCATAAATTAAAGAGAGGTAAGTTTGTTTTGATGGAGAAATAGAGATAAGGGTAATGAATCGGAGAGAATTATAGAATCTGGAATTTGAGAGAGAGAGCGGCTGAGGGTATAAGAGAATTAGTATTTATTATGAGGATTGTTGATGGATTGTCTTTGTGAAAGAGGTTGAAGGTACTACCGTTAGATTAAATGACGGGTTTAGATATTGAACGTTGGATCTGTTAATAAGGGATGAATGACATTTTTACCTCTTTCGTGTGTGTTGATAATTGGTCTACGTAATCACTAACTAACCTTCCATCTTTTTTAATAAAATAGTAGTAGGGATGAACATGGGCGCGGGTCGACCCGCCAACCTAATCCGTTGAAATCCACTTATATTTGGGTCGGGTAATGGGTTTAACAATTTAAATCCGTTGACCCGACCCGGTAACTAGTTATATTTTTTTTAAAACAGCTGCATTCATCCGCTTTCTAGCTATACCTCCTTCAAGACTTCTTGAAGTCGCGCCGTTGTTCACTTTCTTCTTTTGTTCTACGTGTGCTCATAACTGATTTTATACGAATTAGTTATAATAAGATATTATTAATAAGTGATTTTTATATGAATGTTGATGCAAGGTGTTCATGCGTCTAGGCTAAATATTGAACTCATTTAATTTGTTTTGACATTGTAATCTCGTATATGCTACTCATAAAATTCATATATAATTTTTGAATTGTCTCTTTCAAATGAGCAATTTAATTTGAGTTTAATACTATTTATTTAAATGTTATATTTTGTTATAGTTTTACGTAATAAAGGTATGAACAGAAAGCTTATGCTTATAATGAATTTAGTTTAAATTTTTTACATTTGTTAAATACAATTTTTTTTAGTTAAATACTATTCATTTGAGTTAAATACTATTTATGAGCAAAATTGATGCTTATGCAAAAGTTTATGATGAATTTAGTTTAAATTTTTTATATTTAAATCTATTAAACACTTTTTTATAGTATTTTATTTGAAAATAGTAACTATAAACAAATGAATGGTACCTTATTAAACTAAATTGGTTAGTGGATTATCCGTAACCAGCGGCTAATCTTTGTTGGGAGATAGGTTGGCCACGGAAACCCCAAAATTTTCTCTACTCTTTTAAATAATACTTCTTCTTTTATTTTATTTATAATACTATAATTTGTTAAATAAAAATTAATATATATTAAATCAGGTTTATCATATGAATTTTATGTTGTTTTAATTTTGGATTCTATAACGGGTGTATCCTCGATTCATTTCGTATTTCGTAGTTCATTAAATGCCACTACTGTTGAAGCTTTGATTTATACCCAAAATTGGATCAAATCTCTTAAGAAAATTGATTTAGCAGCTAAGTTGGTTGAAGTACAAAAGATTGAGTTGGGTACGAATGTTTTATTTTAACTTTCAAATTAATTTTCCTTTATTTTTGTTTATTCTTTTAATCATTTGGTGTGCTAATGAGATTGTGTATTGTATTTAAAATTTTAGAGTTGTCTGAATTAGTTTCAATTGATATTGGGGTAACTGCTGCTGAGCTTAACATAATCACTACTACATCTTAAGGTACTTGTTATTGCTTTGTTTAATGCATATTTTACTTATTTATTATTTCTCCTTCTTTATCTCCTCACTTTTATTATTAATATTTGTTTTTGCATATTCCCAATTGTTTCCTTCCATACTTTGAGAAACTTGTTAAGTGCTTGTACTTGAAGTTGACATTGCTTAGAATTGATGAATTTTCATATTTTATTGATTTACTGTTGTTGAATTTATTTATGTATTTGAAGATTGTTGGATTTATCTTTTTGTGTGAGAAGTTGATGACTTTTTTAAAGAATTGCATAATTTGATTGAAATTTTATAGTTTTGAGACATTCAAGTATTAAATATATTTTCATTCAAGTAGAATAAAAAAAATATGTTATTATTTATGTATGACCCGCCAACCCAACCCGTTTTTGATCGGGTCGGGTCGGTTCGGGTTAAATAAAAAATACGGGTTTAGAACTTAACCCAACCAAAAAATAATCGATCGGGTCGGGTCTTGGGTTTTGTCAAAACCGGCCCAACCCAACCCACGTACACCCCTAAATAGTAGTAATCACTTTGGTCAAAAAACTATTAATACCTTATTTGAAGTAATTTTTTTAATTTATAAATAAATTATTAATACCTTATTTAATAATTATAGAAAATTTCTTTCAACAAATTAAATAATACATTTCAACTGTTTTACAATAATATCAAAAATTAACTTAGAATTTTCTATTTTTTAATTGAAAAAGAAAATAGTGTATATAGATGTTGTATCACTCAAAGAACTCGTGTTAGCATTGTGCTTACTACTTTGTCTCGTGATTTCTCAATTTATAACTAAATATTTCTCATGTTAACAATGTGCTTACTATTTGTCGCGATTTCTCACTTTATAATTAATAATTCTTCAATCTCTACTGTCTTCATTAGCCCGTTTACTTGTACTAAAAAGATCATTAAATAATTTGTAACAAAAACAAAAAAATTTATCAAAGTATTGAAAATAAACCAACCATCCTTCACATATTTCTTAGTTGGATAACTTTTGAATGTAAAATGATGAAGAAAAAATGTCTTAAAAATTCATTTTAGGAAAATCTATATCAATAAATTTAACAAATGATATTTTTCTACCAATAAATCTCTCAGTATCAACTACTAATCACCAATATTATCAAGTTTACTGGTTTTGTTTAACTCCTTTTTGCGATTCAATAAAACATTTCGTTCTTTTTTTGTAATTTTGAATAACCTGATTCATATTTTCAAATTGACATTTATGTCTTAGATTTATTTATTAAATTAATATAATTAATATTGTATAATATTTTTTTTTACAATTGATTTAATATTTGTTAATATAATGTTAAATTTATATAAGAATTTATATAAGATTATATTAGAATACGAGACATTCGTATTAATTTAATTTTTGAGACATTTTTATTAAGTAAAAAATTTGTTTATTGGTTGATTAGGTGGCTTTCCCTTAGTTGACTATGTTATTTAATAAAAGATATCATATAAATTAGAGGCTTGAAATTATTTCAAAAGTAATTTTGGGCCCAAATTTCGAGCCACCCTATCACCACGAAGAAGAATCCATAACAAATTGTAAATTACCATCACTTAAGTTGTCATAGAAATGAATGCAATAGTTATCGTTCTAATCCCAAATCAAAATTATCAAAAGAGGAGTTTTAAAATTAACACTAAGAGATCTATAAATTATTCCATTATCCAATTATTTAGGGTCCTTTGATGTTTAAAGATGATGAGAGAAGTGAATATTGATCAAAAAGAAGAAGAAAATATAGTCCTTCAAATTGATACATTTAATTTTCTTCTTAAAATAAAATCCTCATGGATTGGAAGATCTAAGAAAACGTATTCGAGTAAGATTTTGAAAGGTTTTGGAGTTTAGATAAATTCTTTAAATCTTTTTTGTGTCTTTATTATAGCATCAAAATTAAAAATATATTAATTATTCTTAAATAAAAATTATATGTATACCATATAAAAATTATCATGATATTATCTTTTAAATAAAAAAAATTAATTTATGTACAAAAGTTATTATTTGTGTTGTATTTATGTAGAATTTATTCTCCTATTTTGTCAATACACAAAATATTAACATATAAAAATATTAATACATTCACACAAATAAAATATATCACAAAATTTTATCATAAAAAATATTAATACAAACAAAAAATATTGCGACATATCAATTTTAATATTTTTCTATCTACGATTACGGATATTCATGGATATAGATACCATTACATCCTCCTCTCTATTTATTAATTAACAAATAGTCAAAATATTCATTTTTTTTATTAATTTGTATCCATTAAGTTATTGCAATTTTTATTTGTGGATACAGATTTTTTTTGTCATCTATACTCTCAATTTTCAAATATGGTTGAAGATCTCCCCAAAACCCCTTTTTGCTCCCCTCCAAACTTTGAATCATAGTGTCTCTTCGTTAATTGATTTGTTTGAATACTCAAATATCCGTTAAGAGACTATAAACTATTTTCTCTGTGTCATTTTAATTGTCCGATTTGAATTATGTGCGATTCTTAAAAAATTGATTAGTTTTGTTGATTTTATTAATAAATTGAGTTTCATTTATTCAAATAATTCATATAAATAATTTTATTAATTGTAATTAGTTGAAAATTTCGATGAGTTAAAATACAATAAATAAGAGTATAATAGTGAAAAAAATAATTAATATTATATTAATATTGTAAAATAATAAATAATTTGATACACATAAAATAACAATTGAAACATAACAATATAATCCTACAATAAAACATAACAATTTAATTGAATCCTTGAAGTATCGTAGAAAAAATTAATTTACTCCTTCAACTAAACCCGTATGATATGGCCTATTTTTAGAGGATTGAATGGTTTTTTTAGTTATTGTAACCATATGATATATCAGCAACTAAACCTTAAAAAATTACTGTGCTTACACATAATGTAAAACAATAAATCAACTAAGCTTCCTGTAAAAAAAAACTAAATAAATCAACTAAACTTTTACCTAAACCAGGTAACCAGTATTGATAAAATAAATAGTAAACCAAAACTAATTCAACCAGTATCAATTAGAACTCATTCCATTAAACCAGTAAACCAGAATTTAATTAAATCAGTAAAGTAGAACTTAGAACACATTACACCAGTAAATTAAAATTCACCGTATTACCAAAACTCATTACATATAATAGAATTGAACTGTACCAAAAAGAAAAAACAGAAGTGAATTGAATCAAACCAATAAATCATTATTGCTTAAACTAGTTTAACCAGTAAAACACACCAAACTAGTGTTAGACTATCATATTTGTCTGATATGGACTCACCAAACACAAAATTAACATATGACATTATAATTTTATCATACTTGTCTTATTTGGACAATAGAAAAAACATGATTCACCGTTCATGCGATTTTTTTAACACGTGTGCTATAATTACTCATATCTTAATATAGTTTCTAATGTATTAGTTTTTAGTTTATTGGAGTTTTTGAATTGAAATAAGTATTTTGCTATTTTTATATAGCCGTAGTTTATGTGTACAAATAACAAAATCTTATGGAGCATCATAAAACAAAATATTTCAAACATATGTACAATTTAGGACAAACAATATTTAAGGAACATTAGATGTTAGTCAAATGATCTTATGACAAAGTTCGATTAATCTCTATAGAGAAAACTCTCGTATGGCGTTTCTGTCAACGCTTTTTGAACTTGGTCCCAATTTTTAATTTGCATCGATAATGGACCAGTATGTATCTTGACTTGATGGCTCTCCAAATCTTTATATGGTACCTTTAAAAATTCTTGAACATCCTTCAGTTTCTGTATGATGAAATATTCAAAAATATATAGAAAATTCATCATGGACACATACACCTAGTTAAAAAAAATGAAAAAAGACACATCAAAACAAGTTATAAAAAAGCAAGTCAGTCTTACAGTGCGGTTGTTGACAAGATCCTCGTAGTATAGAACAACATGACGAATGTTCTTAAAATACGCAATGGCTTTTGCAATTGTCTCCTTTGTTTGCTTTAGCTCTGGTATCAATAACGTAATATTGATTTGTGGTTTGTATCTTGCAAGAATTGTAGCCTGAAGAAGCAAAGTTGGATCAATTTTGAAATTAATTTGAGATTATAGAAAGAAAGGAAGAGCAAGAAATCAGAAACCTCCAATGTAGAGTGCACGTGAGACTTGTGTGTTCCATTCAATAGTTTGACATCTTTGTCATATGAATTGGCAAGCACAGATACCATTCTACGGAGTAAATTCCTTCTGAACAAGAATATTGCAGAAACTTTTCTCTGTTCAAAGTATTCTACTATTTCTTTATGATGTTCCATCAAACCCTGTTTTGAAAAATATGACAATAGTAAGGGAAAATTTAGAGATGTGATGTGAAAGGAAATTAATTAAAACTTGATTTCATATCTTATTACAATTCTAGATAGAAATATAGTGTCTGAATCTAATTAAAAATTATACATTAAGTTTTGAAAGATTTATATCTTAGAAAAAGACAACCTTAGCCTTAATATGGTGCCTACCTGATTAAGCATCCACTTGAAGCCAACAGCTGCAGAGCATTCATTCTTGGAAGCACTAGTGAACCAATCAAGATTATAAACTTCATCTATCGTCTTCAAAATTAAAGAAACGTTCTCCCTTCTTTTGCCAACTGAAAATATTTCTCCATTGGAGCTTACATTAATATGACTGTTCAAAAATGTCTCAAACCAACCGCTCCCTGATCTTTGCATTGACATTATGCAAAAATACCGAACAGGATTGCAACTACACTCCTCTCTGCAATTTCATCAATCATCCATATATATGTTAACAAAATCAACCGTCTCATGTCTCAAATATTAATTTTATTAACTACATTGTTATTAATTAATACAGATTAAAATCAATAATCATCAATCATATGAATATATTTAATTGTATATGGTTTAATATTGTAAAAATTAATCAGGCCTAAAAAATCTAATTTTATTGTTGTTAATTTTAAAAAAGTCTCATTTTTTAATTTCGCTTTAAGCGTTATCATTGGGTCGGCCGGATAACGATTATTGGACAAAATCATAGTATATAATTATAATTATAGTTATAGTTATTTCAACAATAATGATACATAAACATATATTTTATGTACATTCCCGTGATATCTATTTAATCACGTGTAAAAATATAATCAATTTAGTCTATAAATAGTTAGTTCAAATCACTAAAAAAAAAATATAGTTAATTAAACTATATAATTAGTTACAACTTTTACCGAATATAAATTAGATATCTAATCAATTGAATGAACCACATTTTTGCATACATAACTGTCCGCAAGTTTATGAAAAAGTGGTTGGATAAAACATTTTTATTATTGTTACTACCTGTTATAGGTTTTGGGTTCTGGATAATGCAAGTAGGGAAGTTCCCATTCTTCCACATGGGAAGGTCGAGGACATGGTTGCTTGAAGACACTAACACCTAAAAACCTTGAATTTGTGCGTACACCTTTTAGCTCTAAACAAATTGAGCAAATGTATATTCCACAAACCACAGCGATAGCTAAAACTATCAACCTCAATGTTAATGGGAATTTCTTTGTAGATTTTATATCTACTAGGTCCTGTAATTAATACATGAATGAATTATCAATGTCAGTCTTAAATTAAACAAATAATACCATGTAAGCAGAAAGAGATCACAGGAGCTTACTTTGGTTTCCATCTAAGATCTCCATAAAGAAAAATAGAAAAGATCCAAATAATATTGAAGAGGACATTTAGTTTCACAAATTCTGTTTCAAATGTAAAGGCTCGAGTGATACATGGCGTGAGAAGGGGTCAAAGAGTATGGTAGGCTAATTATTGTGACCATGTAAAATTTGCATGTCTAAATATGCAATGTTTTGGATGTAATGAAAAGTTTATGAACATTGCATAAATTATGAAATGCACATGGTTAGATATGTTTATACAAGTTTATGTAAAATGCTTTTTTTCTAAACCTAAAGGGAGTTTATGCAAAATGCTTATAAATCATGATTAAATATAACAAGTTTGGTCGCATGTAGGTAGGTAATGAATATCTAATTAATGTTCAGATAATGTGCACACTTATTATATTTAAACATAGTTTATAAACTTCATCCATATAAAATATTGAGAAGATGAAATAGTTTCAAAAATATGTTTCATTTTTGTCGGTTGAGAACAAACAAATATTTGGTTTTACAACGGGATTTGACAAAATTTACAATAAATCACCGTGATTTTGCAAAATCTAAATAGGGTAGCTTTTGAAAAATCGAAATAGTTCACTGTTATTTTGTCAATCTCACATTGAAACCAAACATGCACTAAACAACATTTAGTAATTCTATATACATAAAGCACCAAAATATTACAAATTATAGGTTGAATGACTGATAAGTGATCCACTGTGAACTGATATTTAAAAATTGTTTAAAACTCTAATGACGACTGATGTTGTCTCGTGAAAGTAGAGGTTCATGATTAATATATATATATATAGTTCATTCTAGCTAGATGAATTCTTCGTCTATATACGAGAGAGGGGCAAGCGAGAGTAAGTGGGATATCACTTACGAACTTAATTATGTCAAATCTAACAAAAAAAAAAAATTATTCAAGTAGAGGACATTAGACGAAACCAATGTAGTTTTTATGACTTGTTATTATGTAGAGTTAAAGTCATTAGATTACTCATGTCTAGTGGCTTAAATTGTTTGAATGATTTGATGCTAGAGTTTGAAGAGGTATTTGAGGTATAGTTTGCCAAAAGAATTTTCCATGCTTAGCACACCGATATAGCTAGGAAACATTTATAATTTTTTATTTATTAAAACTATGTTGTTGAGTTTTATGTTAACTATGTTGGGGTAATATTTTTCAGCTAACATGTAAACGCTAAAAGTTTGAGGAGCATCTGAATTGCTCATCGGTCCTTCAATGTCATGAGTCGAAGCCGAATCACATTTGGAGTATAGATTAGAGTTTATATTTTAATTAAGTCTCATTTGAAGATTGGTTAAAAATTTTGTAAATATTTTAATATTTGAAGTTATTTCAAAAGTTTACAAAAGAATTTCTATTTACTTTGTAAAATTAATTTTGCCATGTTTTGTGTGCTATCGAGTAGAAGTAATTTTATCTCCATAATTGATTATAACTTAAAAATATAATTTGTAGTTTTTGAGTCCAAACGTGATTTTTACTTTGAAATTTAGTGTGTTTGGTTTTACGGCGACTAAAATTGATTAGGAATGAATTGATTTTGTGAAATTGACTTTAGTTAAAAGTGAGTTCAATGTAAAGTAATTGATGTTTAGATATATTCAAGTAAAAGAGAGTTGAACTATTTTAATTACGTTTAGACTCAAAAGTTACAGATTTTAGCTAGTTTCAAGTTAGAATCAAGTCTAGAGACAAAATGAATTCTACTCAATAGCACCCAAAGATGCCAAAATAAATTGTGTACGCCCAAAATTGATTTTGTGCTTGTTTGATTTCAAGTTTGAAGAGACTAAAATCAATTTTGGAGTTGTAAAATTGATTTTGGCATATTTGAATGATGTCGAATTGATTCTAAGTTAAAGTTAGGATTTGTAGCTTTTGAGTTAAAACGTAATTTTTACACTTAAATTTATTCTTCAACTCACTTTTACCTAACAATATCCAAATATAAATCATTTTACATTCAACTCACTATTAACTAAAATCAATTCACTCAAAAATAATTTTAATCACTACAAAACCAAACACACATTTTACCTCCTCCAAAAACAAAATCAAAACCACACTTAATGTTTAACTTGATTTTACATAAATATATTCAAATATATATCAATATATATTAACTTTATTTTACTCAAAATAAATTTCAACCGTCCCATAACCGACCAAGTAATCATTTATTTAGACACAGGCGCACGTAATTGAACTTGTCCTGCCTAAGTCCTAATATATCCATGCGGTCATGCCATGGGTTATAATAGAAAACCTAACATACGTGAGATTGTTTTTTCATATGTCCTTTTTTAAATCGATTTTTTTTCTAAACTATTTCACTTTAAAAAATAATATCAAATTGCTCTATTTTTTGGGTTCACACTATATTCGTATTTTCATAAATATATATAATTGATAGTTTAACCGTTGATAAATTAAAAATATTTCAATTTTATTTAATCATTGAACACAGTTTTAATTAAAATTGATTTTGATCTCTAATTTTGTTATTAGAATAGATGAAATAAGTTTTTACACCATATTTATTTGACAAAATTTATATGTTCCAAAATTACACTTTGCTTAACTGAATCGATTAAAATTGTAATTAAATTTATATTTCGCGAGTAAAATCATTTAAGGTATATATATAAATATAAGGTTTACTAATATTTTAAACCATATATGTCCTACACCATATTTTACAGCATTTTCATCGGCGGCCTAACTGAACAATTGCCATGTTGACCTGAAAATGGATATAAAAAATATTGCCGCCATGATTTGCTGCGTGACAAGCACGATATATGACATACATGAATAGGTCACTTTCGAAGACGAAGGCTAGTTTGTGCTTTCATAGATAATATAATATGTGCTGATACTTAAAAGTTGTTTAAAACTTTAATCAAAATTGATAACATTCTTCGAATGAATTAGATCATCTAAAGTGAGGAAAATATAAAGTGGAAAAATCAGTAATTATTATGAAGTAGCAATGTCAATTTATAAGGAATGAGAATTTGAATTGTAAATGTTTCTATTTAAAATTTTCTGTAAAAACTTAAGATTTTAACTCAAGAGTGATCTTGGTTGTGAAAATAGAAAATAAAGAACGTTCTTGGTTTTAACCAGAAAACGAAGAACGTTCTTGGTTAATTAAAATCAGCAATTCAGTTTATATATTTAACTTGATAATCAATCAGACTTAATGTAAATTGAGATAAGAGAAGAGATATGACACAACGATATATTCTGGTTCACCCAACTCAGACTACGTCCAGTCCTCACAATTGTGAGATTTTCACTAAGTGTTCAAAACGGAGAACAATCTTGGTTTACACCACCAGTTCAGATCAACCTAGATCTGTTACTCACCAAATCTTTTCCACCCAGAAAGACTTTCAAAACGACCACCTATCAATCTTTAGATAGAAATTTACACTTTAGCTTTTAACCATAAAAGGATTTCTTGCAATCAACTCAAACTATACTCAACACTTATAGTCTTTGAGTTTTACACAATAATGATAAGAGTGTTTGATAGAATCTGAATGATCTCAACTCGTGTTTGAGATTCGATCCTTTACAAGAGATTCAATATAATATTAGCAGAAGATTTAAGTATGATTAGAACTGACTCTTCTTGAGAATGAGAGAATTTCAAGTATATAATTGTGAATAATTGATGAGTTTTCTTAGCTCTTGAAGTTTTAATTTTCCTTTGAGCTTTGCCTTTCTTTTATAGGCTTTAGGAAAGTTGATGACAGCCAAAAGAGCTGTTGGAAAGTGATCTGCTGTAATGTGTCAGATTTTGTCCAAAGACCAAACTTTATTAATTAAAAAATGTTCATGTCTTTGAACATTCTACGCTCTGTTTCTGTGATGGGAATGACTGGTCTGAAGCTTCTCATTCTTGGACAACTTTGATTGTGTTTAATGATCCTTTGATTCTTAGATATATGATTAATGCATTCAGTTCAAGACAGTGTTTTGATTCGCGCAAAACATACTGAAGAATGATGTTAATCTGTTGGAGAATGATTGTTGAACATTCTGGAGACTGATCTGATCATTCTAAAGACTAATGATCATTCTCGAGACTGATCTGGTCATTCTTCATTTTTTCCTTGAATGCTGATATGTGGACAGTATTCCATGGACCTTTCATTATATGTGCTTGTATCTCAGATATGTAGCTGAAGCATATGTTTCAAGAACGTTCTTCGTTCTAGACAGTCAAGCTGGAGAATGATCAGTCTTGTTTGAACTTGCTTGATTCATCATATTCCATAGTTTTTCTACTTTGTATTTTGAATTGATTATTTGCTGAGATGGATCCTTTATATTCCTTGAAGAGTAGTGATTATATGATTGTGAAATCCAGGAGCAATTTCTTCTTCAACAAAGGAGATCATTTCTTCTTGAAATTTCAGAAATGTGGAGAACGTTCTCCGTTTTCCAGACTTCTGTCAAGAACGTTCTCCGTTCTGTTTGTTCATTTTTGCTTTCTCTTTAGTGTGATTTTGCTTGTAATGGTTGGTACCTATCTTTGATTAACACACTCAAACACACATGTTAAATACCAAAACACTTAGAATAATAGTTATAAGTCTTAATTAACTTTTGTTTAGTTATCATCAAAACATTAATTTGAGATTTTGTCTAAACATATTATTATAATAAATTTATGATTGATTATGATATATCTATAATATATGTAATTTTGATTTGTTATTTAATGATTGATATCATCTACTTTACTCTTTAAAGTGAGGTTCTCACTTTAGAGTAGTCGAATTCCTCTTCGAAGCGATTCTCTTGATTTTTACGACGAATACAATAACTCGATCGAAATCAGTTTAGTAAAAAAAAGTGTCTTCAAAACTCAACTTATAAAATCGATAACAATCTAGTCACTTATAATAAATGTCGCTATTATTAGAATTTCAAGTTATTTTTAAACGCATGTGCATAGTAGACCACATATCAAGATAATTCACCTTAAAATTTATCAAATTCACATCATGGGATTATATAATTGTAATAACATTCAAAATGGCGAGTTCTTTAAATTTTGTAGGTGTTTGTAGAGAAAGGTGATTGCTATCACGATGATTCACTTTAAAAAATTTCAAATTCGAATCATGTGATTATACAATTGTAATACCATTCACAATTTTTTGAGTTTATTCTGCATTGTAAACACATTGGCATACCCCCTTATTCAAAATATAATATGATCAGCCAAACAATGGGGCACCCTCTTCTTTATTAATATTATTTGTCTTTTCATTGAAATTAAAATATAGCATCTCCGATATTTGTAAATTAAACAAAGGTTAGAGTGCTGTTTTATAAAACCTTTTTGTGCCGATAACTGATTATAATATATTATATTGATTAAATTTATCAATTAAATATTTCATAAATACAACTCTAACCGTGGATGAAAGAGGTGTACAAGACATGGTCCGTTCCGCAAATCCGTCTTGTCCTATAAGCAATAAGACAGGTTTAACCCGGTCTTAAAAAAAAATAAGAACAAGACAAGGCCAAGGTAGAAAATGGATCGGGTTTAGGTTACTCGTCCCATTCTAAATTGATTTAAGGACAAATAATTATTTTTTATTGTTTTAAGGTAAAATAATATTATGAGTTACTACTCTTATATGAATTGACAAGTGGTAACCATATGGGACTTATTATGAGTTTATTTATGTTTAATTGTTTTTTCTAAATAAAAAAAAAATTAAAGATTACTATTTAACGTCTCGTCATAGACTAACTCGATCTCATTTTTATTTCGTCTCGTTCTTAATGAACCCGCAACTCAGATTTAATCGGGTTAAGAGACGGATTAGAATTTAAAATATGATCCGATCAAATATTGAGACCGGGTAAGAGAACACCAAACTCGACCTAATATATACACCCTTAGCAGATGGTATGTATAACTATTTACAAAATTCAGTTATTTAACTGGGAAAAAAATAATAATATAGTAAAGAAAATAGTTTATATGAATATAAAAATTAAAAGAAAATAGTTACAGAAACATTTAATATCTTTATATATATATATATATATATATTAAATAATAAATTTATTTAATTAAATAAAAATAATAAAATTTTAAATAAAATAGTTGAAATAAGTATCAACAAAATTTTATTTATTTTTTATCACATCACCATTTTAGTATTAAATAAATCGATACATATAAATAGACTTTAGCCACACAAAAAAAAAGACCTTACAAAAAGTAATAAAAATAATTAAGTAGTAAGTACAACATTAGTATATATCTTTTGGTTATCTAAGGTAGTCTAAGTTAGAAGTTAGACACAAATTTTTTAAAAGATAAAATAGATTTATTTAAGAGGTTGAGTTGTTCCCACTAATATTTTTTCTTACATATCAAATTATATACCTTCAACAAACTACCACTATCATATGTGTTATTTATTAAAAAAAATTAAGATTAATTGTAGAAAATAAT
>JBBPBQ010000001.1:59926105-59973671 GCA_037974755.1 Cicer yamashitae
TATATATGAAAATGTGTTTATGAATTAATTATATATGAAAATGTAAAAAGTCAAAATACAATGAAAATACATATATGTGAAACATTGGATTTGTATTCTCTCAATCCAAACACACTCAATCTTTATTATATCTCTTAATTTTATTTATTTCTTTTAGATCGAAAATTTATATCATATAGATAATGCATGTAAAATTTTACACAAATCTAAAATTATTTTATATATATTGAGATACATCAAAATTATCATCTTATTCATTTTTATTGAAAATTATTAATCTTTATAAGTCTTAATAACATATCAAATAATTTTATATTTGTGTAAAATTTTACATGCATAATTTATATAATATAAATTTTCAATCCAATAAATTTTTTTAAAAAAAAATAGTAAAATTAAAAAAATAAAATAAAATTGAGAGAATAGTGAAACATGGAACAAGTAATGTCAATCCTTAATAAAAGTCAAGATTCTTTTAAAGGATGTTATGATCCACGTAACTTAGAAAACAACTGGAGTGTTGTCAAGTGGTGTCTCTTCCAAAATTGTTTTAACTTTCAACTTAAAAGTCATACTTTATAAATCAATTTTTATTTAACAGCCATCCACAAGACAATGAAAGCCTTTTCAAAGAAAACTCTCAAATTGGTATAATTTTATATTTTAATAATATCAAATTGACATGTTTACGTACGATTTGTTTTGGCCAAATCATCCACCTTCTTAGAAATTACTCCTTAATTCATAAGAAACTATATTCAAAAGTCTAGTGTATATATTGTCCTTAATTATAAAGACCACTAGATACAAGGATGAATATTCAACGCGGGGCCATGATGGTTATTGGACTTGGTAAGCCATTCAACACTTTTACCTGAAACAGTGAACATATACCCATTCCATTCTTCGTATATTCACTCTCAACAATACTCCTATAAATACAACCTTAAACAATGCAATGCAATGCAATCAAAGAACCAACTAATTAATTAACGTTTTCATTTGTGCAAACAATATTCATAAAACCTTTCAAACCAAACATATACACCCAAATTAACTTCAACTTAATTTCCAAATATATTTCAATGAATATGAAGAGAACACAATCATCACTTCTACAAATTCAGCCTCCTACCTATGGAAACTTAGTGACAATTCTAAGCATAGATGGAGGTGGTATTAGAGGCATTATTCCAGCAACAATACTTGAATATCTTGAAACACAACTTCAAGAATTGGATGGTGAATCTGCAAGACTTGCAGATTATTTTGATGTCATTACAGGTACAAGCACAGGTGGTCTTGTAACTGCCATGTTAACTGCTCCAAATGATAACCAACGTCCACTTTTTGCTGCCAAGGATATCAAACCCTTTTATTTGGAACATTGTCCAAAGATCTTTCCACAACACAAGTACGTATATACAAATATAAATTAAATATTACTATTTTCATTAATAACTGATATTATTTTTTTAAGCTTGTCCTTCAAAAAAGAATATTTTTGCATGCATATAATATTTATTACAATTGCAGGGACCTGTTCGGATCGGTGACAAAGTTGTTTAGATCATTAGCAGGACCAAAATATGATGGAAAATACCTTCACGATATGGTGAGAGAAAAGTTAGGGGAAATTCGTGTGCACGAAACACTGACCAACATTGTGATCCCCACATTTGACATAAAGACAATGCAACCAACCATTTTCTCATCATATAAGGTCAAGACAACTCCTTGTTTTGATGCTCGTCTCTCTGATATATGCATCGGTACCTCTGCTGCACCAACTTATCTTCCTGGCTACAATTTCAAGAACCAAGATGAAGATGGCAACACACACGAATTCAATCTTATTGATGGCGGTGTTTGTGCAAATAATCCGGTACGTGTTTCATTTTCATATATGCATTGATAATGTAAAAAAATTTATATTGTCGATCTTATTTGACGATTGTAATTTATTGACAGTATTAACTTTTTTTTGTGATGATATTGAATTTCAGACATTAGTTGCTGTGAATGAAGTAACCAAGCAGATAATTAATGAAAATAATGACTTCTATTCCATAAAGCCTATGGAATATAGTCGCTTCTTGATAATCTCATTGGGCACCGGAACACCAAAGAATGAACAGAAATTTGATTCAAAATTGGCAGCAAAATGGGGTTTATTGGATTGGTTAACTCATGGTGGTTCAACACCTTTAATCGATATGTTTAGCCAATCATCCGGAGATATGGTTGATTACAATCTTGCTACCGTCACTCAAGCACTTAACTGTCAAGATAATTACCTCCGAATACAGGTAATTAATAAATCAAATTATTAATCACAATACTAACAATATTGTTTTGAAAATAGCATTTTCAATTCCTATGATATTTTGATATTGACAAATATAAGTATTAATTTTCAAATTATATATATGAAAATGTAGGATGATACATTGACCGGGATAGACTCTTCGGTTGATATTGCAACAAAAGAGAATTTAGATAAATTGTGCCAAATTGGAGAAAGGTTATTGAAGAAACCATTATCTAAGGTCAATTTAGAGACGGGTGTGTGTGAGCCTACTCAAAATGGGGAGACCAACCAAGATGCTCTCAAAAGGTATTAATGGGTCATGCAATTATTATATATGCCCAACTCAATTATATATATTAATATTATTATAATGTCTTAGTATATTTTTCATGAGTTAAACATTTGCTTTATTCTTTGTAGGTTTGCGAAAATACTTTCACAAGAAAGGAGGCTCCGAGAAATAAAATCTCCTCATACAAACAAGGCCTTAATATAAACAAACGTCCACTTGTTGTTCATATATTCTTAATTAGTTTTATCATGAAACTAGTTTCTAGACTTTCTGTGTTATTATTGAATAAAATTTGTCTATTTCATTTTAGAGAGTTTCCATTGGATTCTATTCATTGTAAAGAAAAATTGTTTGTATTTGTTTATTAATTCATTAATATAATATTAATTTACTTTAATTTTCTTATTTGTACCAAGTAAATTAAATTTAATGATCTTCAATGGTTCAAAACCATATACAATTAAGTTGGATGGATTTGGTAAAGGGTCGAGATTGTTCTTTTTAATGTTTAGCCTATTTATGTAAACAAGTTAATAAGAACTTGCTTATAAACTATGTTAATAGTGTTTATAACTGGAAGTAATTAAATTATACTATAGAGAACAAATTTTACGTAACACTTCATTAAAGTATTGAAGAGATCAGATCAGTTTTTTATAATGCATATACGCAATAGGATTAGAAAAACCAATTTGAGAAAGTTAAGCGTGAAGGTGCACTTCTATCAAAAGTTTATTTACAAACCAAACAGAAGATTGTGTTCTTATATTATTCACTACCAATTGGAGATATTACGTAGTACACCACATTTAAAAAGAATGTGATTCTTCAAAATCCAAATTAAGGCACCACTTATAGTAGCCAACCATATTAGATTCTCTACTGCTTTTTTATCATGACAATATATTATGGAAGTTCTGAAAATGTTGTCCTCTAATAGAATCACAAACCTGTTAGGAATTTGTTTAAGTAATACATTCACGTTGTCTATTATTTTCTTATATAATCTGATGATTAAAGATAAAAATAGGTAAGATTGACCGATAGATACGTGATCTAGTCGATGACAAATCTATTAAATTAGTTGCGTATTTTTGTAAAGGTTGGTCTAAAGTTTTTCTAAAAGTTTATTTAGTTTAAAAAGTAACACTACAAACAACTCTAGGTCAGCATACTTAATTAAATAAATATAAATAAGTTTATATTTATTATTATTATTAAGTTTTAGACTCTGTGTTAAATTATAAATTTTTCAACATTTTTTGTAATTTAAATATCAATTTTTGACATACTTAAAAGTATTAGCATAAAATAAAAATACCATATAACGATAGATTCTCTAAAAAGTTATGTTAGACGTCAAAATAGATTTAAGTTCATTGACATATTAAATCGTACACCACTCACAATTTGATTAATTGGTGAAGACTTTTGTAAAGAAAATATTGAAATACACTTTTAAATCGACTTTTAGGTATTGTCAAACTTTGGAAAACGTTAGACCATGCCCAACAAATAGGTCTATGACTCAAATTTAACAATTTTAAAGTAGCCAAAACTCATGTCTTACAAAGTCTAGTTTGACTTATTTTCACCTCAATGGGTGATTTATAACCTAACATCCACCACTCCTAAATAAAGTTTTAATTAGAGACATAGAATACGAGAGGTGTGTAGGTTTTAATTTGACATGATTTGGTGCGATTACAGAAGAAAAAAAAATAAACAAACAAATTTATCGCAGTTACAAATTTATCTGCAAATGACGACTTCTAACTAAGTAAAAAAAATTCAAAAGAGAGTATATTAATAAAAAAAAATTAATTGAGTTATTAAGAAAAAAACCTTTATATGAATCTTTGCATATTTAAATCTTTTTTTTATTTTTTTATTTTACATTTATCCATAAAAAGCCGACGAAAGCTATTAGAAAGAAACACGTAATAAAATATTATCGAACTGACGGATTTTGGGTTGGAACTGACCAAATAATCCAGTAATTTGTGAACTCTACCTTCGTAGAAATTACTCAAATTAGTAATATACGTCTATGGAATAGTAGTTCATTGTCCTTAATTTGTATCTTTTTTGGTTTAGTTTTTTTTAACTCTAAATACTATTTGGATTGGTCAATGTATTTGATTAAAAAATATATTTAAATTAGATAATTCAAATGTAGTTCTTGAAAAAATAAGAGTGTAAAAAAAAACTCTCATAATAATATATACTAAATTAATTTATAAATAAACTTTGGGTCGATGTTTGGACCAATAGTCAACGCGCGCAGCCTTGATGGATATTGGATACAGTCAACCTATATACCCATTCCAATAAATACACACTAAAATACTTTCAATTATATAGCGTGCTTGCTTTCATAAGTTCTAGCGCTTATTATATTTGTGCATTATTTCTCACAACAATTAACCTCATCAAACCAAACTTATACACACAAATTAACTTCAACTTCATTTCCAAATATATTTCGGTTAATGAAGATAACAATCATCACTTTAACAGATTCAGCCTTCTACGTATGGAAATTTAATAACAATTCTAAGCATTGCTTAGATGGAGGAGGTATTAGGGGCATTATTCCAACAATCAAGGGTGGTCTTTGCAATAAAAAAAATTTAAGCATTGCTTAGATGGGGGCATTTTAATTTTAAAAATTGAATTTCTAATAAAAAAAATAAAATTTTAATAATTAAATAATAAATTTTAGTCCTTACAAAATTTTAAAATTTTATTTTAATTTCTATAAATAAAAATTCTCAATTTTTTAAGCTTTTTTTAAAAAATATTATTTTTAGTCGCTATTTTGAATTTACTTTTGTAAAAAATAATATTTTTATTCCTTAAAAAAGTCTCTATAAAATCAAAATAGAGACTAAATATGAATAACAAATTTAGATACTAAATTTAAAATATCGTAATTTTGTAAAAATTAAAAAAATATATTTAACCCAAAATCATCGTAGTTTTATTATATTATAAAAATAAAATTTGGGACTTTCAAATTCACCCTCTTTAATTCTTAGTTTTTGCACTATGTTACTTTCAATGTAGTTTTATAAAATGTCAAAATTCATTTATTTTTTGTTTTTAGAGTTTGCATTGTACTCCATCTAATCAGAAATCACAATTTATTTGACCTAAATTTTAGGTTAAATATATATTAACTTTTAGTTATATTTATGATAAGAGGAAGTACTCTATCCATGTAAAAAAAAGTGTAATTTTTTTATTCAACAACAATAAAATTTAATGTTATGATCTTCTTGCTGCTAAATAATTGATTCAAACGTGCAATTCTCATAACAACGAGTATCTCCATTTTATTGTCTCTTAATTAGTTTATTTTAGACTCTTTGAGTGGTCTTTATTCACCGCGACAATTTTTAGTAACATCAATTATTTTTGCTCCAATGTTTGTTTTTAAATAAGTCATTTAAGTGGGCTCCACACTAGTCTTACATTAATACTGTAATATATATTTTCTCTCATACTTTAATTATTTGTTATTTTTTAATGTTAAGGGACACTGGTCTTGCATTTTTTATAAAAGAGACTTAACAAAAAGTTTAGGGATAGTGAACCTCTGTATAGACTAGAGACAATGAACATCATTACTAAAATAAAATAAGAGATGTCGCATTTAGTGTTAAAAGACGAGATAAGGGACTGCATTGATGATGCTCTAAGAATTTATTTTGTCATGGACACTAGGATGAAAACAAACAAAAAAATTGAAATTCTTCCAAGTACTAGTAATAGGTTGTTTCAACTTTCATGTCAAAAACGATGCTACACGAAAGATTCACTATTCTAAATTTGATATCCTGATTGTTCTAAAATTATATAGTTTATACAAGAAAGAGTCATATACCCCAGTTGACATGGTACCTCTAAGTTTCATGCAAACTAACAATAAAGTTGTGACTTAAACATATTTAGGCCGGTCATTATATAGTATGTTGTGGGCTTATTGTGGGCCGTATGATTTTGGGCCATTTCCATTTTTAAAGCATGGGCCGTATTATGACTTTCGAGGCTTGGGAGCTAAGGGGAGGGAGTGTTGGATCAGCCACCCTTTGAGGACTGTGGACAAATATTTCTTGAAAGGACCTTCTACACACCCTCTTTTACCCACTATATTCTTGAAGACTTGAAGTTTATTTTATTACGAGTAAAAATTGTTTTGGAAGTAAACTTTTTGGAATGATAAAATCAAAATGAAAAATACATCTCTTAAAGTGAGCATCAGCTCTGCTTTAGAATGGATAATTTTAGGTTCTTATTATAATCCCTGGTTTTAGTTAACATCATTATCTCATGCCCATTAAGAGAAAGTGTTGCTTAACCTTAATTGTGTCATTCATCGAAGAGAAGAGAGAAAAGTTTAAAATTCTTTAGTATTAATAAATGTGAGAGTATTACATACTAAAAAAATAACTGAAAATGATTGCATTATGTCGGCTAATTAATAGGTAACTAACTAACTCCTAATATATAATTCTATCTCTGGTATTAACAACTACTAAATCGAATGATATTAATTTTATAAATTCACTAATTATTGGCTCTAGTTTACATGTTGGAGGGTCAAAAATTTCGTAGTTATTAAGGTCTCAAAAAATAAAGTTCTAAAACTAAAAAACCCTTAAAATTTTGTGGGTTAACTGAAGGCTATGAGTCCACATTTTTATATTTACCTTTTAATTTTTTTTGATTTTTTTTCTCAATTTTTCAATAAAAAAGTTTCTATTTTTTTTTAGATAAAATATTATTCACAAAATTTTTTATTTATTTTTTTCTTGAAATTTTTTTTGATTCGAGAAAAATAATTTTTTTATTTCTCACAAAAAATTTTCAAAAAAGAAATTTGATTAACAAAGCATTAGAACCATTAACTCTGTCACTTAAACCTACAAAAATTAATAAAATAATAGATCAAAGTTTAAAAAATTATTTTAATAAAGAACTCCAACTTACTATCAAAGAACTTAATAAAAAAATTTAAGATTAACTTTAGAAGTTAGAGCTTAATTGAAAGCTCTAGTTAACACATGACCTTTTCATATTTCGGAGTCTAAAAGATAAACTATTAATAGATTTCTGGTTAGTTGAGATTCTTTATATTGTTCTAAATGGATCTCTCTTTATTTTAATTAAGTTCTATAGATAAATGTCTTGGAGTGCCCAGCATCCAGCCCTACGTAGCCACCAAACTATACTACATTAATATATTAATTTGGTATAAAGTTAAAACACCAAACCATGAAACTTACATATCAACTTGTTTGTAGATTATAGAATATACAATACACTAAGACAGCGATATACTATAGCATAAACCGATTGGTTAGAAACAGGCGATCTAAACAAATTTCAACGGTGAAAAATGAGAAGCTCAAATTAGATCTCCTTTGATGGTATTTTTTTAGGTGTCTTTTTTTCTTTTTTATTTGTCATTTTAAAAAGTTTTAAATAATACTAATTAGTACTATTTTGAAAAAGACATATAATTACACAAAAAAAATAATAATATTTATTGATTTTCTTGACTAGTACAAATACTAATCTTAAAAAGAAACGGAAGTAATACCGTTCACAAGTGGAGGTAAAAAGTTCAAACTTCAAACTGTGGTTTGACTTTATTAACACAAAAAGTCAAAAATACAAAATCATTATTACTAATTTACTATGATGCTTCCACACACACAAAGACACATACTTGTATGATTGTAAATCTTCACTGTCCATTGATGAAAGCAGCTATGCGTTTAATCAAACTCTTAGCTTTATCACAATCTGGGTTGAAAATATGAAACACATGATCTTCCCCTTGAGTCTCATAAAACTCAGCTATTCCTTTCCAACCACTATTCACCAATTTTTTATAATAAAGTTTCCCTCTTTCCTTCAAAACATCATTCTCAGCAACAGTAACAAGCACTTTTTCACAACCCACTTTTTCAAGACCAATAGCTTCTTCCACAAATGGATTAATTAAAGGATCATCATTTCCTTTATCAGAAGGACAAACAAATTCCCACCATTTATCCACCATTTTCTTCCTCTCAAAATCACTTATTTCCACACCAATTGGTTCTTTCCCCCAAAAATAAGGATTCACCATGACAAGACCCAAAACCTTAAAATTGTTCAAATGATTAAAAAATTGTAACTTTAAGGCTAAGTAGTGCCCTATGTTAGCGCCAGCACTATCACCACCCAAGAAAACTCTCGAAAAATCAACATTTTCTTCTTTAAGCCAATTTTCATAATACCCTTGACCATTTTCTTCTTCAAAAGCATGTGAAGCAACCCATTGAAGTGATTCCCAAGAATCATTATAACAAGTTGGAAGTGGGTGTTCTGGTGCTAATCTGTAATTAACAGAAAGAGCGATGATGTTTGATTCTGCTACGAGTTTGTTGAGGGCATTATGGTAAAATGGGTCAGAGGTTGAAGATATGAAATAGGCACCGCCGTGAAAGTAGAGAAGTAAAGGAAGTTTTTGTGAAGATTTGTTGAAATTGGGACGGTAGAGTCTTGCTGTGAGAGATGTTTTTGGGATGATTGTGATGTCTTTGGAAATGACGTTTGTTTGTGGATCGATGCCCGGAGGAGTTGTTTGGGTGCCGGCCAGTCTTTCTACGGTTCCGTTTTTATGTACTCGAAGGTAAGGTGGAACTTCCACTGATATTTGCGGATTTGTTGCATCCATTTTTGGAGAATACTCAGAGCAGAGAGATGTTAAGTGAGGGACTCTATTATTTTGTTGCTGTAAGAAGACAAATGACACTCTTCACAACGCATATAAGACAAATAATTCTATAAATAAATATAATTATCACTTCATCAAAATATATATATATATATATATATATATATCACAATTTATGGAAAAAACATTTATAGAAATTTTTTGTACATCCAACTACCAAGGTAAGTAGTAAGAGATTAAGAAATAGAAAATAACATCGGTAACATGTGTGATATTAAGATAAAGACAAACTTTAACGTTGAATAAACATGAAATCATGATTGAAAAATAAGAGTGTCGCGAGCTGCATATATAAATACAAATTTGTTTAACAAATATATATCATATAAACAAAAATAATTTTATAGTAAAATGATTAAATATTGACTATTTGACACATATAGATATTGAAATTAGAAGAAAAAAAAATTATCTGATTCTTTTAAGTGATTATGTTCATTTAAATAATTTGTAATCATGACTACATATATAATTAAAATTTAACTATTTTATTTTTAAATTTATCCTATTTGACATACTCTCATATAAAATAATATTGATAAAAACACATGTTTAGTACTGAGTTGTTAGTGGAAATTTTTTCTTTCCAAATATCTATTTTTTGTACAAATAAATGGTTTTTTGATAAATGTTTATAAATGTATGGTTTTTTTGCCAATACATGTTATTCTAGATATTGTTAATTTATTAATAGGAGTACTCTATCAGTGTACTCTTACGTCATAGCTACCATACTATATATTGAGTGTTAAATTATAAAAAGTTGGAGGTACTCGAGCTCACGACGCTAGGCATCGCAATGGGACGGGTCGGATTTGAAGGAGATTTTACCTCCTCTATTTTTGTATAACTAATTAGAAAAAATATGTCTCTGTATTCGTTTTTTAGTGGATGTGAAATTTAGAATTCTATTCTGCAATAGAGTTTTGATTTTTTCGTCCACACTCGCACTTATTCATATATATAAAATTATAAATTTAAAATCATATCTATTACAATTAATATAATAAAATAATAATTATTAAATAATATTAAAATTAAAAAATAATTTTTATAGAGATAAGATTATAATTTTTAATATTTTTAAAAAATTACTATATTAAATATATATATATAATTTAAAAATTACAATAATATTACTAGCGAAGCGGGCGTGGTAAATATTAACATTTTCAACTTTATCTCCGCTTTTAAATTTTAATTTCAAAAACAATCCACACTAAATTAAAGCAGCTCAAATTAAAACGGATTCACGTAAATACATGTGTGTTGCGTTGCCATCCTACATGCCGGTGATTTAGTAGGTCTGCCCACGTGAATAAGTAGTGGTGGAGGGAGACAAATTTCTCCATGGGTGTCAAAAACAAAAACACAAAGGTTTAGTTAGAGAATCTCATAAACTAATATTTGTTTAACTATATTGAAGCAACAAAATGTAATCCATAATGAAAACTAATGTCATAAACAAAACTTTACATCATAGTTTTAAAAAAATTTTGTTTTATTTCATATATATTTATTTCTTTATAAATTATTTTATTTGAGATAAGTTGAATATAAAATTGACCACATCTTTCGATAAATATTCATTTCAATAGAAATTCAAATTAATACAGTGAGTCTTGTCTCATATGCTAAATCCAATTTCGCTATTAAAATAGCTATATTCCACACTTCCACCCCCAAATATTATTGTGATTCCCGTCTTTTTGGGACATTGACCGGAAATAGTGTGGCAAGAAACACTTTTTCCATCTTGGACTTGAAAGTTCAAAGGAACAAACCATCCGAATAATTAAAGAAAAATAATTATTTTTAATTTGATTTTATATTACAATTCAATCTTTTATTTTTTTTTTCGATTTCATTTTTTATTTAATTTTAAATAGATTTGATGTGTCTTAAAATATTAACAATGTTATTTTTTTATAGAAAACTAGAAAATTTATCATCATCTTTAAATAAAAATCAGAAAATTAATAATTATCTTTAATAAAATTCATATTTTCATCGAATACATAACTCAAATCTTCAAATAAACTTATATTTTCATCTCCATCAACATCAAATAAAGAACTCACATTTGAATATTTAGGTTAGATATTTGATTTGGATAAATATAGAAAGAAGAAGTAGATATTGTCTTGGTGATTTGAGGATCAAATATTAAAATATGAGTTATTTACTTTATTGATTTGATGTTGATGGAGATGAAGATATGAGTTTATTTTAATATTTTAATTTTGGAGTTGATAAATATATGAACTTTATTGAAATTGATAATGAATTTTCTGGATTTTGTTTGAAGATAATGAAATTTTTTTTGAGTTTCTGTAAAAAAAAAAAATAATATTGTTGACATTATAAAACATATGATTAAATTATTAATTAAAATTAAATAAAGGATCAAATAAAAATAAATAAACGACTTAATTATTATCTAAAATTGAGTTAATGACCACATGAAGTATTTTGTCTAAAATAAATCACATTTTCATATTCTCATATGAAAAGACATTCACAAAAACCTAAATTTAAATTTTAAATGAAACAATTTTTTATCATATTTTACATGCTTTTTGACTGAATTCTATATTACTAATACTCTGTTTAATAAAAAAATATTACCATATGAAAAGGCAAATTCTATAGTAGGGAAGTGTCCTATATAATGGACCAATTTATTAGTTCAAAGTAATTCTTATGATCATATCATGCAATCTCTATACTATATTTTTCCTATTCTTTTTTTTAGCCATTCTCCGTCATAATCTCTAACCACAGATGTCACTCAAACTCTGCCACATCCAGACAAGTCGTGATCTAGTCTCATTATCCCTTACGATAATAACCGCTCTCGACCCAAATTTGCAACCATGTCTTCAGAAAAAGGAATAAAAAAGTTCTCGTACAATATTCCCAAATAGGGGTGGATTTCGGTCGGTTGCGGGTCAAGAAACAACAACTGAAGATAAACCGAAAAACATAAATCTCAAATCATTTTCGACAGTTGTCAGGTTTGTCGGGTGGGTTAATTCCAGTGAAGTCACACATATGAAACAAAAAATTCAAAATCAGACGAAGAAAAAAAGGGATTTTGAAAGAAATAAATTAATAACATTGATCAATAAACAAACCAATAATTTAACCGAATTGACGCAACAAAAATCATCCTTTGGAATTTTGGTTACTATGATTCTTTTTCTTAGTTAAAGAAAGATATGAGGCAGAGAAATATATTAATATTGTTTTCAATAGCTCTCATTCTTTGATGAACAAAAGACATGCTTTAGCATATCTGAAGAGTGTAGGAGATTAGCAGCAGTTGAACTTCTTTGTGGGACGATCCATGCAGTAACCATGAAGTTGAGACGTCCGACATAGTTTTTGATGGAATGTAAAAAATAATTGGTTGAAGAAGAATGTCTCATAGAGGGATCTCAAATTTGTCTTCGATGTGTTGGTCAGGTGACAGTGGCCACTGAAAATCACCTCTAACAACAGTCGAAGTGCTGGTTTTTTACATAAAGAAAATTAAACGAAAATTGAGATTTGAAATCAACATAGCTTTTGTCTTGATAGCGACAGATGAGGGAAATCCTAAAAAAGTGTGAGAAAATAAAATAATTAAACCGAAAAACATTTAATCTTGTGGTGCTTGAATTGTAAAGTGGAAAGAAAAAAGTTAAAGAAAAATATAGAAAAAATAAATAAAAACATACGTACTAAGTCTAAAATCGTGTACATACTACACACTATACTAATAGTCACTATCAGATATTGCCTCGAGTTTAATGTCATCTTGTAACATCTAATCACTCAGTATAATGACATTTGAAGTAATAAGTAAATTATATTATATTTAAGCGGTTGAATGGAGGTAAAACTGACTAATAGAAACCATTACAAACAGATAGATAAAACCCGTACATTTGGTTAACCATTTGCACCTGCTCGAAGTCATGTTTTATCTATCAGGTTTTACGAGTTTCGGTCGGACCAAATAATGTTGTCCACCCTTACCATAACCCATCTTTTCCTTCCCATTACATTCAACTTCGCAAGTGATTTAATCTAACAGTGAAAAAAAGTGATCCGTCATGAACCATACGAGTTACTTCCTCATCCTAGAAGCCCTACTTCCTCAATCCTCACCTTATAAATTGTCTAAAGTTAAATCTATCATGGATACGAAATGTAATTTACTCTAAAACATTTAAAATTAAAAAAATGAAATATACTATAAAATTCTGTTCATTTTTAATTATCATATTAAATTTTGGTATTTTTCATAAATAATTATTTTATTTTTATATTATTCTTAAGACTCTATTTGGTAAAATCAATAAACCAACTTAGAGTTTAGTTTCACAACAATCATTTATGAGTTTATAATATTTTTTCACAAACTAAGTCATCTAGCTTATATTTTATCATTTTTTTTTATTATTGTAACTAAAGTTCTCTTTTATCCATTATAATTTATTTATTATAATTTAAATAAAGAATTTATATAATTTAAAATTTAAAATAATTTTAATAAATAATAATTTAAAATAAATAAAAAATATATTAGATTGATAACTTTTAAATAATAAAAAAAAATCTAATTACTACTTTTATTTTAAACATTAATTGATAAATTTTTTTAATTATAAATATTCTTTTATATAATTTTATATTTTTAAATTAGTTAAATTATTATTTTTATTAAATATTTCAATTAATTTAATAACTTTTAGTTATAAACTATAAGTTAATTTGATAAAAAAGAACCTTAACAACATTTAAAAAGACAATAAAAAAGAAACACAAACTTTTCTTAATCAAATACACGTTTTTTCAAACATGCCTAAAAATATGTGACTGCGCGAAATCTAAATTCTAAAAAAAAAAAAAAAAAAAAAAGCGGAAACAAAGTAGTACTAAATGTTTATGTAAAAACAAAAAAAAAAGTTGTAAATGTTAGAATTGGCCATACAGCTTATGCGCACTCCGCGTCAGAATCTTCAACCCTAAACTCAACTCAACCAAGCCATCGAACCTCCCAACTTTGATTGGGCAGCGTCGTCCACGTTAACTCCGCATCGATCTTCACAGCTTCCAGGTATCATCCCATTTTTCACTTTGCAACCTTATTTTCTCCTTCAATCTCGATTCTCTCTCTGATTTCGTTTTACACTTCTCTTCTCTCATTTTACCGAATTTTGCTCATTTTCTTTATTTCCTAAGGTTTTCATTTTTCGTTTTCTTTGCTTCTCTGCAATTTATGTCGACATTTATTTTTACTTATTAAACTTTGATTTACAATACAGTATCACATATACTGTTGCGGATTCACGTTTCTGTTATTTTAGTACATGTATATGTTTGGATTAACGGTGAATTTGGAAGAATCACACTCTGCCGTCGTGATTTTGTCAAAAACTACACTTTTGGGTTTTAACATAATTGGTGCCAATGCGATTCACTGTGATTCCAAACACACACATTAGTGTGTGTGAAATATTGCTGTACAGTACATGTCAACTCCATATTGTCAAAGCAATATATTTTATTTAAACTGTACTTCAATAATTCTGATCAATAATTTGGTTTCTGTGTTGCATTTGTTGTATGTGAATTAGAATATAAAAGGGAGTGTGGTCAAGTATGGCTTCTCAGATCCTGAGACGAACCCTCGGAAGTCGTTATCTGGCAAACGCTAGGGCCTTCTCTTCCGCCTCCACTCCCATTCGGGCCACTCTTTTCCCCGGAGATGGTATTGGTCCTGAGATTGCGGAATCCGTCAAACAGGTTCCTTTTCAATTCTTCATCTCTCTCGGATTTATTCAAATTGTTGGTTATGCATTTTGGAGTGCTCCATGTGTACGATGCTTTTGTTCCCGATGCTTTTTAGTCCCATTTAATAATAAGAATATAATATCCAATATAATTCTGTTAATATTTATTTGTGTTTCTTATTGGCTTGTTCTGTTTACACCCATGGGTGCTGATTGCTTCCAAACTAGCCATGACCTGTGTGATTTATTTTTACCGAGATGGCTGCTAGTGGTCACCAGAGACTATAGTTTCTGTGGGAGGAGTTCTGCTCTGGGTTACGGGGTTCTTGTTTTGTAATTGTTACCTTTTCTTAATAATACATTTCCATTCAGTTTTCTTTCATTGGGTTCCCATCGGTAGATTGTTTTGTTTTTCGTTTCTTTCTTTTCCATGGATGTGGAGTCTGTCTTGCTGAGTGGTCACTTTCTAATGTATGTGATACTTTATTCTTCCTTATGTATCTTGCAGTGTTGTCATTTGTCAAATATCGCCATGGCCAGATTGCAGTGGCAGATTTTTTCACAACTGCCATGGCCAATATGTGAAGGATGGTGGTGCCATGGCGTTTTAGGGCAGATTCGGTGGCTAAAAAGGCAGTTTTTTGCTTTCCGCCATGGCCCGCCATCGATAACACTGTCTCTTCCTTTGTTTTTTTTTTATGCATTATGTATATTTGTATATTCATAATAATTGACTTTCTTTGTTGAATCAAATGTAATGTGCTGTCAATTATTACTATGGCAATAATTAGATATTCCAAGCTGCTGAAGTTCCAATTGAATGGGAAGAGCATTATGTAGGGACTGAAATTGACCCTAGAACACAGAGCTTTCTTACATGGGAAAGTTTAGAATCAGTGAGGAGAAATAGGGTTGGCTTGAAAGGGCCAATGGCCACTCCTATTGGAAAAGGGCACCGATCATTAAACCTTACTCTGAGAAAAGAACTTAATTTATATGCCAATGTCCGACCTTGTTACAGCCTTCCTGGCTACAAAACTCGATATGATAATGTAGATCTCATCACAATCCGTGAAAATACAGAAGGCGAGTACAGTGGACTTGAACACCAGGTAAATTTCACAATAATCAATATTACATACTATCACCCAAATTCTTGTTAGTATAATCTATTTAGCATTTTTGCGTTACAGGTCGTGAGGGGTGTAGTAGAAAGTCTCAAAATCATTACACGTCAAGCAAGTTTAAGAGTGGCCGAGTATGCTTTCCACTATGCCAAGGCACATGGAAGAGAAAGGGTGTCTGCTATACACAAAGCCAACATTATGCAAAAGACTGATGGTCTTTTCCTGAAGGTCCACTTATTCATACAAATGTCTATAAATGTTTGGTCTTTAATTTTATTCTTGAATACAGATATTGACTGTTTATTTTGGATTATTTATAGTGTTGCCGTGAGGTTGCAGAGAAATATCCAGAGATACAGTACGAGGAAGTTGTCATTGACAATTGCTGCATGATGGTAATATTAGTCAACTTCATTTGTATACAACTGCATTTGGAAATTCATTTTGTCTATCTGGAAATGATACACTTGTTAATTTTTGGACCATCCACAGCTTGTGAAGAATCCTGCACTTTTTGATGTATTGGTGATGCCTAACCTTTATGGTGATATAATCAGCGACCTTTGTGCTGGCTTGATTGGAGGATTAGGCTTGACACCCAGGTTTTTATTTTTTGTTTTCAATTGGGAAAAGAAATATAGTTGTCATAATTATATCATCTGACAGCATTTTACGTATTTTGCAGTTGCAACATTGGTGAGGGAGGTATTGCACTTGCTGAGGCTGTACATGGTTCAGCACCTGATATTGCTGGGAAGGTGAGTTGTGGAAGTACTTTTCAACCATATATTCTAAACCATTTTGCTTGTTTTCATGGATTGTATGTTTTTGAGTTCCTGTTCTGTACTTGTGCACCATATGCCCTTTGTAAGGCATTGGGTAAACCTACCAAGACAAGCTTTTTGCACCATCCTAATCAGTGCGTAAATGGGCTAAGCTAGATTAGGCTTTGTCAATACATAAATCTTGGCCTGTGCTGTAAAACGTCACCGTGAGCTTCACCTATTAATCTATCATAGTTTTTTCTCCGGAGACCGGCCTAGCTTTAAAGTCTTTGTAGAGACTTGCATCAATGACAACTTAAAAAAGATGGATCAACACATTTTTTTTTAAATTCGTAAAACCTTTAATTAAATACACTTGTTTTCCTGTGGATTTATACAGAATTTGGCAAATCCAACTGCTTTGCTGTTGAGTTCTGTTACAATGTTGCGCCATTTGGATCTCCATGATAAAGCGGATCGGATTCAAAATGCCATTCTCAACACAATTGCAGAAGGGAAGTATCGAACAGCTGATCTTGGTGGCAGTTCAAAGACAACGGAATTTACAAAAGCAATTATTGATCATCTTTGATATTTTTGCTTTGAAGTCAACAAGAAATTGTTAATTATGATTTTGTTTCAGTCAATTTCCTTTTATTTCCCCAAATTTTCCAGAGGAGTAGGATTACCTCATCTTAATGGATAAGTTATGACATTACAACCAAAGACAAGAAATGGGCAAAGCATTCAAATATTCTCTGTCCACTGCTGCTGTCTTATGGCATTGAGAGGGGACCTCTCAAAATGCACATTGATTGATGATAACCCTCCCCAGTCCATTTTAGTATTCTTTGTCAATAATATAGTTAAATAAAAGTACCAATGATGTTTCATTCCTTCGTGATTATCACTTTCTTATTTGTGTTGCCTTTTGTTTTCTTGCTTTAAATGTTGAAATACTATTATTTTGATAATAATAGCAACATGTTTGTGTTTTACTATTATATATCCCTGGTTGAAATGCCATGCTGATTTGCATCAAAATAACCGATCACAAAAGGAACTAAATTAACCAATTATTTACGAGTCATTAAATATACACTTTTTAGCGAGTTGTGAAAAATGGATTGACAAAATAATTCAATAGCCACGTAATAAATTGAATTAACCAACTTTTTATGTCATTAACCATAAATCTTTAAGTGGTTGCAAAAAAATAGAAACTAATTATGTTTAAAAAAATAATAATTCGTTAACCTCATAAGTTGAATTAATTAATCAAGTATTTATGCGTTGTTAACAAGTTACATTTTAGTACTGGTAATAAAAACTAATTTTGTTAAAAAAAAATATAACCACGGAAATTTATATGATATATAAGGTTGGTGTTGTATTTTGTGCATAAATGGTGGGATTGTATTTAAAAATATTACTCTATGCATCCCACGATGAATTTACTTATTTACAAAAAAAATTATCAGACTCATTTGACTTTAAATGTAATATTAATAATTATTATTTTTAATTGTACACTCTAATTAATACTACATATATCCCTCTCTATTCATCATCTTTTAATTTATGTTAATAGTAATAGTGAATATATCTAATAGAAATATTTTAACAAAAAATACTATTATTTCACGTTAATTTATACATTTTTCTTAATAATAATAATATTAATATATGTGATGATAGATATGCTACGTAGATAATCACATTTTTGCAACTTTAGTTCGTAAAATCAATAAAATGACTCAGTTAGATGAATAAATCAAATTCAAAATCATATATGATATGAGGAAAATTACTGTATAGATTGACTAACCAATTATAGTCTTACTTTAAACAACATTCAACTCTTCATTCTCTTAACTCTTCCGTCGAACGAATTGAAAATTATTTTAAGTGATGATAATTATGGAGTCTTTTTCTCTAAACTTATTAAAGTTGTTTGTTAATTTTTTTTTTCTTTAATCTTCTTTTGTAAAAAAAAATAAATTAATATTGTTGGTTGTCCGGTGGTTTATGCACGTTTATCCAAAATAAAATAAAATATTATTTGTTGATTTATATACGCTAACAATTATTAAGCTTCAACCTTTCGTGCAATAGCTAGCAATCGAATGGACCAGGTGTGCTGATAGATAAGGACAATGATAGTAGCAATACTCCTATTTATCTTCATTCTACGATATGCTAAAAAAATAAAATAAACGGAAACGAATAAGAAAATAGTAAAAAAAACAATATCGGGGTTTAATTCAAGGTTATGTTTGACATTTATCGTGTGAATCCCGATAAATCTTCCCTAGTGGTGGGACACGGCACCATTCATAAGTAGAAAAGGGGTGAAGTCAAGTTAACCAATAGAAGGGGAAAAAAATCGAAGTTTTGTCATTTGTGTTCCAATCTCTGATGGCGTGGCGTAGCGTAGCGTGAGCTCAAAACCTTAATCTACACAAGTTACTCCTCAATTCTCTCCGACCTCGTTTTCGTGTTTCATCAAGGGAAAGCTGAAATTGCATGTACTTAACCCCCTTTTTTGGTTTCCTCCTCAATTATTGATCCCTATCCAATTTTCCCAAACTTTCGAAATTAAATGCTCGGAGTTCTGCAATTTTTGTAGTGTTTGAAGAATAAGAAGAGGGAAAATGTGGGGGTTTGGTGGTAGATATTATTGGGGAAGAAAGGTAAATTGTGAGAAAGAGAATGGTATAGTTGTGGTGTTCGCATGGATGTCAAGTGAGGAAAAGCACTTGATGAAATATGTGGATCTCTACTCCTCTCTTGGATGGAATTCACTTGTTTGCCACTCTCAATTTCTCAATATGTGAGTTCTTAATTTGTATTTGGGTGCCCTTCAATTCATGATTTTCATATTATAAATAGTAATAGTTTAATTTAGACCATATAACAAAAAATAAAACATCAAAACCAATGTACTCATTAAAAAGGCAAACATCTTAAATAAGTGTATAAAAGTAATTTAAACAATAACTGCACCTTAAAAGAAGTAACATTTTCTTATAGATAGAATAAAAAAGTATTGCATAGGTAGTCAGTTTTTATAACAGTACTAATTATCAACATTAGCTGTTGCAAAAAAAAAATAGTATTAATAGATGAATATGAATTCTATCAGTTAAATTGTTTGTCTACTTAGTAAGTAAACTTAAAACTCTAGATGAACGAATAATCAACCTAAGCTAAGCTATTGAGATAATGTAGTCTTGTTGTCTTGGCTACGTGTGGGATCAAGGACTACAGAACAACAGCAATAGGATACATGATATGCGAGGTATGCAGAATGTCGTGGAGTTATAAACAACTCCAAAACTAAATATGAAGTAGGGACTTACTACTACCACTGCTACTAAAGCTTTATTGTGTAATAATGGGTTTTATATGAATATTTTATGCCAAAGATTTTGAAGCAGAAGAGAGTTGGTGATTATAACATTGCTATTATTTGCAGGTTCTTCCCTGAGAAAGCCACAATTCTTGCTGTTGATATTCTAAATGAACTTGTCGAGGTAAGTTTTACTGCAGACTTTCCATTTTGTGGGTTAGACAACCTGAATTGAAGTCGGCAAAGTCTCATTTTCATGCATTCTCAAGTGGTCTATGATCCTGTGTTCAGATTTTAGACAAAATGAGTCTGAATGAGATAATAAGCATAATTGTAACATCTCTTCTTGTTTCACGTCCCATTGATTAGAACCTGTCTAAAATAATCTGAAATACAGTATTGGAGCATTGCATGGCCAGTACAGCTAGGCTATGTTCTAGAACTTAGATAGAATGTACTGAGTCGGCACATTTTGTTTGAAAGTCAGTTAGGGCAGTTAGTCATTGCGCAAATACAACTCTTCACAAATGCTCCTCTCTTGAATTCTCTCACTCTTCTACTGTTTCTATACTATCTGGAACTCACAAACTAAACTGACTATATTTGAAAATTTAAACGACTTACGAATTTGTAATCTTTTTTAAACTTGTAAAGAAATTATCTTAGGATCAAACTCACAAATACTGCTGTCTGTTCAATATACAGGTGCTGAAAATAAGGCCTTGTCCCATTGTCTTTGCATCTTTTTCAGGTGGTTCAAAAGCTTGTCTGTTAAAGGTTCTTCAGGTATTTTAGCCCAGACCATGGGCTTCATTTTTTGTTTTGATTTTTTCATTTTCATCATTGTCCTGTAAAAGTTTTAAATTCTGAGAGCTGATGACTCTGTTTTCCTTTGATCCAGATAATTAGTAGGAAGTGCGAAACACATAATATGGTATGTTTTTTGCCAGAAGCAGTTTAGAGTATGATTGAGTTACATAGATTGCACAGTTAGTAAACTCATCAATGTCTTAACTCTTGACTTTTCTCAATAATGTTTATGTGTGAATCAAGGTATACAGTGTTGAATCACTAGCTTGCCCTTCGTGATACACAATTTAATCGATCATTATTACCTTTTATTAAGTATTTTTCTCAAGTTCTTGTAATATAGGCGTCTCTGTTCAAGTTTTATCTTTTGTGTTCTTCTCTGCTTCTTAACTATTTTCATGCCACAGAACGATTACCAGCTTGTTAGAGACTGTATTTCTGGCTACATTTATGATTCCAGTCCAGTTGATTTTACCAGTGATTTGGGCGTTCGGTTTCTTCTGCACCCATCTGTTTTAAAAGTGTCCCATCCACCAAGATTTGCTTCATGGATTGCCAATGGTATAGCATCTGGTCTTGATTCCCTTTTCCTCACAAGATTTGAATCACACCGTGCAGAGTATTGGCGAACACTTTACTCCACCACCGTAAGCAGCCAGCTAAAAACACATGATTACATCGCATATAATCAACAGATAACTGCTGTTTTTTTTGTTAGGCATATTGAATTATCTTCTAATCAAGTTTTATTTTCTTTTGCAGAGTATGCAGGTCCCGTATCTCATTTTTTGTTCAGAAAATGATGATCTTGCTACTTTTGAGGTTATTTCAAATTTTTTCCGTCGACTGAAAGACCTCGGTGGAGATGTCAAACTGATAAAATGGAGTGATTCTCCTCATGTAGGTCAGTATCTTGACTAATTAGTAATTAATTATACATAATATCACATGGATGAGATAATAGGATTCAGCAGATGCCTTGTAGCTCTTGATGTGACTTTGTACTTTAAAGCTTTGTTAATGCTAGTTTTCTTGGTCAATATGATTCATTCTGCAAATGTTGGTGTGATTATTATTTAAGCAAGTATACATTGCCTTCTGCATAAGGCATATTAAAATACTCTTTTCAATACTTTATTCTTGGATGAAATTCATTTGGATCCTTGTACAGAGGGGAAAATGTGTTTAAATTTCATTTGAATATGTCAGGTCATTTTCGGCATCATGCGGATGAATACGAAGCTGCAACCGCTGAGATCCTTGGCAAGGCAGTTGCAATTTATCGCCACAAAAACAGAAGAATCGAAGACGAGAAACTGGGCATAGAGGGAACAAGAGATGTGATCACAGATCCATTCTCTGAGCTGAGGAAAGCAGCAACAACCTCAACTAGTTTTCAGGGTTTCGCTGTTGCTCCCAGTGAGAATCTTTCTCCTAGTTCAGTGGAGTTTTACGATGGTAAAGATGTTGGCTCCGTAGCAGATGAACAGAAAGGAAGTTTTATTCATCTTCCAAGCCGCCCAAGCATCAACGCTAATGGGGTTCTTGGCCAAATATTATTTGATGTTTGTGTTCCTAAGACAGTTGAGGATTGGGATGTCAGATCAAATTCCAAAAATGCTCAAATATTATTCGGTGCACGGAAGCACACTCCTTTCAATCCTATAAAATGCATCAGGCGCTCGAGGTTGTAACATTGTTGAATGTTGACACACAAGTTTCAGATGGATTTGAAGGTTCCATGTTTGCTTCATAAAAAACTTAAGAGAGATCTTATAGGTCTAGACATGTAGTAGTACTTGAAATAAGAGACCTAATGACATGTAAATTCCCTCTCAGCTGCGTGTTTAATTACCGAGTAATGTGATTGAGCAGCTAGATTTTTCCTGCGTGAATTGTACAGTTACTTAAACGGAGTATATTTTATGTTTTGACTGAAATGGAGTTGTAAATGTAATAATACCCTTCAAATTAAGTTGACAAATCCTGTTCTCTAAGTAGTCTTAACCATTGCTTCAGAGCTCACCATCAACCTCATCAGAATATATAGGTTTGGTGTGTTGAAAAAAATGGAATTTTACTGTCTATGAAATCCTATATATAAGAGCTTAACCTTGTATGTTTAACTTTCTCCAGAAATATTTGTAAAATGACTACTAGTTCACTTTAATAAATAATAAAAATGAAACTCTATTCGGTGTTGTAAAATATTTAGTGCACATTATTTAGAGCACATTAGATGTAGACCCACTCCAAACACTGGTTTGGTTTAAATTGTCCTTATCATGTGAACTTGTGGTTGGCCAAGCCAAAGTCAGGCAACCAGATTTTGTGCTACTGTACTGCATTATGGAATTTTTCATCCTTTCTATCTATAACTCAAAAATTTCATCCCAGTGCTACAAAATTGCATTCACCCATGAATATTGACCCGAGCACAATACTAACGTATTGGAAAAAAAGAGTCGTATAATGATTAAGTATCCAAACACACTCATTAAAAGGTGAAAGAAAAATAAAATTCAAACCTTGGCTTAAAATAAGAAAATATCATTTTACACAGAACTCGCCAAAAATCTGCCAACTTAAGTACCCATCCTCCTCTTAATAGTGAGACCCCAATTGCACAGTCACTAGCAGCTTGTCCTTGATCACGGTGGCAAGGTTGGTTACGTTTTTTATTTGATTCAAAGCATAAGATCGAATAAATCACTTTAAATTTTAATTAGTTAAATACTAATAAAATATTCATAAAAAACTAAATAAAATTTTAATTAGTTAAGTAATTCTAAGTAATTAGTTGGTATACTTATGAAAGTGGAACATTGAGGAAGACAAGAAAAGGAACAATGGTGAAGAGTTGAAGAAAAAGAAGAAGAGAAGCTGAAAGTGGAACATTAAGTTGGTAGTAAAAAAGGAATGAAGAAAGTATTGGTGACCGGTGCATCCGGTTACCTTGGGGGAAGGCTCTGCAACGCCCTCGTCCAACAAGGTTACTTCGTTAAGGTCCTCGTCAGACCCACCAGCGATCTTTCCGCCCTTCCTCCCTCATCCGAAATCGTCTACGGTGACATCACCGACTCTTCCTCTCTCCTCTCCGCTTTCTCCGACTGCTCCGTCGTCTTCCACCTCGCCGCTCTCGTTGAACCCTGGCTCCCCGATCCCTCTAAATTCATCACCGTAAGAGCCTTAATTTTCCCTCATCTAGAACTCAAAATTTCCTTAATCCTATTATTCTGTTAATTCAATTCAATTCATTTTCTTTCAAATTAGGTCAACGTTGAAGGTTTGAAGAATGTGCTGGAAGCAGTGAAGCAAACCAAGACGGTGGAGAAACTCATATATACGTCATCGTTTTTCGCTCTTGGACCAACCGATGGAACCATTGCCGATGAGAATCAAGTACAAACCAATCAATATTTCGATTTTTTATTTTTGTTTTTCTTCTAGATTTTGTGATTGTGATTGATGTGTTTGTTTCTCAAAATTCGAATTATAGGTTCATCATGAGAAATTTTTCTGCTCGGAATATGAGAAATCAAAGGTTACAACAGATAAAATTGCACTACAAGCTGCATCTGAGGGTGTGCCAATAGTGTTGCTTTATCCTGGGGTTATTTATGGACCTGGTAAAGTCACTGCAGGAAACGTTGTTGCAAAGATGGTACTGGTTCATTTCTTTTTGAGTTTTGGTTTGTACAGCATGTTTGAATTTGAATTGACTGTGAATTTGGCTGCACTACTCTAATTTTTTTTGGCAAAAACTACATTACACAAAAGCACCGTGTGACTGAGATTTTGTGATACTCTAACTGTGATTCTAAAGATGCACGGTATCTTGAGAAGCATGATAGGATCTAACAAAAGAGAAATATAATTGAGAGAAAAATTGAATTATTTGGATCACCCAATTGATGTAAAAAGATCACCAAAAAAAAAATTGAATTATTTGGAATTAATTCAATGAGAAATGATGATTGCATATATGTTTGGTATCTGGATGAATTTATTATAATTACAGTGAACCATTGTGATTTGAAAATAGTAACTTTTGTAAAATCAATGTGGCTCACCGTGATTCTCACAAACCCACCATGATACCAAATATACACTTGAATAAGAATATTTTGATTATTATAACTAAACTAATAAATCATAACTAACCTAAATTAATAATAACATACTTATAATTACCCATTACCAACTTTAACTTTAATTTTTTTGTAACATCTAAACGGAAATGAAATGTTGTTTGATTTTTTGTTAGCTTGTAGAAAGATTCAGTGGTCGATTACCTGGTTACATAGGCAATGGAAATGATAAATATTCGTTCAGTCACGTTGATGATGTGGTGGAGGGGCACATTGCTGCGATGAAAAAGGGACAAATTGGGGAGAGATATTTACTCACGGGTGAAAATGCATCGTTTAATCAAGTTTTTGATATGGCTGCTGTGATCACTAATACTAGAAAACCAATGATTAGTATCCCTTTGTGGGTGATTGAAGCGTATGGGTGGTTGTTAGTTTTATACTCTCGAATCACTGGAACGTTACCTTTCTTCAGTCCACCGGTAAGCTTCCTTTCTACAGTTTGTTTTTCATGCATCCAAATCATATGTCTTACTCTTATTAGAAATTGTTAGCAGACAAATCAATAAAGCACATTATCTTCCTTGTTCTCATTTTTGTGCTTTTAATATTGAACCAGACGGTGCATGTTTTAAGACATCAGTGGGGGTATTCCTGCGAGAAAGCTAAAAGGGAGCTAGACTATAAGCCCAGAAGCCTGAGAGAAGGGCTTGCGGAGGTACTACTCTGGTTGAAGAACTTGGGATTAATAAGATATTAGTGGCATGTTCTACTACTTCATAGGGTATCACTTTTCGCAAGACCAATAACACAATCGGAAAATTGTTTTAAAAAAAGTACAATCGTAATAAAACCACAATATTATCTCCATTTTACCAGTTTGAGCTGATAGATTCATTAGCTATAAGAATAAAAAGTACAATGAGGAGCATAAGAGATAGATGTACCGGCAAGAGAAAGGGCACTATAATTAGTTGATTGTCTAGTAAAAACAACTTTGAAGTTGTTATACGGTTGAAGCAAAGATCTGCACTCATGTTCTGCGCGAATAAATTTTTCGTTGTGCTTATCATGAGCCACTTGTTTACAATATGTTTCGAGTATAACACTTTGAAGGCAAATAGAAATAATCTAAGAGCTTGTACAAGTCACCATGCCCCACTTTCTATTGCTCTCGTACTTGAATAACACCGATATGTTTAAGCCAACTCAAAAGCACCCGAATGATCAATATACTTATATGCTCTTGGAAAATGGTTGCATTAATGTTGCACCTGAGAAAACCATTTCGAGGTGGAGTCCATGGAATGCTAGCATTTTGCTATTGCGAGGCAATAGGCCGCCTAGTAGATTGGTGTGCAAACTGCCAAGCGTGGAGCATATTAGTAGCGTGATGCACCACCACAATTTGTCATCCACAAACAACTTCACATTTCTTTTCTTCCAAATACAAATTCAACGAGTATTATTTAAATACTGAGTAAGGAATATTTAATATTAAAATAAAATTACATATCAAATATTATTCTACATTTTTATTAATAAATGTATGAAATAGTATCAAAACTATATTTATATTTTAATGAAAATATAATAGTTTATTAATGAATTTATGAAAGTAAAAAATTATATCTATATTTTTATGAACGAGACAATCTCATATGATATGATGAATTAATGTTCAAATCTATGATAATATCTGAAACATGATTGCCTCAGTTAGAGAGAAATTTTATGAAACAAAAATACTAGATATCAAATGTTTTTTTTTATACATTTATTGATCAATGTCAATTATATCAAAGAGTATCAAATATTGACTAAAGATATCCAGTTTTTGACAAAAAAAAATTGTATTTTAGGAAATATTTAAATCATTCATATATTTTAGGATAAATCACAAGAATGTGTCATTATAGAAAGACATGATTAAATATCTATATAAAGCCATTTTGACTTAACTAATGAATTTAATTTTTCTTTCTTTCTATTTTTTATGAATTTAATTTATTAATTTATATATGATATCAATATAATAATTATGTAATGTAATTGGATGTACATTTTTTTACACCGTGACCGTATAAACTCCATTGAAATATTTAAAAATAAAACTCTTTATTATTAAGATGAATACTATCAGTAAATAAATTTGTTGTATATATATTTTATTGTATAATATTTATTTTATTTAGATTTTTTGTTTTAGTTTTTATTAATATATATATATTCATCTAAATTTTAGTGTCAATATTATATATTTTTAAATTTAGTCTTCTTTATAATTTTAATAAAAAGTTAAAAACTAAATGGATAAAAAAAAAATTCTATTAAATGATTTTAAAAAAATCCGATAAAACTTAGAATTAGAAATTGCTAAAATTACATAGATATAGATATAAAAGTAAAATAAATGACAGTATTATATATATCTATATAGGAGGGAAGTGCAAACCCAACGGTCGACGGGCAAAGCAACGCCATTTTGATTTTGAGTAGACTTACACAGAACACATAAACGAAAGCTGAGAGAAGTCACTCAGACTTCTTGAAAATTAAAATGGTGTCATCATCATATGAAGAAAGTCGTCGCAAAAGAATGGAAGAAAATCGAAAGAGAATGGAAGCTCTTAATCTTCCTCAGCTCTCCCAATCCCTTCACAAATCATCTTCTCCCATTAAAAAACCCTCACCGGTCAGTATTACTAACAAATATCTCTCTCTCTCTCTACTTTTCATTCTCTCCATCATCATCTTCTTCTCTTTTGCGTAAACAGTCGAAACCTCGCACCATCCAGAAAGAGCTTGTTGTTGTTAGAAGATCCGGCCGTGTCGCCAACTTGCCCGCTCCCATTTACAAAGAAGTAACTCACAAAACTCGCCTTCTTCATTTCTTCTATCAAATTTCTCTTTCTCTCTAACCTAATTTCATTTCTCATTTCTCTTTACAGGTTCTTATTGATCGCGTTATAATACCTAGAAATAGAACTTCAAGGTTCTTTCTTTTCACCCAAACTTTCTCATTACAGTATTGTTATTGTTATCACCTTTCAAGTTTATCCCTCAAAAAAATTATTTTAGTCCTTATTTTGATTTTATAAGGACATTTTTTAGCGATTAATACTATCAGTTTTTTACAAAAGCTTTCAAAATAGACACTAAAAGTGAAGAAAAAAGTAGGGACTAAAAAGTTTAGAATTGTTTTACAGGAATTAAAAATAATTTTTTTTAAAATTTTATAAGGATTTAAAATTTATTTAACCAAATATTATTTTGTGGAATCACATTTCTATTTGTTTTTTTGTTGCATATAGAGGAGGTTATAATATATATAGGGATTATTCAAAGAGGGTATATGCCTCAGATGAAGCTAGAGAGGAGGCATTGGAGAAAGCAGATAAGTTGCAGTCAGATTTGAATTCTAAACATCCAATTTTTATTAAAACAATGCTCCAATCTCACGTCACTGGTGGATTCTGGCTGGTAATATCTATATCTATTCTGAATTTTTCATACATTTTGTGAGTTTTAGTTTTTGTTGATTCAAGTTCACTTTTTTTTTTTTTTTATTGTTGTGGCTTTTGAAATGGGGTTGCATACTTAAATTATCATTATAAATTTACAATTTGCAAGGTAATTTGAAATAGAAGTATTTGTGAATTGTGTTGCCTATTCTCATGTTTGTTCACTTTAAGCTATGCTATTTCACAAAATGGGGCTTTGCTTGATTGAACACATCTTTGCATTTCATAAGTGAAAATTAAATTGCTGCTTTAGTTATTGATTTTAATGCTTTTCAATGGAAGTTGTTGGGGGTAGATTGGTATCAGTCTATTAATTTGAAGCTTATGCTCTTTTACTCAATGGGAGCATTAGCTCTTTGGCATTTACTACAAATCAACGGTTACAGTCTTCCAAGTCCCTTTAATTAAAATAGGATACCTCATTAAAAATAACAATTAAGAGGGAGAATATTAATTTTAAATGTGAGTTAAAGTTCAAATTACATTTTCTTTCTTTATATTTTGAAAACCTATACTACTCTTTCTCAAGTGAAAAGTAATACTAGTATGTATTGAACTTTTATATCTTTTTTAATGTACACAACCTTTTGTGTTAGTGAACAATTACAACTGTGCTTTCTAAAGCAAACTGTCTTTTCTCTTCACATTGCAGTATCGCTGACAACTAACTTTGAATATTTTATTATTCTTTTTTCATGATATAACAAAATTAAGTTTTGAAACATTCGTTTTATAAACTTGAGATTTTTCTCTTCATTATCCACTAGTAGGGGTTTAAAACTAGTTATTGATAACATTAGGTATCAAATACAAAGAAAAATGTTCAACAAAAGCTTGTTTAGTGTTTACATCTCAATCGATCAATCCCCCACTTACGTTAGATTATTTGCTCCCACTCCTTATCATTAGAGTTGGTAAGTGTGATTGGCAAGCTGCATTACTCATTACAGATAATACGAATTTTAATGATTAAAATAGACATAATCAATTAAGACATTTGTTGTTATGTATTTGATGAAAGATGGAATAATCTACAGTGATTATGCAAAGTCAGGAATGAATTTGGCTGATTCTCTAACTAAGTCTTTGGGAAGAAAATTGACTTATGAAACATGGAATGAGACTTAAATCAATTTGAAATTAACCAATCTTTGTGATTGAAGACCTCATAAAGATGGTTCAATGGATAAGTCTTTTGTTAGTTCTGCTACAGCTATTAATGTTTGTCCCATCCTATAACGCCGAATGTGCTATACTATATTCTTGAGAAGACAAACTTAAAAGTTGTTAATAATTTACATATATCCCCTTATGAGTGTTAGGTGGGTTGTTTGTATGACATTATGACAAAATGTCTAGAGCACATGAATTAGTGGACACCTCTAATGTAAGTTGCAAGAACTGTGATGTTGTAGTGTGATTGGTACACCTCTAATGTAAACCTATGTGTTTTAGTTCATAAAGTTTGTTTCAGACTTGTATGTTATATCTTGTGTTTTATTAGTCTAAGTCTCATTTAAGTTTAAAAGATATAGGTTCAACACATTCAAATCCATGATGATAACCTAAAGTAGTTATTTTTTCCCAGGCTTTCGCTAATGTTCTCCTTAAAACTTTTTGAAATATGTGGTATGTTTTATGTTTTGAAAGTATTCCAAAGCTTTTTAAGGGAATAAGACTTTGAATGCCAAGGAGCACTTTGGAGGTTTATAAACATCTTGTGCTCCTTTTACAACAAAAATTATTTTTCAAAATTAAATTACATCTGGGATGCTTTCACAACTCCTGCAAATCAAATTATATCATTTCAACGGAGATTAATCATGGCTAAACAACGTAGCTTAGCTGGAGTCTTGTACAAATAAATTCAATTATACCTTTAAATTAATATTTCTTTTTCTTAAAGCTGCACTTTATATTTGGTTAATCATTTTGGTAATTCTTAACAACAGGGCCTTCCAAATCATTTCTGCAAGAAAAACCTTCCGATACGGGATGAAATGATGACTTTGATTGATGAGGATGGGGATGAGTATCCAACAACATATTTGGCTCATAAAACTGGACTTAGCGCTGGATGGAGAGGTTTTGCTATTGCTCATAAGCTTGCTGATGGTGACGCTTTAATTTTTGAATTAGTTAAACGCAATGTATTCAAGGTGACTAAATTTTGATTATTTGCTCATTCATGCCTTGGTGTTTAACTCGTTCACTATATTTAACATGCATGTGACTGATAATGGAGTTCTTGACCTCCTTTGGTAATCTTTATAATATAACAAAGCATTTTTCTGTCCATGTTCTGTTACTAAGTATAAAGCATTATAGATAGGTATTTCAAAAGTTATGGAGGGTTGTTACTTATTAAAAATTTAAAACTGAAAAAATGTTTTAAAAAAACAATCTTTAAACAATATAAATAAATAATGTATTTAATGTTGTAATTTTTACTTTTTTTTTTCATTCTTTGGTAAGTAACTTTAGACATCCATTGGCAAGACCAAGACCATATAGTTATTGATTATCTTTGTTAACTGTTTCCCTTTTGATCTATCTGAACCAATGTTTTAAAAAATGAATCGGACATTGAACTGGTGAGATCTCTGAGTCATGGTTTCTCAAATAACTAAACTGTACACGATGCTGGTTCGCGATTCAACTGGTTGAATCGTCTGGTCGGTTATGTTTTTAAAACATAGATCTAAACACAGTAATATTAGCACTAGTAGGGGCAATTAATTAGAATGAATCAAAATAAAAGATTAATTGTTAAAATACTTAGGAAATTTAATATTGTTTTCTGAAACATGAATTCATATAGTTAGCAATCTCTAGATATATTAATCATTGAATAGTGCGGTTGCTATAATTTTCTTTCAGGTGTACATTATTAGAGTGAATAGTCCTTCAGAGGGTAAATAGCTCGAGTTAATTGCAGTTGGAGATTGGAGGAAGTAAAGTTAATCTAGGTATTATTTTCTCGGTATACACAACCAAATTATAATACACATCATAAGTGATGAGTATACTGTCTTTATACTAATATTTTTTTCCTATTATATGCTTGGGGTACGGTCACATGGTAACTACTTGGGTCGCTTGTTGCTGATGTATGGTCAAAAATAGTTTTGTTAGTTAGTCCTAGGCCTTTTGGACAGCGAACCCCTGGAATGTTGTTTTTAAACGGAAGGTATTTTTTTTATAAAACTTCAGAGATATGAATTACAAGCCTAGATGAAAAATTAAGCAGCAAACCTGTAACGTATTAAAGGATACGCATCTGTTGGGGGGCCAAACAAGTTGCTCAAAGACCCATTAAAATGACACAAACTAATCTAAGGTGGTTATTTTATGATTAAGGTTATGAATGGAATCACTGTCATTCTCATTTGATACTTGTTACAGTTTATGTTAATGAAGACTTACATCTGAAGTATATATTTAAAACTGACTTGCAATAGGATCCAAAAGTGAGTTGTGTCTATTCTTTTAATCTCAAGTCAATATGGAAAATGAGTGTTTTTAATACACGAGCCTCTAGGCTTGTAATTCATATCCTTTTGAAGTACAATTATTTTTTTAATAGGAGTTCATTACAACAGTTAATGAATTTCCCTTATTATTAGTATTATTATTATTATTACTATTTATTATTTTGAAATCATTGAGTTTCTTTGTTGCTTCCTAGGCTTAGTGTTAGATTAGACACGCTAAAGTTGGCCTGGCTTCATTCCAACTTTCCTATCAAATTCTGTCTTATTCCTCTGGGGATGCAAGATATAGTCATTTGAAAATTTGATCATATGGGTAGTCTTAAAGAGACATGTGGGTATTTTGTGTGTGGGGTGTCAGATTCGTAGTTGGTTCCATTGTCATTATCTTTGTTCTTATTTGGGTCTTGAAAATGTGAAACGTTGCCTTATGTTTTGGTTTTTATTTAATTACGATTTCTTCTAGGATACTGCCAGAGTAGCATGAGAGTGAAGGTTTGTTTGGTCCTCTCTCATAAAAAGCCTTTATTTATTTTTCTTGTTTTGCAGGTTATAATATGCTCATCTTGGATTCAGTTTTTGGTGTTGTAGTATGGTTGACGTATGGTCTAACTTGTGTTTTCTTCAGCATATGTATAAATGAATAGAGCTATCTCTCAAAGGACTTTATTGAATCCGGTCCCTTATAATCTTAAATATTTACTTTGAAAATAAGTGTTTCATCATTCCTTTGAAAACATTTAGTGCATGTTTGAAATCACAATGAATTTCGCAAACTAACACCGAAATTTTGTTGAAGTATTAAAATATAATTTAACCCAAAATTAAGGAAGTACACTGTAATTTTGTTTAACTTGTACAAACATGCACTAAATTGAGACTTGGGATTGAGTGGTAAATACTGAAGTTGACTTCAACAAATAGCTAGCTGGCTTTGCCTGAGTTTATGGATAAACCAGGGGCACATACCACAAAGGAAGAAGTCAGACTGGGGGCACATGGGGCCATGGTCCAATAATGTGTCACGATCATGTGCTTTTTAATCAAATTGTAATTCATAAGTTGGGGAGATATATCTTATATTCATTGATGAATTATTATGTACCTTTTTGACAACAAGATCACTAGCAAACAACTTTACCTCCGTTCATCGGAAGTCAAGTTACTACTTTGTTTTCTTGGACTACAAGTATAAAACCAAAATGTTATACTTACAGGAAAAAAATACTTTATTGATTATGGCCAAGATGCTCAAAATAGCACATGTGATGGGGGGTTCCGTGAATAACTGTAGAAGACTACTACGCGTATTTGAAATTTGATGATAAGATAGCAACACTTGTAGGGTGTCTACAGCTTGCAAAAGCATGTAAAAGTCCTTTTGGCTTCGTAATTACTTCTAGTTTTTATATTAGTAGCAACTCATCTTATGTGTTCTTTGTGGTAGCAGCCACTCGCTCCCAATAGCTATGCCAAATAAGCCATCAAAAGAAATAAATCGAGGTTTGTGTCCCTAAATGTGTGAGAAAGTATTACTATAGTTTTTGAAAGACACATTGTGGGGTGTTTTATGTAATTTTGATATATTCGAAAACTATAATGTCTTTGTTTTATACATTCAAATATCAAAATGCTAATTTATTTCCTTCAAAAGTTAGTCATGATTTAAAATAACATCATAGTTTAACAATTTACCTCAAAGATAACATTGTGAAGAACATGTCCATTAAATTCAGAATTGTGTTATTTAAACATCAAAATATAAACAAATTATGTGACATCATATATATTTATTTCTATATATATCTTACTTTTTTACTTTCTACAACTTACATGTATTTTAAACTTATATATAAAAATCAAAGAACATCTTATTTGACATCAAAATTTTGATATTGAAAAATAATTTCTCTTAAATTTAATTAGTAGGTCCACCCCTCTCCATCAACTTTTGAGAGGGATCTAATATGATCTAGCATTGACCAAAACTCCAAACTCATCTCAAATGTACATCTGAAAACTTGTCTGCCTTTAATGCAAGAAAAAGCCAAAGTCAACATTGCATTTTTAGAAGCCTAGTTCTGATACAAACAACTGTGAATCATTCCAAAGTCTAGAAGTTGCAATTGGTGCAGGAAGAGGGATATAAACGTTACATTTTGTATATTATAATTTAGACAAATACTAATAAGTGTTATAAAAACTTACATATGTTAAATAATCAATATAGAAACATTATCTTAGAGATGATATGTTTAATTCTTTCAAAATTTGAAAGTTGTCTTCCAATCCAAAATATGTTTTTGGTTCTTTTAGATATGTCATTAGTGTCATTAAAACATTTATTAGCAAAATCCTATAATTTATAGTATGTATACAATGTTAATATATTCTTACATTATATTATATTGGATTATTGGTATGATATTTCTCCTTTTTATATTAAATTAAGTTTTTCTTTAATAATTTAAAGAACATGCCCAATTTGCATAACTAGTTTTATACTAAAATCTCATAAAATTTAATTATTTTGTTACATCACTCTCCTCTTATAACTTTAATTTGAAATAATGATAAGACTTATAAATTTTTCAATTTATAATTGAATATTTAAAATTGATTTACAGGACAATGTATTCTCATTAAAATCATTTTGAAATGCTTTGTTATTATGTGTATAAATAGTAATGAATATGAATAAAGTGTGAATAATTCTGTAAAATTACCTATTCAAAGACACAAAATTCTATAATTTACCGAAGTTATAAGCAAATTTCAAAGACACAAAATCCTAAGAATATACATAAATTGTCTTTGAAATTTGCTTATAACTTTGTGCCTTAGCAGTCCCGAGGAGCTAAATTAAAAAAAAAAAAAGTGTACAAATAGTAAATCTTAATATATATAAGTTTATTATAAATGAAAGAGAAGGAAGTAATACCCCTATTTGTTTGGGTTTGATTGTTCCGCTGTTCCTCCTTTAGCGACGGTGTGGAGTGTGGACGCGTCTATGTGAAAGCGGCACGGCACTTGTTTATCTTGGGGCAATAACTCGAGGGCACCGATAATTGCGGGTAGTCCAAGTCAAAGACGTTTTGGTCGGAATCATATATAAATAATAAGAATTTTACTCTTCTGAATTGAGTAATTTATTCTAAAAATAAAATAAATAATATTAATTATTAATAATTAATTAAATCGTTCATATTATATATACATATATAATTAATTATGAGTAATTAAAATATTAATAATTAGTTTATTTGATCAATTTTTCATTTTAAAATAGACAAACTTTAAATATATACCACCTCTATTCTCTAATTATAAATATTTATTATTTTTTTCACATATATCAAAAACGTAGATCGTAAAATAGTAAAAAATATTTTTATAAGTGAATATATTTAATTTAGCTTTTCATTTTCTATGATAAATTATATTATTAATAACAGATGTGTTTGATAAAAATAATAAATAAACTCTAAAAGTTTATATATGTAAAGGATAAATTATTTTCTTAAAAAGGCTTATAATTAGGAAGATTAGTCAATTCAATAAAGTTATTCTCATTGCTTAATGTAGACCACTCTCATAGTTTATTTTATAAATCAAATACATTAATTTTTATTGACTTAATTGTTTCTTGTAAAAATAATAAAAAAAATATTATTATTATTGTCAATTTATTTTTACTAATTATTATTGTCATTTAAATCAAGTTACCATCCATTGTTCTAAGAGCATTTTTGATGGGGTTATTTTAGCTCTTAAGGCATTAAAAAAAATGGGTGTCTATGGAGGAATGAGGCTCTAGAGACAATCTCTTTTCACCTTTTGCAGACACATTTATTGAATTATTTTGAAAAATATTCGGCAATATTAAAATATAATAATATAAGTTATTGATAAAATTTATTTCTTTCGGTCAATAATGTAAATAAAAGTTATAATATATTTAATTTAAAATTTAGATAAAATATATTTTGACTTTTGTTTATATTTATTACCAACAAAAATATTAGTATTTAGTAAAAATTGTTAAGTTAGAAAAATCAAGTCATTATTAGATACCAATATTAAAAATATTATAACTATGGTATTCACTTAAACAACTAAATCAAAAAGAATTTTGTTAGTAAGTTTAATTTGTATGCATAATCAATAAATCAAAATCAATCATGTGACTAATTTTATAAATAGTTTTAATAAAAGTTAAATATTATTAATAATTTAACGATTATAATTAATTAATATTATTAAAACATTTTACATTAAAATTATATATAAATTAAATTATATACTAATAAGTGTCATTAAAACATGTCAAACAATCAAAGATATAAATTTTAGTTGAGCACACTATTTTTAAAACAATTTTTAAACTTAAAAAAAAAAAGTTAAATACACACCTTCTAAAATAAATTTTCTATATTTAATTCATTAAAATGTATATTTAAAGCTCTTATTAGCATTTGCCAATAAAAAAAATCACCATTGTGTATGCTCCAATTAGTGTACACTACTTTTGGGCTACTGCCAGCGGAAGTTGCATAACCTCCTGTTTCGGAAAAAAGAACAAGAATATTTTTATTATTGAGAGCATGATTTTTTTTTATTACATAGAAGAAAATGAGTTATTAAAAACCTTTTGTTAGCAATTTGTATGAGATGATGAGCCAATCAGCTTGTGCGGATAAGAAAATACCAAGAAGAAAATGTAGGACCCAATTAATTGTCTGTTTGTGGGCCAATATGGATATCCCGACGTTACCACTTTACTTTTACTTTAATTTTTGACTCTCGATTCTCTTTGCTTTCTGAAGAGGGTAAAAAGTAAGAGAAATATTATCAAGTAATTTAAGATATTTGTTAAGTATTTAAAAATAGGAATACTATATTAAAAGTATATTAAAATGTTGTATTTAATTTTTTAAAAATTTAAATTTATTTTTTTAATGTAAATTTTTTACGTTTATACACTTAACAAACATACTTCGTTAACATGACTCAAAAATTAAAAATAATTGTTTACAAAATAGAAATCTAAAATTGAAAAATGAATTCTAAACTTTGAGACGAGAAATATAAATTAAATATTTTTTCTTGTCACGAATATAACTAAAAATAAAAATACTTTGATCTAAATTTTGCATCATACAATTATTGATGTATACACAATCAAAGAATGTTAGGTTGAATTGATGAATGAAGTTGAGGGGACTAGGGAGTAGTTGTGTGTGTCTCGTCTATTTTGTAAAATACTAACAATATTAATTATTATTTTATTCATCTTACTATAAGTGTTGCTTTTATTAATTTCAAACACATTAAAAAATAACTATAAATAAAATATAAAAAAATATTTTTTAACTATTAATATATTTATTATTATAATAATATAAAGTAAATTTGATGACGTAGTGTATATAATTATAAAACACTATCTAGCAAACTTCAATTCTTTGATTTAATATTAAAAAAATAAACATTAAATTTGTATATGGTAAATTTCATCTATGTTAATACTATCAAAGAGACATCAATTTAAATTATTTTATCAATATTAAATGAGTAAGGAGATCTTCTTTAATTTAGATTGATAATCGTAAGTTCATTCTATGTTTTTTTTGAATAAAAAATAATAGCGTAGAGCAGAGTAATAAAAAATACATTGATATTACGGTCGCTGGCTGGCTCCAAAAAAACAGCTCGCGCCGAGAAAAGAAACGATGCGTTTGGCCGAGTCAATCAATTTAACTGTTTATTTATCTCGTTTTTCTAGGCAAAGAAAAAAAGCATTCGTTCTTTCTTTCTTTCGCTCATTTTGTGCTTTATTTATTGTCTTTGTATCTCAAAACCTCTTTCTCTCTCTCTCTCTCAACGATGCAAGTTTTGCAGAACCGATCAACGTTTTTCAACCACGGCATTTCAACGCATTTCAATACTTTTGCGCCTGATCGCTACCCTTAACCTCTTTTTATTCCATTTTCAAGTAATTTTTCTATTCCTTCCCCTTTCTTCGCATTTTTCAACCAACTTCCAATTCATTTAACTAACTAACTAACTCATTAACATAACCGTTTTTATAATTTCATTTTTCTCCATTGTATTGTACACATAACCTGACGGTGTACATTGCAATCTCTTTTCATAATAAAAATGCTATAGTAGCGTCGGAATTAGCGCCGTTAATATTTATCATTGTTGATTCGTTTTCTAATTTAGGATTTTGTTGTAACCGAAGAAACGATTTCGTGAAGAATTAAATTGAAGCAAAACGTGTTGTCGAGGAATCTGGTTTTGTCTTAAATTGAAGAAATTAAGGTTGATCGGAAAGGAACAATGTCTGGTCGGAGTGAACACCAAAAAACCGTTCCCCTTTCGGTTCTCTTGAAGCGTGAATTGGCGAACGAGAAAATCGAGAAACCTGATATGGTAGTTGTTTATGGCCAAGCTAGTGAGAACAAGAAAGGAGAGGATTTCATTTTACTAAAGACCGAATGCCAAAGAGTTGTGGCAGATGGTGTTTCTACGTATTCTGTTTTTGGGGTATGTTTCTTTCTAAATAAACTCAACAAATCATGCTTTTTTTTATTTTGGTTTTTAAATTCTCATGTGATGGATTGTATTGTAATTGATCAGCAAATATTTATGCGATTGGGGGGTTTCAAAAGTCAATGTGTTTTTATGTCTTATTTAATGTATGATTTTGGCATGGCATGATGATTGAGAAAAGTAAATGATTGGGTGAAAAGAAACTGAACTACTATGTTGTTGACTTACAAATTAACTTAAATTTGATTCTATGATGTATTTGCCTTTTAGTTCATTGCAGATTTAAACGGTCTAAACGCGAAATAGTTTAGTGAATTGTGTATAATGCTTCTATTTACATGGAGGGCCATATTGCTGAGTTATTTTTTAGAAACCAACTGAATTGTGATTTCATCCTAATTCACTTTTTTTAGTTGGTTATCGAGAAAGGTGTGGCTTTTTAAGCGGTGATCACATATATTTTGACTCAGTAATGCCATGTCTTTCTTTACTTGGTTATGTTTTTTTTCTTTCTCTTGTTGCATTTTCTGATGCTGAAAATTTACAGCTATTTGATGGACACAATGGATCTGCTGCTGCTATTTATGCCAAGGAGAATCTTCTGAACAATGTTTTATGTGCCATTCCTCCAGATCTCAACAGAGATGAGTGGGTAGCAGCATTGCCGAGGGCTTTGGTTGCTGGCTTTGTAAAAACTGATAAAGATTTTCAACAGAAAGGTATGGCTAATAATTACGTGATCTTGCCTCCATTAAATATTTGTTTATGAGGCAAGTTCATAAATTCCATCTGGAATTTTTCATATGAATAACGTAATAATAGTATCAAAATAACTTATTCCCAATTCTCAGAGTAAAAATTTAAAGAATAAAGGAAGAAAAAAAACAGGTTGATGCATGTTGAACATGTTAGTATTGTGAAACCTTGATAATATGTTTCTAACCTCTGTTGGTGTCTGCTACTTGCCCTGTTCTTTTTTGTCTGTGTAATTCCGAATGTCAAAATTACGAAAAGTTCATAAATTCTTGTACCTCTGAATTTATGAATTTTTTGTTATTTTTTTCTTAAGGTATATGTTGATATGCAAATTTATTATCTTCACTTTTACAGCAAGGACATCCGGAACGACTGTAACCTTTGTGATTATAGAAGGATGGGTTATAACAGTTGCATCAGTTGGTGATTCCCGTTGCGTACTTGAACCTTCTGAAGGTGGGAGTCATTACTTGTCAGCAGATCATCGACTAGAAACCAATGAAGAGGAGTAAGTTTTTAGTGGAATATTTTGGTGAACAACTGTCTGGAATTGCTCCATTACATTGAAATAAAGTCTCATCCTTTCTTTTTCTTCCACAGGAGGGTGCGCATCACTTCTAGTGGAGGGGAAGTTGGTCGGCTAAATACAGGTGGAGGTGCAGAGGTACATTTCCATTAAACTTATCCCTTTTTATCTCGATGGTATTGGCCGAAGAAAAAAACAACAAAAACCACTACTACTAAAATCAACAAAGCAATGGCTTGTAGAATGGGTTTGATGTCTCTTGTAATACTATTTTTTATTTCTTTTGTATATGATGCTTTAACAGATAAACTACATAAACAGATATTCAAAAGTAAATTAGGTCAATCGTACCATAGAGAATCAAGAGGCTAGATAGTTGATGCTAGTAATAGGATAATGTCTTTTCACGTAAAAGTACTCATCATATAGGTCTAGGTCATTAAATTTTATAATCTTTTAAGAAAATTGTTTACACTTTTGATGTTGTACTGGCTATATTTGATAATATTTAGATTATCTCCTGTTATGATTCAGTAATATTTTTTTAGGAGAAATTTGTATTTGTATCAAATTTATTTTCCTGACTAGGTTAATGACTGTTATAGGTTGGTCCGTTGAGATGTTGGCCTGGTGGCTTGTGTCTCTCTCGATCCATTGGTGATATGGATGTTGGCGAATTTATTGTCCCTGTACCATATGTAAAGCAAGTGAAGGTTGGTCAATGATATCTCTTGCACATGCAGCAATACAGATAGCTTCTTTACAGCATGATTTTTCTACTCTCTTAAAAAGAGCAACTGAACTTTCATAAGATTAAGTACTGCCTTTTAAAAGTCAAAATTGAATCTTTCTTTCTTAATTGCTGCAAGTCCTTTCGTTTTCTGAACATACTAATCTTGAACACTAATTGATGAAACAAAAATGGAAGTAATTTAATGGAAAACTAAGTAGTTATGTAAAAGTCATTTAATACTTGCATTTCTAAGTCATTGATAGGATATACTGAATACTTTTTAGCCATTTCCTCTTAGGAAATTGACAAGACCTTTTTGTCTTCATTATTCTAATTCCTTTTGTTTCGGTTTATACAGCTTTCCACTGCTGGAGGAAGGCTTATTATCTGCAGTGATGGAGTCTGGGATGCTCTAACTGCAGAAATAGTCCTTGATTGTTGTCGTGGCATGTCAGCGGAGGCTGCCGCACCACATATTGTAAAAGTATGCTCAACAGACATCCTTTGAATAATTTTTGAATCTTCTAGTTTCACCTTGGCACAAATGTCACTTATGTGTTAACTTATTTCAACCGTTTATTCCTGTGCTTTTTCTTTCTTCAGGAATCTCTGCAAGCAAAGGGACTTAGAGATGACACAACCTGCATCGTGGTCGATATATTACCCCAGGAGAAGCCACCTACTTCTGCACCAACACTAAAGAGACCGGTAAAAGGAATGTTGAAAGCCATTTTTCGCAAAAAATCCTCTCAGTCACCATATATTGAAAAAGAATACATTGAGCCAGATATAGTACAGGAACTATACGAAGAAGGATCTGCTATGCTTTCAGAAAGGTTTGATTTTGTTATTAGCGTTGTTAACGTTTGCAGCTTGCTCTCTATTTGTCTCTCTTGACATGGAAACATCTTTGTCCGAGCTGCAGGTTAGAAACAAAATATCCACTCTGCAACATGTTCAAGTTGTTCGTGTGTGCAGTGTGTCAAGTAGAGATTAAACCTGGGGAGGGTATTTCAGTACATGAAGGTACAGATAAACCAGGAAAATTGCGTCCCTGGGATGGACCTTTCCTTTGTTTAAGTTGCCAAGAGAAGAAAGAAGCCATGGAAGGGAAACGAACATCAGGTTTTTGATAACTCTTCCTCATTTATATATCCATTGATGCCTTGAGTTGTATGTGTCCATAATTTAATTCCCTCCTTTAATTTATTGCTTTCAGATAGACTTAGCAGTGGAAGTGACTAATGAATTATCATGTACATATGCATTTTGAGAGTGACAAAGATTGTTCATATAACGCGAATGTCAAACTTCCAAGCGACTGTGACTCCCTTTATTTCCTCGGGGGCTTCTCACAATACGAATTCATTTTGAAATCTTCTGAGATTGTTCATATGGATTTTCATGTGTTTTTCAATGTACAGAGACAAGAGACTAACAATAGCCAGCCTGTTAGAATATTTCTGTGACTTGGAAATGTGGAATATGAACCACACAAGCATGTCGAAAGGTTTGTTAAAAGTTGGAATGCACAACATGATGTCGGAGGTGATTCATTCGTTGTCTTATATTCCTTTTTTTGTTTCTAGATCCGTTTATTTGTATATGGATCTTGTGGCGGATCTTGTCAAATCACAAAATGGATCTTAAATGGAAGAACCCTTACTGTATTACGCTATAAGAAGCTTATTTAGACATCACAGACCAATTCCACAAACCCAATAATAGATTAGACGTACATTGAGGCTTCTGAATGATTTATTGTTGTAGCATTACATTTTGTTAGTTCCTTTTACCAAAACGAATATTAACATTTTGTAATATAAATGATTGGAATGAATTACCACCCAACCCCCTTTTTCTCACTAGAAATAGTGAATGTTTCTTACAGCCCAGTTTCCTTGTTTCTTTGGATCTGTTAGATGCACAATTAGGAATAATGGCATGGGATTATTTCTATAAAAGGTGTCACTAGTGCATGCGCAGCACAAACATTCACTATTTTTTATGGATAAGCGTCAGTGGTTGTTAATCTGTGAGAGAGGGAAATATTAGTAGCAAACAATATTGTGTCTTTGTAGAGGAGTTACAATTAGAATTCAGAAAAGAAAAAGTTACGCAGAGGGATCTGATATTACTGTATTTTATTATATAATTTTATAACTAATTTATATTTTTTAATGTATACCATAAACAGCAATTTACGATTAACAAAGATATTTTATTTTGTTCACGGAAAACTACTATTTAAAGTGTATATTTGAAGAAATAAGCATCATAAATGACTATTTACTGTGGACAAACAAATATTATTTATAAAAAATAATAGTTTACGACAAATTTAGCTTAGACAAAAAAACACAAGAGAATGATAAATACTGAATTGTGGGGTAGGAGTGTTAAGTATGGGAATGGGATACACCTATAAATCTTATAAAGATTTTGTTATATTGTGTATATTTCCATAATTCTTTCTAGCATATATCCGTGTTATCTTGGACTTTTACCTGTGATGCACATGGCTAACACACACGTTCAACAAAGCTAAGTACTCTACATCGGAAATTATTTTTATTCCTTTAGGATGTAGAAAACTACATGTGTTCGTTTCACACGGTTTAAAATTGTGTTTTTGTTTAAAAGTGTACTCTTAAAATAAATGTGATGATAGAAAAAGAAGCTTCCAAGTACACCTACGTCATACTTAAGAGTTCGATTATATTATTTGTTGATCTTTTTTAGAGACAGATTTACCTAGATGGATTGAGCCCCTCCCTGTCTCTCATGTAAAATTATCTAGATATGCTTTATATTAATTTATAATAATAATCATTTATTTTACATATATTATTCAATTATTATTACATATATTACGTATTATTACATATTATTTACTAATCATCATGTATCATATTATTTATTTATTTATTTATATATTATACAACTATTTTTGTTTTATTTTCTTAATTAGAAAATAACAATTGTAACTTAGTTCTATTAAAATTTATTATTAATTTTCATTTGGCCCATTGTTCGATGGATTTATGGATCTATTTCTGTATAGAGCAATTGTTGTAATTCCATTCAATGATGCAAATCATTGTTTTTAGGTATGTGCACACATGAAAATGAAGCCGCAATCATATTTTCTTAACGAAATCCGAGAAAAAAATCACAGCTAGTTAAAATGAAAAAGAAAAATGTGGAAGGGAAAGTGTACAAGTGAAATCATCTATTATATTAAAATTTTAATTTATATATACCGTTAATATAAAATATTACATATACATTTAATAATATATCATTATTACGCCACTTTATTGTAGTTCATAAACTTTCTCTACAAGTATCTTGGTGATGAGATATAACTAAATGCATGTATAAAAAAATTGAACTATCAATTAAACTCTTATATTAATTGACCCAAGGTTATTGTTGATGTGCTTGCTGTTTGACTGTTTGTCCTAAGACTGGCCATATTTATGGGAAAAAATGGATTGATCAAAGATATTAAATGGCTAATATGAAAGACAGAAAATAATTTGTTAATTTTGCCACAAAAAAGGATCTCTATGTTGTTCGATCGTGAAATATTTGTTTTATACCACGTTCTCTTTTATCTCTCTCCGGTCACGAAAAGCAAAAGTGTAGAAAACAATTATTATATTTGAGCAATGAAAGTGGTGAGGATGTTTCAATCCAACCAAATAATGGCTCCATGATTAAGATGTTGACCTTAGCCATGCATATACAAAATTCCTTTCAATGGACCACTATCGTAAATGCACGTGTGTGTGGGTCTATTACCACCCCCCACAACCTATATAGCTACAATAAACCTATTTTAGTTGTTGTATACCGGTTATCATCTATATGTATGTAGTTGTAAAAATTAATCTCTTAAATTGAATATAGTTATAATTGGCGGTATTATTCTTAATCATGAATTTTAATATTATTGTATTCAATGATTGAATTCAAATCTAGATCTTTTGAATAAACTGAAAGATACTCGATTCATTTCATTTAAATGTTTCTGTATTCTCAATAAAATTTATACATATATGATATAACTATTTTTTTCATATTTTTTCTTCATTCGCATGTCTTAAATTTCAGGTCTATATATGAATATAGTAGTCAATATGTTTTTGTGGAATGACATACATGTATACATATATAGTGAGAGATTTAGATAGGTTGATATATACACACACTAAGGTGTTGGGGCTCACAATCACATGACATTCCCCCTAAACGACATTGGTCGTTCTGTTTCATTGAGCTTTCGTGCTCATCAATGAATGATTTGTGAATGGGTGAAGTCAATAATTCCCAACAGCTGGACGATGAGTGATGGTCCTCCGGCTCCTACTCTCTTCTTTTTCTTTCAAATTAAATAAATTATTTGTTGTATTTAAAACTTATTTTGATTGACAAATGATAATATTATTAAGTTGAACATTGTGTTTCGAATTCGAATATGAGATTTTACAGTTGTGTATGTGAATTTTTTGTAGTATTTATCGTCTCGTCTATTGACAACAAAAAAAAAAGTAAATAAATAAATTATTTGCATTTATTTGGGTGATTATACTTTATCCTGCTTTGTATATTCCTTCAACTAGGATTTGTTTGCCCAATGGTGAATTATTTTAGGATATCTTTTGGATTATTACATACCTTTTTCTTATTGAATTGTACGTATTAATGGAATTGCACTTTTGGTATTTAATCCTCATCATCTTAATTTTTAAAACTACTCCCATTAATTTCTTATTTGAAATTTAAAGATAATATAAAAAAATGAAGAAATTATAGGTACATGCTTTTTAATAAGTGAAAGATTTTAAAATTAATTTAATACATAGTATATTTTAAAAAATCACAATACTCCCTACTTTTAAATTATAATAATAATATTTTTTACGGAAATTCATAATAATCATCTTTGAATACTTCTTAATTTCTCATAATATAATTGTCATCAATTCAAATAATTTTATCATTATTTCATTTATATAACATTGGATGGATTTTTTATTTTATTTTATTACAAATTCATTTTTATTTTGTTCTATAACTCTGTGATACAGATAGTCAAAGAATTGTGTAACTTTGTGTGCACATTCAAGATTGAACTCAATTCAAGCTTAGTTGTATTTTTTTTAATTTGCTTTGTTTTTGTCGAACATTCTAGGTCTCTATTTATCAATGTCCTTGCAACTATCATTTGAGCGAAACTTAGTCGGCTTAAAATTAATTGAGATTTATTTTTTCTAATTCTTCTTGTAAATAAATGTACATCACAATCACATGGAATGATGGAAACTTCATTCTCTGAAAAACCATATCACTGATTGGGAAAAAACATCCAAAAATATTGAGTGGAATCTGCCATGCCAATCGCGTCTACCTTTAGTAGCCATTTTTGGAGTTTTGTGACCTCATTTCCAAACAAAACCAGCACAACAATTGCTGTTGGACTTGACATGGACCCAACAAAACAAATTAACCAAACTTCTTCTTAACACACAATCTAATCTCACCCCCACAACACCCTTCTATATACATAATTACAATGTAAATGAGGGTTATAAATGTCCGTATACAATAATTGTGCTTGCAAGAAATTCATAAACAATCGATTAGAAATTACGATGGCGATCTAAATTAACTATTAATATTTAAAATTGTTTAAATGAGATGATTCAGGTCTCTTCTAATTTAATCAAATATCTTGAGTTTGGATCATATTTAAAAATTACGTTAGTGTTAAAACTTTTAAGAGAGAATTTTGACACTGATTTTTATCTACTTGAAACATTGATTTTTTTTCAGTTGTACACAAAATTTACACACAAATCAAAAAAACAATTCAAATTAGATAAAATATCTCACCACTTAATCTAATCTTATAACATAAACACTAGAGAAGTTATATAAAATCCAATTCTATAAATTGTTTAACCTTATTTCAATTTATAAAATAAACTAACTCATATGAAAACATGTTAATCACATGTTATTGACTTAAATTCTCTATAGCTGTTATATGGTGCGATAATATTGAAAACTATTAGATTAAAAATTGAAGAAGTTTATCTCTCTTAATCTAATAGTTCTCAATTATGTTACACCATACATTACCGTAGATGATCTAAACACATTTTTTCCAAACACATTTTAATATATCCCTGTAAATATAGTAGTAATAATAATAATAATAAAATAATAATAATAATAATAATAATAATAATAATTTTTTATTAAACACTAACATATAACTTGGAGAAAAAAAAAACCTAGTTTTTAAGCGTCCCCTCTTCTCCTTCTTCTAAGTAACTCTTCCTTTTCATCGATTGGAGAAAAGTGATTTGAGACTATTTTTGATCTTAAATCATCTCTCTAATTTATGTTTCCTCTTCTTTTATTTAAATACGTAATATATATATATATATATATATTTTTTTTTTTAATTTATCGTCTTGTTTACCGTGTTCGTTTGTTTCAAATTTAAAAAATCAACTTTCATCTAATACAGATTCAATCAATAACTTTAACGTCTTTAATGTTACAGCTTCAGAAGCATGAGTATTATGAATATTTCAATTTTGTTATATATATATATATATATATATATATATATATATAT
>JBBPBQ010000001.1:59973735-60011064 GCA_037974755.1 Cicer yamashitae
TTAGATATTTTGTCGTTTTTACTGTAAACTTTAGTGTTGTAAATTTGTTGCAAATTTTTTTTTTTTTTAACGATTTTGAATTGTATTATTTTTGATCAATGTAATATTTACTTATTTAAATAAATAAATATTTTTTTTAATAATAAGTAAATCAATTAATTAATGCAATGCCTAATGTATTAAAAAGTATTAAAAAAAAGGCATACCAAGTCCAAATAGAGTTATGACAAGGACATTCCCTTTCCTTGTTTTCAGGTTCTCTTATCCCTCCTAGAAACCTTTCTCAACATCCATACAACAAACACAAATTCACAACACCTTTCCATCTCTCTCTCTCTCCATACCAAAAAGAAAAAACATTATAGAGAGCCATACAATTTCAAACACACTTCATCAAATCTTGTCACTCTTTCAAGACAAAAAAACCTCAATACCGTTATGGAAACACAACAACAACAAAATATCATAGAAAAACAAATTGAAGGAGAAAAAAACAACCATTCAATCCAATTATTAGAATCCCCAAAACACCCTTCTTCATCACCCTCTTCTTCCTCTTCACCTTCTCATGAATTCTCCTTCACAATCTCTCTTCACTCTTCTTCCACAACAATCCATGACAAATCCAAACCTCAACCTTCTTCTCTTGCACTTGATTTATCACCAGCTGATGACATTTTCTTCCATGGTCATTTACTTCCTCTTCACCTCCTCTCTCACTTCCCTTCATCACCTCGATTTTCGACTAATTCCATCGACAGTTTCACTCTCCCTATCAAAGATTTATTACTAGAAGATGAAAAGACAAGAAAAGACATTGGAAGCTGCAGCAACAGAGAACAAAACAACAATAACAAAACAAAGGAAGAAAATTACAACAAATCAAACAACAAAACTAGTAGTTTCTCATTGTTTGGATTAACAAAAGGAAATTCAAATTCAAAAGGGTGTCATCAAGAGAAACAAAAAAAGAAACTTGGGTATGATATGATTCATGCATTGAAAAAATACTTAAGAATGGTGCAGCCACTAGTACTTTTCAGAGGAAAAAGAGAGAAAAATCGATTCCATGGAGAAGCTTATTCACGTTCAGGGAACTTAATAAGAAAAAATAAGCCAGAAGTAAGAGGAAGCAGAGGAGAATATTCAGCACCAGCTTCAATGAGAACATCACCAACAAATAGTGGACTTTTGCTTGCAACAAGTGGTGCTATTCCTTGTGGTAATAATAATGATAGTACCATGGAAGAGTTACAAGCTGCTATTCAAGCTGCAATTGCTCACTGTAAAAATTCTATTGCAAAAGAAGATAAGATCAATTGTTGATATAGATAATAAATGGTAGATATATATATATTTTTTTTTTGTTCAGAATTGTATTGTATTTACTGTCATAGCTTTCATTTTTTATGTTTTTGTAATGTTTAATTTACATCTGAAAATTTATCTCTAGTTATACTTGAATAGTATTAAGTTAGTTATTATTATTTTTTGGTACAAGATAATAATCATTTTATATGTTTAGTTATTTAATTAATCAATTAATTTTTTTTGGTACAAGATAATAATCAATTATTAAAAAATATTATTAATATAAATTATGGTCTGTTGAATAATTGATGAATATATGTTAGATCTTGTCTCTAAGAACTTTCTATTAAGTCCAATAAGAGATCCTTTTTAGTTTGTACTTCAAATTCTTTCATTTTGTTAATAAATCCGTAATACATATTGGAAGTTAGTTAATCAAATCCGTAATAAAATCAAAACTAAGTAATATCATTTTTATATATATATATTTTGTCAAAAGCAAATCTAAGCAATATAATTAATAATCAAATTGTTGGAATTCAATTTATCACAATTTAATTTGTTAACCAATTGGTTTAGTTGTTAGCTACTACTCCCTAAATGTGTATCATTTTAGTAAGAAATTTGCCCTGTTTTAACTGTCATTTTTAAGATAATGTTCATTATTATTTTTTAATTTCTATCATACTATTAGCTATTAGTAATTTTTTTATCAATATATTTTTTAACTTAATTAATATGCAAGTAGATATAAATAGTATATTATAAAACTATAGAATTTTTTTTTATAAGATACGGGATATTGGAGGGAGTAATATGTATAGCATGGTTAACTGATTTAAACAATAAAACATTCGAGTTAATATATGGTACACGATTCAGAGTTTATTCATTAAAAAAAAAGAGAGAGAACAAGATTCAGACGTATAAAAGTTATAATTAATATACATTATTAAATAAGTGTAACTTGTGTGAAGATCAATACAAGTAACAAACTTTTGCTTTCATATGAATATGAGATTCGGAAACAAATAGCAGCTGACAAAATTATATATCATAGAAGATTGTGTCTTCTAGCTCAACTTGGATAGTATCTTCTATATATTGAAATTATATAAAATCAAGCAATGAGGTGATAAAAATCATAGTTTGGTATGTGTGATTCTTGGAATTAGGTTTATTTTACGCAAAGTGCTGAGTTTAAATTTTTTGAATATAGTAAATTTTAATTTTAATTTTATATATTAAATTCTACTTTTTTGTTTATTGGAAATAATCTCACTTAATTTGAATTTACAAAAAGATTTCAAAATTTAATTTTTTTATAATAATTAAGTCTTATTTTTTTTAAGTAGTTTAATAGTCAGATTCACACATTTTAAGTGTAGAAAAATAAATAATTTATCATTTGAACTCAAATTTTCGTATATCAATATTTTTACTCTCACCAATTGAATTGTATTTATGAGATCCAAAATCTCATGTTAATTAATTGAGTAAAGAGTATTTAGAAGGTTAATAAAGTCAAATGTATATTAATTACTTGTAATGTTTTCTTTAGTTAGGTGTTGAAATATAACACATGAGTTGTTTTAACTTCTAAACAAACATTGAATTCTCAAATCCTTCAAGCATTGGATCTAATTAATTGTTTCTTAGGTGTTGGAGACCCATTTGAGCTCACTTGCAAACACCCGTTGCCTTGGCTTAATCATTTAGGAATTGGAAATTTGGAAACAAGTGTATTATTTAAATACACCAAAATTAATATCATATCTCGACAAATATGTATATTAATTAGCATAAATGTTAAACTCAATTTTAAAGAAAAAGTATCCAAAGAAAGAGAAAATATAATATAAAATTAAATTCAAAATATTGTATAAAAATATAGTGTTGATTTCAAATTTTATATCAAAATATCATTTCTCCTTCAAAATATTAATACAACAACTGAATTGTTTTAACATTAAGCAATCTTCCTTCGACTAAAAAACATTAATTAATTTTAAGTGCTTAAATCCTTCTAGCGTTAAATTTTGACTAATTAGTAATTATATATGTTGCATTTTCATAAGTTTGACATAAAAAACATGAATATAGTAAATTATTTTATTGATTTGTTGGAGAAATTTGAATCCAAGTTGTTGTACGGTGGAACAACCGCAGAGCTTGTTAGATTTAAAGACAAAAACTCATACAATTGTTATGAGAAATATTTGTTGAAAACATCAACATTGTATCATGTATATATAGTTTCTAAGTTTTATATTATTTTTCTCTCTCCTCAATTCTTACACTACACACATCAATTGTATTTTATAAAGTTTTCAAACTTCGGTGTATCTAAATATCACATCTCAAATTGTCATATTTTGGAATAAACAATTAAAAAAAATCCTTGTCTAAATTTAATGTTGTATAGAATCCAATTCTCTATTGGGTGTTAAAATAATTAATAATGATATTTGAATATCCTCAACTTTTTTATATTCATCCAACACTTTATTTTCTCTTTATTTATCTCTTTTTATCATATTATAAACATATCACATTTATCATATTACTCTCTATTTATTTTTCTCTCTAGGTATTGTGTGGGAGTATAAGGGATATTTTACTTTTATATCATATTTTCATTCAAAACTCTATTATATTTTACATTGAAGTTTATATATTAAAATGTCTTATTTTTTTACCTTAAGAGTAGCAAGACGGTGATGCGACCACCTATATTTTTTTTCTCCAATAAGAGGTCGGATGCGACCATTGCCTTTTATTTTATTTTTTTATAACAAATGATTAAGCGTTAAATTTAATAAATAAAAATATAAAAAATAATTAAAATAAACTAAATTATATTAATAAAATCAAACAAAATATATGTAATGAAAAAAAAAACACATCAAAGTTATTGTAGTTAAATAGATGTGCCAAAACAAATAACGTACTATACTATTGTAGATAAATTAAGTTGTTAAAATAATATGACACGTGTTGGCAACATTGCTAATTTATCGCTGCAAAATATGAGGAAATTATTATAATAGTACGTTATTTGTTTTGGTACATCTACTCAACTGCATTAACTTTATATTTTTTTTTCATTAAATATATTTTGTTTGATTTCATTACTATAATTTGATTTTTTAAAATTATTTTTATTTATTATATTAACAATTAATCATTTGTTATTAAAATAATAACAAAAACGCAATAGATGGTCGCATCCCCATAATGCGACCTCCTATCAAAGAAAAAAAATATCCTTCATATAGTCGCATCCCTGTCTGACCAAAAGGGTAAAAAAATGTCATTTTAGTGATATATAAATTTCAATATAAAGTATAATGAAGAGCTTCAAATAAAAAGATGATATAAAAGAAATTCAACCAGAGTATAAGTGTCCATGAAATATTTTTTTTAAACAGTTATAATACTATACCATTAAGTTATCTCTTGTGATATTAATTAACACATAATATTTAATGAAAAACAATGGTGGTACCGATTGTTCCATTTTATACACTTTATATGGCAGCTACGTAGACATCTAATATATTTGAGGGTATATTCGAACTTAAAATCTTCCACTTATTATGTATAAATTTTGCAGCTAAATTTCTTAAGAAAAAGATGATAATTTTATTTCTCTATCTGAGTTTATTATATTTAATAAATTTATCACAACCTACTTATATAATATATATATATATATATATGTGTGTATGACATACTAATTAATAGTTATAATCAGGTGGAAGTTAGTTATATTTGGAGTATTATATATATAAAGGTGTGTCTTATCTTAATTATATTATAGGTAATGTTAATTACATGTACCCTAAGGGTATATGTTCAGTATTAATAAATAGTAATTATATAGTTAGTACACTAATAAATAAGGATGATCATAGATACAAGTAAATCTATAAACCCGTTCACCTAAATTAACTTTTTGTATTTTGATCCAATTCATTTAAGTTTAGATTTATCTTAAACCAACTCATTTAACTAAATAATATTCGGTTCAGAGAGAGGATTTGACATTTTGAATCCACATACTCGGACACTCAATCCATTTACATGACATATATGTATATATATACACACACACTAGTTGAATTTTACTTTTTAAGTCGGTTAAAATGTACATTTTAAGTCGGTTCTGTGTTCGAGTTAACAACAAACGATTTAATAAGCATGTTTTTTAACTTGTTTCATGAACCGACTTAACAGAACTTCATCCTATTAAGTCGGTTCAACTTAACCGGCTTAAGCATGTTCAACAAATCATCTTTTTTAAGTCTGTTCTTTTGATCAATTTATTTAATAGATAAAGTTAAAACAATTATTTTTTTAATAAATTTCTCATTTTTTTTATGCTTTTGCTCCATACATACATACAATATTTCGTATTGAATTTCAAATAAGAGTTTTGTACTTGCAACCACAATTTTATATAACCAAAATATACAGTACCAGAAGTTCATACAAAATATAGAGTACAAAGAAGATGTCTCCCATTTCTGACTACTCTTGACATGACGCAAAATGATTTAGACGTCAATTAGCAAAATTACAAAATCATAGTGTAGCAATATTCAATAGACATATATTCAAGCATTGTCATGTTCTTCGATTAATTCTAAAATAAAGTTCACACAACGTTCTTGAACTTTTTTAATTTGGTCTGGAAGAAATGATCTCGAGTCATCAAATATTTGAACAAAAAAACACAATCAATATCGGTTGAATCATAATTTTTTATCATACGAACATTAAAAAATACAATTAATAACAACTTGTAATTTTTTATCATACGAACATAAAAAAACACAATCAATAACAACTTGTAAAAAATTTACGTACTTTCATCAATGAATCAACAATACCCGATGTTATAATGTTTACATATGTAACATGACATAATAGCCACACTCATAATTTGAAGCTTGTCTTTAACTATAAAATGGAAATCATAAAAAAAATGTTAAATACATAAAATTGTTATATTATTATAAATGAAGTTATTCATTCGTAAACAACTTATTATAGGAAAACTTTATGTTATCTTCGGTTTAATTATCAAACCTTGCAACCTATAATAACCTTCAAAAGCTCTACAATATAAAAATAGCTATTAAAATTGTGTTATAAAACATATTACAATACTTATGAACAATAGATAAATCAAATACCTACAAATCAATAATGTAGCATATTTTTTTTATCTGATTTCCTTCTCAATGAACATATAAAGACTACATTAAACTCCTTATGATTAATAATAAACAATTGTCAATGACGACTACAATAAACAATTAAATATGCGTTATATTCAATTTTATCTATTATAAACGATAACTATAATAGACAAATACTTACTTTATGAGATAAGATGTTAGGTAACAAGTTCTTTTTTCCTCGTACAATTTCTTTTGAATGTGGACTTGAGCATTAGTTGGATCATTTTCACTTTAGATGAAACTTGAATCAATAAATCCATACACTTCACTCTTTCCTAAGTCAATACAACGACGATGTAGATACCTAAGATATGAAACTTAATTTTCATTATAAATGAAATTCATAATTTGACAAAATTTACAAATAAAACATACTTACGTTAGCCAAACATGTAAAATGGTGATGCATATCTCTTCTTTACACATATATAACTCTATAATGTCTTTCAATTGAAGGAAAAAAAAATAGTTCCACCATGTTCCAACTTAAACTCTAAATGCTTTGGCATATTCTTTAGAGCGCAGAGGTTATGGAAACAAGAAGATAAAACGCAGATTTTTAAGTGTACATGTTTTTAAATATTTTTCAAGTCTGTCTTAGGTCGGTTACCAATGTAACCGCATTAAACAACCACCTCATTTTATTAACTCGTTTAACCAAGTAACCAACTTAAACATAAAGGAATATGGATATATTTATTTTTTATTTATTTTTTTCGTCTCTTTTAAGTCGGTTGCCAATATAACCGTACTAAACGTGTTTCACATATTTACAAAATTGTCACCGTCTTGTTTATTAGCTCGTTTACATAGGCAAGCGACTTAAACATGTTAAGGTTAAACATCTGCCTCATTTGTTAACTCGGGTGACATGTGTATAGTTATAATTTAATTATTGAATTTTATTTGAGGAACTGTTGCTAATTTAATTAATTTAAGTATTTTGTTGAATTTGTGGGTATATTTTAAATATTGAATAATATATTATGATAGAATTTTATGATTTTTGAGATCCTCAAGTAATTAAATTTATGTTTAAATATATCTTTGGTCCCTGCAAATATATCACTTTTTGATTTTAGTCTTTGTAAGTTTTTTTGTTGGATTTAATCCCTATAAAATCAAATATAGTCGACTTTGGTCTCTAACGTCAAATCAACATTACAAAAAAAGAGCGTCGCAACACGTGGCTCTATAAATGCACACTAACACATCATCTTTTATGATATATTAAAAATTAAAATATTTTATATTATTAATTATCATTTAATAATTAGTGTTATTTTATAAAAAAATATATATGAATAGAAATTAGAAGTGGGGTTTAGGGGTTTTTGAAAAACTCGTATTCTTCCATGTCACGACAGTTTGCCAGCTCTTTTTTTTATAATTTTGATTTGACGTTAGGGACCAAAACCAATCGTCTCATTTTACAGGGACTAAATTCAAACAAAAAAACTTACGATAACTAAAATAAATAAAAAATGGTATATTAACATAGACCAAAGACATATTTAAGTCTTAAATTTAATTATATTTTAAAAAAAAATCTTGAAGACCTGCGAATTTAATCGAATCCAATTTGCTCTTAATTAATTAGTTTGGTTTACAAATGTTAATGTCTCTCTTATATTATATTCTTCGAATTATTAATTTCAAGTTAAATATTTTTCTCAATTGTTGAAAAGCCTAACCATGCTTCTCAATAGTGATTCCATGCATATATGTTTTCTTTTACTTTCTATATATGTTTCGTTTGACTTGCAAATCCGTAATTAATTATCTGAGCGTTTGTTTTAGCTGCAATTCATTTTTTTCTTTGTTTAAAATTTCCTTGGAAATGGATCTAACATAAATCCAGCGGAAAATGTTTGGACCATATAATACTAAATTCCATTGCCAAATAATCGGTCCTGCCCTGTCACAATCACGTCCACATTGTAAGAAAGACTCAATTCAGGGAACCATGAAGGTAAGGACGTTACAATTGACAGTGACAATTTTGTACATAAAGAACAACTTGTTCCCAACAGGCTTAACGATTAGGAAAGCTCAATAACACCACAAAAAAGGCAGAGCATGGAAAATTACAAAGACGTCGTTATATATATTTTAAAATTTAGCTAATTAAATTACAAAAATTGACATCAACCTAATAAAGGGGAATTTGTGAAGTCAAATATACTAAATGATCATCTTAGAGCCTATACACATAAAACCAAGTGATCATTGGTCTCGATGATCACGTCCACATTATAAGGTTATGACTCAACTTTAAATTATAAGGATTATTTCTTTTAAAGATTCTGAGGATTAATTAAGACTCAAAAAAGAATTTATGCACATAACTAGAGTAAAAAATCGAATGATTTTATATATACTATTTTACGAAAATTTAATATATAGTTAAGTAAGCGTTTATAAATATTAAGAATAACACATAAAATTTTAATAACTTTAGGATTTACGATATGTTGATTTATAATAGACATTAAGAGTACTTGGATTTGTCGCTAATAGTCTCTTACTTGTAATCTTAAAATACACACATACGCAAAAGTACAACGAGCACCCATAGGTAGAGAGAGAGAGGTACAAGGACACACATAGTCTTGTGATTCTTCGTCAATCGAGACTACAACTAGCACCCATAGACAAAGAGAGAGGAACAACGAACACTCATAAGCTTGTGATTCTTCGTTAACCAAAACATGTATGTTTTTCTGATGAAAAGAAGACACAATGTACATTATATCTAGTTTATTGGAGATCGTGTACGCGCGCGAGCGTGCTTGCATGAGTGTGTGTGACATTAATTCATATTTGATTTTAGCCTTAATTGCATTTTTGATCTCCCTATTTTAGGCGAATCGCGAAAATAGTCCTCCCATTTTATTTGTCCCCAGTTTTGGTCTCCAAATAGAATTTGGGTCCAAATCATGATGAGTTGTCATTTTTTTAATGACGTGTCAAAAAATGGTGACTTGGCGGACGTTTATGTGGATTAAAAGCCATTATTATATTATTCCAAATTAAAAAATACAATTTATGTTTTTAAAAGCTATTATTATATTATTCCAAATTTTAAAACAAAAACCAAAATAAAAAAACATTTCAGCTCCAATTCAACACAAATCAGCTGCGCACCTGAACCCTAAAATCGATCAAGCCTTTATTCTCTTCTTCATCCGTATAATTCCGATCCAAGGCCACACAAACTGCTCATCAGAATCAATAGCATTGTCAGATTTATCAGCCGGTTCCCGTTCCGATGGAGCATCTACACTCATAAGATCCTTTTGCAAATATTTCACTAAAGCCAAATGAGTTGCCTTTTCTCTTGCCTTTCTCTTTTGTGAACTACTCTGACCCACCCCAGAAGCATGTTGCAGGAGTTCATTGTACAAATAATTCCGTTTTCTTTTCTTAGGGCAGTATGGACAAGTGAACTTCTTATCTGAAGTTTTCACATTATGATTTCCACTTTTCAGTTCTTCATAACATTTATCTTCATAGTCACTTATTTGAGATTCACTTATATTAGTATGGACAGATAAATAATACAGATGATGAAGAAGAAAAACGAAGATGAAGAAGATGATGAAGGCTTGGTCGATTTTTGATTTTAGGGTTCAGGTGCGCGGTAGATATGCGTTGAATTGGGGATGAAATGTTTTTTAATTTTAGCTTTTGTTTTAAAATTTGGAATAATATAATAATGGCTTTTAAAAACATAAATTGTATTTTTTAATTTGAAATAATATAATAATGGCTTTTAATCCACATAGACGTCTGCCACGTCATTAGAAAATGACAACTCATCATGATTTGGACCCAAATTCTATTTAGGGGACCAAAACTGGAGACAAATAAAATGATAGACTATTTTCGCGATTCACCTAAAATAGAGTGACCAAAAATGCAATTAAGCCTTGATTTTATATCAATTAATTCATTATTTAAGTAATTATGGCTCTCATTATTCTGAAATATATTTTAACAAAAAATAATGATTTTAACATGATTATGAAATTCTTTTTTATTCATTTTCATCAATGTTATCACACAACCTCTTTCCCTGCGTGTCATGTTATGAGGATTTTGATGGTGCAACCGTGACCAACCATAGTGTGTATCCATGGAGGGGGCACAATCAAATTCTTCCCAAACAGTGATCAACCACAATTTGTATCTATGAAGGACACCACTACCATATTTAAAAGAAATAAGGCTCTGTCTATTTGCCAATGAAAGTACTTACGAAGTTTGTCCCAGACCTTGACTCATAAATAATCTCTTACTATTTCCACCATAATAATTGATACCTTAATTGTAATTAAAATAGTGTAGTAGAATAGTTCATACTTCATACTGAATATCTAAAATATTTGTATGAGTAATTATACACTAAATATTTCAAAACGTGTTATTAAATTAGGAACTCATATAAGTAGTTGTTACAAATGTGAATGAATATTATGTTTAAAATATGATAGGGAGCAAAAATAAATAAAAATCAATACACTTTAGTTATAAAATAGTAATTATTTACTATTATTTAAAGAAAAATACAAACAAATATAAATATTATATTGAAAAGTATATGAAGACATTTGTTAAACATTTAAATATAAAAATTATATTAAAAAGTATATCAAAAATTGTGTATTCAAACTTTTGAAAATTCAAATGTTGTTCTTTCTAATTTTTAATTTTTATTTTCTGAATGTTCAACAAGTGTCAATAAATAATTGTTACTGTATACTAACGTTAATTTGCGGATCCATAATATATATACTATACTCCAAAGATTTAAAATAAGTAAAATTATTTTATTAAATTTTAATATTAATAAATGTTAATATTATTAATTTGTTTCAAATTTCGAACCAAAATATTATGAATTTATAATAATATTTAGACAAAATAAAATAAAAAGTAACATCTTTATAAAACCGCGCGGATCATCTAGTTTAAATGAGGCGGCACAATCAGTACATCGTATCGTGTATTGGGCTGAATCTATAGTTTCGTCAATTGATGTCTGCTCTACGCATTCAACTTGTTGTTGTTGAATTGACCAAAAATAACTCCTTGTTGTACATTGACCACGAACACGAAGAACCGATTGTCGTGTATCACTGTGTTTGTATCGTGCCATGTTGAATTTCCAATACTTTTCCCAGCTTGGGCTTAGGTCCATCTGTTTTCTCCCGCACCTCCTTGGTGACTAAATAATTTTATATTTTTAAAATATTAAAAATTTTAGTTTTTTTTTTTAATCAAAATATACATTCAAATTGGTGATATTTGGAGGACATTGAGGATGGAAAAATAAACCATCTGTAATTATTGGCCCCAAAGTCCACATAATTTTTTTCTTTGATATTTTAAAAAAGTGTATGCTAAAATGCACATTTGGACTCTAAGGTTTACAATCTCATTAATTTGACTCTCTTGATATGAAAATATTAATTTTGATCTATTAATTTTATCCTCTTTTAAAAATTTGGGTTCCTTTGATTTTGATTGGGTCGACGATGATGAAGATTCATTTTGATTGAGTCTACAGTGATGTTGACTCATTTTTAAAAACTTGTAAACACAAATGTGAAATTTAATTAAAAAGTAAAAAAAAAAATATGTGATTGTTGTCCAATCATAGTATTGATCAACAAAATCTAGATTTTATTTTACGATTTTTTCTTCTTATATATAGAAGTTTTTGATAGACGCAAGAAAATGAGATGTAACCATATAAAAATAAATTAAATAAAAACAAAAGAAATATCATATTTTATCATGTCATATTACTATAATTTAAACATATCATGAGAAGCTGCATTTTTTTTATTATAAAATAAATCATATTTGTTGATTCAAACGGTAGAATACATCGATGTAGTACAAATATAAATTTATTAAAAATAAAAAAAATAAATATAAGAATAAACTCACATCGAAATTAATAGCATATAACAATATCATATCTACAATTATGACAAAATTCAAGTGTTCATAATATTTATGTCTCCAGATTTGCAATAAAAATATGAAAGACAATATAAATTTGTATAGTAAATTTGTGTAAGAAGCAGTATTAATTATATGTGATAAAGATGATTTTGTTACGAAAAAATACTTTCATTTAGCAATCAAATTGATTATAATCGAAGAAACATTACAAGAAACATAATCCTCAAACTAAACAAAATAATGATAGAATAATTCGTGATATACAGAATAGCTGTTAATTTTATAATGCAGAATGATGTGACAAAATACTACATTAATGTAAAATTAGTTTAAAATGATAATGTATCTCTCAAAATAAATCATTTTTTTAAATAAATCAAAATTCAATTGTTATTTAAGTTTTGTTAAAAAGAAATTTAGAATGAGACGGTGATATATAATCTAAAATAGGAAATACTTTAAGAATCAGTGTACTTTTAATACGCATCATGCCGATCAAAGATTTGTATATTTTAACTCTAGACCAAATAAATAATTGAAATTCATGTTATATAATAACACTAATTGATACTGCCTCCTCTTGTTATTATAAGAAAAAAAATTGTACATTCTTTGATCTTTTGGGTCTATTTGTTATAATTCATTTTATATTTCTATTAAATGTGAGAGGTATGTTTACTAAAAAAATCACATAGTAAAAGTAAAATATTTAATGTTATAGATATAATTAACATAACATTATAATTTTAATTATTTTATTATTTATAAAATTCCTCCACCTAATGTAATCTTATTCGAGATATATTAGATATAAAAATTTGAATTCTAAATTTACTCAGTAGGAATTAACTTGTTCCGCTATTCTCAACCAAGTTGATAATAACATTATAATTTTATTATAACATTAAATAAACTTATTTGATCTTTTTGTCTTTTTTTTGGACCAGATTAATTAATAATAGCAAGTATTTGGAGGAGAATGTCTTGTTGGTTTGAAATATGAAGAAGGAGGAAGCGTGAAGCAAGGACTAAGAGAGATTAATCAAACGGTACAAAAAGCAGCCGAGCAAATTCGAAAGCGCCCCTCACGAGAACCCACGTAACTCTTCGTTTCATTTCATGTTCTTCTCGTTCTTCCCCAACAATAACTCCTCCTATAACACAACCTCAAATCCTTCTTCTCTCCCTTTCTCCCACCACAACAACCCCACCTCAATTGATCGCAAACTTTATAACAAAAATCCAATCACTTCACTTTATACATAAATAAAGGTGAACATACGATATTGTCTACACTTTTAATTAATATACATTCTATTCCATTCCTTCCAAACAGAATATTCATTTCATTTGCGGCTTTTCCCTTTCTATAATTCCCTGATCCAATGAATTATTATGATTGAATTTATTACTGCAAAAAGAAAAAGATTAGTATTTAGAATAATTATAAATTGAGGATGGAAGCGGTGGGAAGGTTAGGGAGCTACATTAGTCAAGGCGTATACACCGTATCAGGTCCTTTTCATCCATTCGGTGGCGCCGTTGATATCGTCGTCGTTCAACAACAAGACGGAACCTTCAAATCTTCTCCATGGTACGTCCGATTTGGCAAATTCCAAGGGGTTTTAAAATCAAGAGAAAAAATGGTTCAAATTAACGTTAACGGTGTAGAAGCTGATTTTCAAATGTATCTCGATCATAAAGGTGAAGCTTATTTTCTAAAAGAAATTGACGCCGATGCCGAATCGATTTTGATTGATCCGTCTTCTTCCGGTTATGACACTGATGATCAATCTAAAAGTAGTAATTTCGGTTCTGAGGATGGGAAGATTGTTGGAAGGACTAGTTCTCGTCGGTCTCGAATATTAGGTCTTATGTTTGGGAGAAGGTCTTTGAAAGGTGAATTTGAAGATGCTATTGAAAATAAAGAACGTGCTGAGATTGCAGCTAATTTGTTGGATATTAAGTGGTCAACGAATCTTGATGGCGAGGGTAATCAAGATGGGGATCATGTTGTGGTTGTTGACAATGAGGATGAAAAGAAATTGAGTGGTGAAGAGGTTTCTGTGGTGGTGGAGAATGTTGAAGAGAGTTCTAATGTGAGTGTGGTTTGTTGTTCAAATGAACAAACTCATGAGGTTATGTACCTTGCTCATGGGGAAAGTGGAGAGGTACATGTCAATGATCAAGTCTTGCATGTTGCAACTTCACTCTTATCTGAGGTAAATTCGTAGTACTAGCCAATGTTTTAAGTGTGTGTTTGGTTTGCGCTAAGGAAAATTTACTTTGAGTGAATTGATTTTATAAATTGATTTTGGTTGAAAGTAAGCTCAAGGTAAATGATTTATGTTTGAATACATTCATAAAAAATCAATTTATGTTTGGATAATTTGGACCAAAATTGCTTTTGTGTGTGTATATATGTCAATAAATTTGAGAATCGAATTTATATCACTGCAGAAGCTAGATATATTGCTTTTAGGTAGAAGTAATTTTTGGACTGAAATTAATTCTTAAGCTGGAAGCCAAACATAACAATTTATGGTTAAATCACGTCTGACTTACTTAAATGTGATTCTGTGAGGTGCAAATGTGTAACCAAACATAGGCTAAATAACAGTTGCATAACTGTCATTGACATTGCAGTCGTAAAGACATAAAAACCTTGATGTTGCAAAATGTATTTTAGAATCTTGGTCGCAGCATTTAATTAATGTTTTCGATTTAGAAAAAGTAAGTGAAACTGAATTCTTTTAATCAAACAAACCTCTAATCTGTTTTGGTTGACACCAGTATGTTAAAATTCTCCTTCAGGGTACGGAAACTAAGAAAGTTGCTAAGAATACTGGTGTAGTGGAGGTCTTTGAGTTTCATTCTAAGGCTCAGCAAACAGATTCTTCTGATTCTGATGCTAGTATGTATGATGTGGAGGATGTTGAAGACCTAACAACATCTCCAAAACCTCAAACTAACAATTTGGATATAGGACATTGTTCAAGTGAGAAAGTTGAATCCTATTGTGTTACCAACAATTCCAGTTATAACAGCCAGGGTGACCGAGAATTATGCGAGAATAACACTAACATGATATCATCTCCACCATACTCTCTTGGTGATCGTTTACCTAGTGAAATATCAAGGAGATCAATGTCCTCGAGTTCAGATGAAGAGAATTTCCTTTTTAGTGACCTTGATGATAGTGGAATAAATGATCAATTTGAGGGATCATTAACCCCTGAATATATAGATAAAGAAGATAATCTTTCTTATGAGAATTGCACTGAAAACTCAAGAGCGACATCCTGTCCCATAGTTATTCCTAGAAATAAGGGTGCTGGGGAGGAAGTTGGGAAGCAAACAGGATCGTTGCCAAATATTTCTTGTGGAAGTAACAGTATGTGCCAACATGTTGTTCGATATCCTTTAAGTCAATCACTGGACTCAACATTTCCTGGCAACGATGACTTGAAGTGCTTTAAATTAGATGAGTACAAAGAAAAGCAGTTATCGCATGAGCAGGCAGGTGCCACAGATTACCAAGATTCTGGTGAATTCAAAAGTACTCCTCTGAATCTTCCCCCTGGTAAGAGAACGGTAAAAACAACCATTGTAATGTCTCCTTTGTTTTTTGTCATCTAAATTCGAAACAATCTAATATATACTGAACATACTGTATTCTATGTGAAAAAGACTGTTATTGTTATACATTGTGCAGCAGTGGTTAGTAATTTCCACTTAAGATTCGGAAGGATTTTCTCATTGTTGTACCTTTGAAATTTGCTTCCTGGGAATAAAGCCTTAGGTAGTTGCTTTGCTGATTTATCATATATGCAACAATTTACAGAACACTTTTTGCTGAAAATCTGATTTGATAAGAAATTCATTTCTGTAGAGCAAAATGGGAGGATTTTCTCATTGTTGTACCTTTGAAATATGCTTCCTGGGAATAAAGCCTTAGGTAGTTGCTTTGCTGAGTTATCATATATGCAACAATTTACAGATCACTTTTTGCTGAAAATCTGATCTGATTTGATGAGAAATTTATTTCTTTAAGCCTGGGGGGATAATATACTTGTTATGAAGATTTGTCTTGGGATTTAGGAATTAGGCATGGTATCTTTTGAAAGTCAACAAATATTTGATTTAAGGCACGGTGTCTTTTGAACTTAAAAAAATTATTAAACTTAACGGCATCATAGCCGTTGACCAAGTTGGAAAAAAAATCATGCAGGAGGTACATCAACAAGCAGCTCTTCACCTGGTGGAAATTGGAGAATTTGGCCTTTCTCCTTGAGCAGATCAGGATCTAGAGAATCTTTGCCGCCTATTCCAAATGATGCCTTGCCGCCTATTCCAAATGATGCCAAGATTTTCACAGATGTGAACAAAATTGATATCAAACCTAATCTAATGAAAAAGAAGGTTAGGGTAACAACTCCAACTTCTGAACAGATAGCATCATTGAATCTGAAGGAAGGGAGGAACATTGTAACCTTCACCTTTTCTACGACCGTGTTGGGGAAACAACAGGTTTGCAACCATGAATTTCTGCAACTTAAGAACTTGAAGTTTACTTTCCCTTTTATGTACTTTTCTTTATTTTGCATCTTTCAACCAATATTATTTCTTATGTTTTACGTTTGATTTGATTAACAGGTTGATGCTCAAATATATCTGTGGAAATGGAATGATCGCATAGTGATCTCAGATGTGGATGGGACAATTACAAAGTGAGGATATATCTTTGTGAAAATTAAAACCGTTTTTAAATAGATAACTCGATCTGACAATATGCTGGTTAATATTCATTCTTTTTATTAGTTGTTTTCTTTCTCATTGTTAATTTGGTATCACTTACCAAATGACGATTTTTGGTGTCTATCTAAAAATACTGTCCTTTACAATCTCATTGCTGAATGGGTTTTTTATTCCCGGTTCAAAATATGTCATTCTCATGCCTCTATCAAATAAAATATAGCTGCAATGTATTGTTGTGCTGTGTAACAGTAAACTTCTACATTATGATACCTTTATGGCATTGAATGCTTAGATTCTCTAGTGATCTTGTTTTTTTTTTATCTATTTATCGCTTGAAGAATCTTTAGACATGGATCTCCCAAGCTTGTTCCCACTTTGTTTAGTGCTAATGAATCAACGTTCATCTGCTTGTTCAGCATGCCCAGTTGTTTGCTCCTCAATAATCATATGAATCTTATTTCATGTTATCCTTACTTTATCTTTTAGTTACCTTTTTGTTTACTTCCTGTTATATGATTTATATAAATTAGCATGCTCTTGCCATCCTTAAATATATTGTAAACACAGTACATGTATAAACCTACGAAACTTGGAGTATAGATCTAATATTCAACATCATTATGGATTGTTTGTGAAATATTTCACTTGGAACAATAAGGAAACATTATTAGAACGCCCACGTCATAGTTGAATGTGGGGCATCCTTTCTGGAGTTTCCCTTCATATTTGATTTTTAGTGGTCGAGTAGATATACATATATTTTTTACCTAGTGCATAAATCATTCTCTTGAATGCTGAGTTTTAAATAACAGTAAAATTGAAGGGGAAGTAGCACTTAAAATTGCTCATCTTTTCTAAATACAAGATTTTGATTTCTAGTGAAGAAAAGTTTTGTGTGGGTTGCTTATTGGACTTTGATTTTCCCTTTACTGATTTTTTAAGCCATTAAAAGGAATGCCTTATAATTATGATTATTGTAAATTTGATTGAATATTTTTGGTAATAGTTTTATGAGAAGATTTATGGGCTGTAGTAATAATGCCTTAGTCAGTTTTGAACATAAAAGGTCAAGTGTGCTTACTTAAGTTTAAGTAAGATTGTTTTTCATGGAATGCATAAAGAGTGAGCATTAAAGTAAGACGCACAACAAAAAATAAAATTATAGAAGTTGTCAGGAATTTCCTTTTCTTCTTTCTACAAGCATTTTTAACATCCTGATACACTTCTGCCTGATAGAAGTCTCTGTCTTCTACCTCTCTTCTGTTGTAATTTAATTCTCTTGTTTCATGTCCCACAGGTCAGATGTCCTTGGCCAGTTCATGCCTTTGGTTGGTGTTGACTGGTCACAGACAGGTGTTGCACATTTATTCTCCGCTGTCAAGGTTTGTTTATATTGTTCATGTCTTTATATGTTTTGAAAACACTCCAATGTGATAATGTGGTTAATTCCTAAATGTGCCGGTCATACATCATTGCATCATTCGACAGTTTTTGGTTAGGTAGGCGCAGCACAAATAGTTAGTTGTTGTGTCTGTTAAAACAACAAAATTGTTAATTTTCTGTGATGTTTTAGCATGGAAACGGTACCGGTACCCTGTCTATAGTAATTGTTTTACGATCATTTTTCAGTGCAGTTGGATGTTTTTTTCATTGTTTTTTCCTTGTCAATTTCACATTTGCAGGAGAATGGTTACCAACTGCTTTTTCTCAGTGCTCGTTCAATTTCTCAGGCCTATATTACACGACAATTCCTACTGAATCTTAAACAGGTGATGTATAAAATTAGCATTCTGTTGTCAATATCAACAATGTGAGAGAGAGAATGCGATTATAATTTCATATTTATTTTTTATATTGCAGGATGGCAAAGTTTTACCAGAGGGTCCTGTTGTTATTTCCCCTGACGGACTTTTTCCCTCTTTATACCGTGAAGGTATAAGTCTGCTTATCCTTGTTTTCTGCTTCTTTCTACTGTTCCTTTTCTTCTATATTAGACTCCACTTTTTAGAGGTGTGATCAATATGTATAGCACAGGCACAGCATACTAGTTACCTAATATCTTGAAGTTTTCTTATATGATTCACTGACCATTTAATTGCTGTGACAGTGAGACTGTGACATTCATCAAGGCTGAGTGTGTAAAATGCTCTGGTCTTTACCTTTATAATATTTTGGACTATAACACTTCTTTTTCTTTCTATTTTCAGTTATTAGGAGGGTACCTCATGAATTCAAAATTGCATGCTTAGAGGTTAGTTTCCATCTGCCACGTGAAGGCCTGTGCTTGTGTGTGAGTGATGGTCACTCATTTAAAATGTAAAATAACTCTTTAAAAATGAACTTATGTAACAGGTAGATATATAATTTAAGAGGATATGTTAATTCTCCGGATAAATGTATAAATAAAATTACATCTTTCCAAGTAATGCATACTACATACATGAACCATTCACAAGCTATTAAAGCCAAGCCCCAAAGCTAACTTCAATATTTGTTTAAGCTTAAAAAGAAAGTGATTTTATGGTTGTGAAAAAAAGTGTTTTCTTTTTAGAACTTTTATATAAAGGACAAGTTATTCTGAGTTTACTCATAGATATTGAAAACACGCTTTTTACTTTCTCTGTCATCTATTGCCTGTTGTGTAAAAAAAATCATCTATTGCCTGTGATTATTTTGAGAAACTACTCATCACAGCTTAAAAAAGAAGCTGAATAGAGTGTTTTTTTTTTTTTCTAGTATATTATGTTTTAAAATTTATCCAAACAAATTAGAATAAGAGAATCATTGATTTCTAAAAAGTATTTCTTTAAAATAGTCCAGAATAAACACATTCAACAGAACCTGCATAATTTTGGAAGTGGACAACAGTTGAACACTTAAAACTTCAAAAGGAGCTTGTTTGTTTAGCTAAACAAACTAGATTGATCTAATATTTGATTTGTTGAATTTAAATAGTTCATGAATATAGTTCTACTCATTTACACCGCAAGTTTTAATAATTTTTCAGCATGACCATCATGGTATTAAATTTAACTTGAATATTCATATCTCCAGGGTATCAAGGCTCTTTTTCCTTCTGATTGCAATCCGTTCTATGCTGGTTTTGGAAATAGGGATACCGACGAAATTAGTTACCTTAAAGTTGGAATCCCTTTAGGAAAAATCTTCATTATAAATCCCAGGGTAAATAAATCCTTCTTTTTCAAAAAAAAAAATTTGCCTAAATTTCCTGAAATACAAATTTGTCAAACCTTTCTTATTTTTAAGTTTGCAGGGAGAGATAGTTGTGAACCGAAGTCTTGACACAAAATCATATACTTCGATGCATGCTCTCGTGAACGGAATGTTCCCCCCAACGAGCTCTTCTGAGCAGGTTAGGTTAATTTAATAAACTTAACTTTTATTTTTCTATTCATAATTGTCAGCATGGGGGATTGTGTTCCAAGTATATAATTGGGATCTTCCCATAATTTAATATTCAAAATAAAGCATGCTGTGAGAGATTACTATGGTTGGATCTTATGATATTTTTCTACTGTGTGATAAATTCTGGTTGCATTATCATGTTTTGAATGCAAGTTTGATACTCTGGTGGATTTGTTTCTAATGCAACACATTTTTGCCCTTAATCTCGCTGAACATTGTTTACAGGAGGATTTTAATTCATGGAATTACTGGAAGCTACCTCCTTCTGCAATTGATATTTGAAAGAGCCCTATGGCTTTCTTTGGGCTCTCAATCACCTTGGTCCTGGATATGGATGGGTGCAGGCTGTGTAGCTCTTAAAAGAATATGGGTAAATTCATTTTAACTACTACATAATCATATTTTTAGTAGTTCTTAGATATTTGATAAATTTTTAATCTATTTTTAACAATAGTAATTCCTTTGATTCAATCAGAATTTTTTTTTTATCTCCGTATTTATCTTGCATAATATATTCAACATTTCTCTTCATGAAAATTAAAGCATAAACCGTGTGCTTGTGTCATGGTGATGCATATTTGCACTGTTCTGCTTGTGCAATTGTGCATGCAACTCCATAATGATGATCTTTTGCTAATACAGGAAACGGCCTTTTCTGTTTGTGGATTGATTTATATCGAAAATCATAATTTTGGATGGAATTCTTATGAAAGCTCAGGCTGAAACTTCTTTCCTGGTTGATGCTATGAGATCAGGTCCATTTTTGTTAGTGTGTAGTTAAGTCCTAATCCTTTGCATTCGAGTGTATAATTGTATATGTATGTGTACTTGAATGACTCCCCTTGGTTCCATTTTTCCAGCATAAAGAAAGAGTATGCTCATTATCATTTCTTATTTCTTCCTTTCTTATCTTTTCTAATCAGTTAAGGTATGCACGGAACAATACATTATACATGTTTATTTTAAATTATTTATTTATTTATTTGGATTTATATATTATTCAATCTAATAAGTTTTTACATGTTGGCCTCAAAAAATAAGTTTTTTACATGTTAAACCAAATAATATAGAATATAAATAATTAACAAATTCATTAAAAGATTATATCTTAAAACTATATTAGTTTAGGTAAAACCAATTTTATTTTTTTTAGATAAAAAATCAAACCAAATGTTTTTGTGAGTAAGTTAATTTTATATTGAAATGAAATAATTATTAATAAATTATTTTATCATAATATTAGTTGACAGGATGATTAGGCTAACTTTCTGTATTTAGTTAATTAAATAATTGCATTCAAACAAACACATTATATAATTTCTTTTATTTCTAGTTTTCTTTCTAGTAGTATTACTTTTATTTTAATTGTTTGAACATGTATATATTTCATAAATTAGGATTAATATTATAGCAAATCTAAATAATTTTATAAATGTACCGATTTTCAGAATATATATATGAAAATACTATGTCTTATTATAAATGAAACAAAGAGTTTAATTTGTATTTATTGTCACTGTAAAAAGTTTTACATTGTCCGTTCATCACAACTAATCATGTTTGTAACTTTAGATATAATTAAAACAAAAATCAAATATTTTCATTGATTCGACAGTTGTGATTAACTTATAGTGTAAAATGTATTTATATTATCATTGCATATAAATTAAATTCATAAAACAAATAGTAAATGTTAATATTGATTTACTGAATAACAATATTTACAATACGAAATCAAAGGCAATATTGTATCAATATATATGCAATGAAGTTAACTCATGCATTATTTTTTTAAGTAACTTTATAAATATAAATAATTTATTATATTTTGATTCTAAAAGGTTTTAAATATCAATCATGTCAACAATTATATAATTCAATTAGTTCCCCACTAGCTCAATTAAATATTCACTAACTTAGTATTCTAACTGAGTACACCAACGATTTTGTTTTTCAAACACGGGTAGAAACTGAAAGAGTATTAATTAATTAAAAATTAATAATAGTTATTTATATTTTATTTAAAAAATATATCATTATAAATTTATTTATTTTATTTAAAAGTCGTGAAAAACCAAAATATAATAAATTAACTATATATATATATATAGTTAATTAAAATTTAATCTAAATTAATTGGACTAACTATGACTTAGAGATTCTAATTTTGATGAACTAATTGTTAAATATAACTTTATGACACTAAAAATTACGTGGAAATTATAATTTTGACCCTTCAATGATTCAATCTAACTAATTAATTAACAATGACTTAAGAAGAAGCAAATTTTTGATATTTCAACGGATCAATCTAACCAAGTTAGATTAACTTTGACTTTCAAATTCACTCAAAAAAAACTATTACTATGAAATTTTAATTTTTGATCCAACAAAACTAATTGGAATAACAATGAATCAGAAATTACAATTTCAATTATTTAATAGGTCGATTTAACCAAATTAGACTAACTATGACTTAAAAATTATAATTTTGTTTATCTAACGGTTCAATCTTGACTAATTAGACTAACTATGACTTGTAAATTCTATTTTGTTTAATCCAACTATTCAATCTGAACTAATTAGAATAATTATGATTTATAATTTCTAACTCGATGATCCAACTATTTAGTATTAACTAATTAGACTAACAATTACTATCAAATTCTTATTTCAATGGTCCAGTCTAACCTAATTAGTTTAACTATGACTTAAAATTTTTAATTTTGTTGATTCAACGATTATTTCTTAGCTATTTAGACTAACTATGACTTATAAATTTTAATTTCGATGATCCAATTGTTCAATGTGAAATAATTAGACTAACGCTGACTATCAAATTCTAATTTCGATAATCCAACGATTCTGTCTAACCTAATTAGATTAAATATGACGTAAAAATTCTAATTTCGATAATACAACGATTTGTTGTTAATTAATTAGACCAACTACGACTATCAAATTATAATTTTGATAATTTAACATTTCAATTTTAACTAATTAGACTAATAATGACTTATAAAATCGAATTCCAATGATTCAACTATTCAATATTAACTAATTAGACTAATAAATTATAATTTCGACAATCCAACCTATAAAATACACCCAGAGTTTTTTATTATAAAAAAAATTTATTATTGGTGACTAACTTCAGAAGTACAATCAAGTATCACTAAGAAATACTTTATTTCTTTGATTTTTCTAACAATTTTGATTTTGATCGTAAAAGTAATCAAAATTATTAACTCATGTTGTTGTATGTTATATCCAAAATTAAACCCACAAGATTACTAACGAAAGGCCAAACTATTATTAAAAAGTAATATCAAGAAACTGAAAATAAAAAATTTACATTAAAAATGATAATTTTTAAACTTTTAAAAAAAAAATAACAAATTTTAATATATTTTTATTTGTTTTTTTTATTTATTATTTTTGTAACAAAATGTCTAAGTACATTTGTTAACATTTACCATAAATAAATAAATCCCTACAAAGAATACTATTATACCTATGATATTACCCGTGAGGGGTAGCTTTAGCACACTTAAAGCATTATATTAGAAAAGTATTGTTGCTCCCTAATAACAACACAAACTCATGGTAAACAATTCATTTACCCTTGGATATGTCTTTTACCAGGTTTTCCCTTGGATATAAAACTAAGCCGTCGTTCTTTTTAAAGAGAAAGTATAGGAATAAAAGTGATAAAAAATCACAATGCTTTTGCTTTTAATATAATATGAAAAAAAAAGTACTCCATGTACCAAAATACAATTAAAGATGAGTAAAAAATATATCTACTTTTTTTAATTTATTTGTACTTGCATTTTACAATGGGAAATAGTTAAATTAATAAATGTGTTCATCTAATTATTTATTCACTATTATATCAAAAGAATATAAAATTTGTTTAATATAAATATGTTTCTCTAACTTTTTATTTTAATAATTTTGAAATATTATAAATTTAAAAGATAATAATAATGTATAAATATTTAATCTCATAAATATAATTCAGATGATTGTTTGTTTAGACAATTAATATGTTAAAGTATAAATTCAAATTTGAAATACTTCTATTTTTTTATATTAGTGTGGGCATTTCAAAACTAACTCTTTAAAACCCAAAAAAGTTGCCTTTGTATTTGTTTAAATAAATATTTGCCTTTGTTAAAAAAATAGCTTAATGATCATGTACTATAAACAGTTTTATACTCAGTCATGACTTCATCCATTGATATATAATTATTAATTTATAGAAGTTACAATTATAAAAAGAGATGATAATATCAACGTATCATACACATTATTAAATTAGTTTACACTATAGAGTCATTTTTCTATAAAAAAAGATACCCGCTAAATAAATACCAATACTAATAATAAATAAAAGACTAAAAAAGGAGTAGAGCGAAATCCAGTTCATGCGTAGACGGAAACTGGAGTCGTATTAACTGAGGGGCCGAAACAAAGTAGTATCGTTAATCGATAATTAAGACAGAATCCATATTTATAGTTATCCATTATTATTATTATTATTATTATTATTATCTGGCAAACGATTAGAAGTTAGAAGAAGCAAAGACAAAGATGGAGTCTCAAGCACAGTGGAATCCGCTTCTATCATTTTCAAGGTTTATCCACCAAAATTGTCTTCACCTTGCAACTCGTTTCGAACACACAAAACGACTTGCCGGAACCCTAATTCAATCCCACACTCGTACCAAACCCGCATTCGCCGCTACTCTGACTTCCAACCACGTCGTCAAGTCCCTCGCCGGTACCTCTGTTTACACCGTTAGCAATTCCAATAATGAATTCGTTCTTATGTCTGATCTTGAAGGTGTTAAATCTATTGGATTGCTTTGCTTTCGCCAAGAGGACGCCGAAGCATTCCTTGCTCAGGTTTGTTTCTGATTAATTTGCTGCTTTTTTTTTCACTCTCTTAATTTCACACTGTTGATTTTGTGTTCCTTGTTGTAGGTTCGATCGCGGAAAAAGGAACTTCGTGGCAATACTAGGGTTGTTCCCATAACTCTTGAACAGGTCTTTTTCCATTTCATAATTATTATATCTTGATAATGCTGGTTTTCTCAATTAATCATTGATCTGAGAAGTTAGTTATTTACATGTCTTTGTCAAAACAGACCATTGGTTAATTGATGCATAACTATGTTTTTTTTATCTGTTAGCGTTTCTCTTGTATAATCATCACTTTTGCATGAATACTGATATTATTTCAAAAATTTCTTCATTATTTTAATATCCTTTTCTTGGAGTTCATGTGACCTTATTGAACCTTATCGAAATCATATCGTTGGTGTAGTTTGAAGCTTTTCATTGTTGTCCATTGTCAGTTGTGTTGGTACTTCTTGCCATTTGTTTGTTTATACATATATCACATTCCAATGAAAAAATGGTTTTGAATAATTTGATCTATATATACAGATTATATTTCATATTTCATTAATATATATCTTATCTTGATTCTTAGATACTGCAATATTTTGATGACATTTTGTCAATGTGAAACCAACATTTATTTGATAGTACTTGAATGCTTTTAATTGTCTAATCCATGTATGACACTCAATGGAATTGTGGTTTGGCTTCTATCATATTGAAAGCCAAAGTAAGTAGTTATGTTGGGAGCAATTATTTGTTGAAAAAAAAAATCCTATATACTTTCGAGAATCTATTGAAAATGAAAGTCCTACATATATTGGTTATTACTATCAGCATTTAAAGCCATGTGCAGCTGACACATAGCACCAACAACCATGAATATCTTTCCTCTTAATAGGGGTAGGATGAACCTACAACTGGGTAGTTTTTGAAGCATAATAAATATGGTGTTTATCCTGTTACCTGTATCTTTTACATACAACTATTCTTCTTGTGCTACAGGTATACATGTTGAAGGTTGAAGGAATTGCATTCCGATTTTTACCCGATCCAATTCAAATAAAGAATGCACTGGAGGTTAGCATCAGTTATAATTTTTGCCCGTAACATGTAACTTACAGAAAAATTAGTATTTTCATTATCTGAGTTCGATAACAGTGACAATATTGAATGAGTTAAGTCTTATTGTGGGGACAAAAGCTTTGGTTTTATCTTATATGCATGGTAGCTTCAGTGTGAGAAATTGTTCTCTAACTAAGCAGCTAGCATGTATGTTCAACCACTGAACTGTTAGATTGTGTTTTATTTCATTCTCATTTTGTGTTTATCAGCTCAGAGCAGCCAACAAGGGAGGTTTTGATGGAGTTCCTGTTTTTCAGGTATGTTTTCTTACTTTTGCAGTCTTTTGGTCCTTGAAAGAACTGTTTGGGAAATGATGTCGGTTGGAGTTACAAAATGGTAGGAGTTTGTCTATTGATTAATTTATAAATTTTATATATCAGTAGCTATCTGTATGTAGTATATAAGTATTAGAGACTGACAATCAGCTTAAAAACCATCTAACTATTTGAGTATTTCCTCATCTGGATTCTAATTTTAATGTGATAGATTGGTAGTAATTGATTGTGGTATTATATTTTTTACCTATTGACTAATAATAATCACATATGCTTACAGTCAGACCTTTTGGTTGTGAAGAAGAAGAATAAGCGTTATTGCCCTGTATATTTCTCTAAGGTTTGTCTAATTCATTCATAGATCTCTTCAGTGTTTCAATTTTCCACTATTAAATCTTAATTAAGCTTGTAGCTTGGTGGAATATAATTATGTGATAGTTATCATTTGCTGTATAAATGGACAGGAAGATATTGAACAAGAACTATTGAAGGTTTCCAAGGCATCTAGAGGGGTTGGAGTTTCTCAGCATATAATGGTATAGAATCTGTCATCTCATGCTTTTGTTTTGTTAGTGCCTGTCGGAAACTCGATGCTCCCGATTTCTAAGTATCATTCAAAATGACAACATATTTTATTTTATTTTGACAGAGACATCATATTTTATTTAATACTCAAAAAGCTGATCTAGTATTTCCCCTGTTATGTCTAAGACTCATCTTGAATAAATTTTACCATCTAACTGCCAGTATGATCCACATGAAAACCTACTGAACAACTGGTTGAATTATAGTGTTGTGTAATATATTTGTAATGTATTTTTTGGATTGCCATGGTGGAAATTCCTTTTAAGTCAATAATTTAGGCAAAAAAGTGCTTATGTTATTTATAATTTTATATCTTGCTTTGAATTAAACAGTATAGCCTTGAAAACAATTATGCTGATGTAATAATTAGTTTTAGTTCTATAAGTGATTTGATTTTTGTTAATGTTTCTTCAATTTTATGGCGAACAAAGCATCTTTTCAATGGGCAGTGTCAATGTAAAAATAGCAATTTGACACCCTCTGTAGGATTATATATATTTCATAGCGTAAACTTGTGATATTTTTTCACGGAAAAGTTCAGAAGAAAAGAGAGAGTAATGTGTTTTATTAAATTAATGAGAAATAGATATGTATTTGTGTGGATTTGAGTAATCACGTGATCCTCATGTGCTAATTCCAATCCTGATATTCTGCTAGATTAGATATCCGGTTTGTGAGAGTTTTCAAATGATAAAATAAGTTTCATGTTGGTGTATTGCTTTATAACTAATCATTCATTGAAGGTTTCATATTTATTTGTTTATTTTTTATATTAAGCAGGTTGGTAGCTTCGAAGATGTACTAAGAAAAATGGAGGTAGTATAGTCTGCTTGTTGGTCATAGTTATAAGCTGGGAAGTAATTTGGATTCTGATAATTCTCTCTTTCTTTTCCACGTTGCAGATAAGTGAAAAGAGTTCAGGATGGGAGGATTTGATTTTTATTCCCCCGGGAAAAAGTCACTCTCAACATTTACAAGAAATTAATGCTTAATTCCTAGGGCGCCCATTTAAGCTAACCATAGTTTTTTGTGGTTTTCTTGAGCAAATCGGAGGTTATTGTTGTCACATTCTAGTCAGCCGATGAGATGTCAGCACATCTGCCTTCCAATAGTTTCTTTTCTTTTCCTCTCAATAGAAATTCCTTCTCGTGCAGATACTGCTTTAAGGATTCCCAGTGGATATAAGGTATATCTATATGTGAAAGAGGGCATAACCGCCAATGTCCATTTCAGTTAAAGGTTCCATGTAAGCCACCATTGATGAGTATGTTAAATACTAAATGTATGAGATTGTTCCTACTAATACATGTACAGTTTTTTCATTTTGGCAACAGCTGTAACCCAGCTGCTTAAATTATACCTTTCCATGAGTTAAGGGAAGATAATGGTATTCGTCAACATGTTATCCATTCTGTTTTTGAAGATGGGAGATCTAGAAATTTTTGTTTTTTCTTTCTTTTGATGGGATGTTTGAGTAGGCTGCAGGGATGTGGGTTGAAGGACGATTTCTCTAGTTTGATTCATCGTCCATTTCGTTTGGGTGTTCTCGGGACATAATTGGATTGGTTCACCACCTGAAGAGTGGTTTACTTGTAGTCTTAAAGACATACACGAGGAGCGTCCCGTAGGTCTCATATATTGTCTCAATTTTTTATCGCTCACCGTTGTACTTGTCACCTCATTTAGTGGTTAATTTAAACTTATTCTAAATACTCTTTTAGCAACCCAACACAGTGTCATCATTGACAGAGCACAACACTGTCGTGGCTCAATGTCTTTAACTTTTCTTTAGAGTACCAAACACATTGTCTTCAATGGCTCAGTGTTTTCTACCTATATTTGACACCATTCATCCATGTCACACCATTAGGGCTTTGTGAGCCTCCCTCAACCATCTTGGACAACCATGACCCATCATCCTTAGCATCTTGCCAAGACGGCAAATCATACAAGTTTTGCTCTCGAGTTCTCCAATTGTCACATTGATACCTTACCTTTCACTGCATATGGATGTCGTTCAACGATCGAATATGTTGCGATCGAGAGAATAAGGAGGTTATGTTCTTGTAGTGCAAAAAATGTAATGCAACGAGGAAGTGACATCGTTGACAGCAGATTGTGACACCTAGGGTCAACGGATCTTGACTATCTATAGCAGATTGTGATGCCTAGTGTCAATGGATCTTGACTATCTATATCTATAATCTTGTATGCATGGAAGTTACTTTATTTTAATTATAAAATAGTAGTAAATATATTAATTTTAAAATAAGTTATTTAGCATTGTCAGTTTAATTATATATATTCAATCAAATTTATCAGGTAGATATTTAGGGTTATATTTTAATACTGATAATATAATAAACCAGTATTATATTATGATATAATTAATATAATTAGACGTATGCAGATTTTTATTTATTTATTATTGATGCTTAAAAATCTTCAACAAAAGACACTATAAAACGATAAGGATTAAAGAAACAAGTAAAAGCAAAAGCGTTTAATGGATATGAATGATAAATTATACATAACTTTTTTTTATGGGTCAAAATTATACATGACCTCAAGAAAGATGAAAAGACTACAAATATGGTGTGAAGTATTCCCCGCAAATAAACTTTTTCTGTCGTTCTTTTTTTCTTTCTATAGAGTAATTTTTCAATTATTTTCTTAGTCAGGTCAAATTAACAAGTGCTCTTAAGATATATATTAAGAAATTAGAAAAAAAAGTAAAATATTATGTAAAAAATATTATAATTTAAAATTTCAAAGAGTTGAATGTACCATTTTCAAGATTAAATTTTTACTTTGAGTTGTTTTAATAAATGTTTTGGAAGTACTTGTTAACATTTTCTTAGTTTCATCTAAAAAGATGCAAAAATTTAATTTATATATAAAATCAGTGTAACGAGTATTAACACTATTAATCAATCAATTATAATTGTTAATCAGTAAGATTTGACTTTTTTTATAACTATTTCTAAATTCATACACATAATTGATCATGATCTATTATACAGTGTAAAACTTTTAATATTAAGGTGCAAATCATTAAATCTAACTTTAGTGTCAAAAAAGAAACCGGTATTGTTCAGTTGATAAAACAGATAAAGCATAAAAGTAAAAGATTAAACTAAATTTTTGCCCAAAACTTTAATTTACCTCCCTTTACTTGAAAAATAAACAGGCACCTAATTTGATTTTTTTTAATAAACCAATTAATCAAAGAGTCATAACGTCTTTCCCAACATAAATTGACACATCATCTCTTTAATTTAAATTTCTCACATAAAAAAATTACTTACTCTACTTTAATTTTTTGTCCAACAGCATCTCAATAAAAAATTAATCTTGACTTAAGAAGATTTATTTAAAGGCTGATATCGAATTCAAGTCAAGGAACAAATTCATGTTCAGAAAACAACTTAATTATTAAATGTAAAATCAAAAGAAAAGGGAAAAAAAACTCCACATCCTCCTCCATGAATATCCAAATATTTTACTCTACAATAGAGGTATTATTTAACTTAATTTAATTTATTTCATTTAAAGTTTAATATTTTTTAATTCCTACAAAATGTCAGTAATTTTATTTTTCTTTATAAAAAATTTTATCAACTTTTAGGACTTAATTTTTGTTTTGTCCTTTATTTTATACCAACTATTATATACCTTTCTAATTGTTGAATAATTTTTTGTAGTAATATTTGAGACATTGTAAAAAAAATTCTCTAGAAAAATTCTGAATTTATTAACAAGTGATAAATTAAATATAAATTTTTAAATACAAAAAACTTAAAATTTCATATTTAATTAATTATTTGTTGAAAATTCTAAAATTTTGGTATCAAAGTTTTTAATATGTCCTAAAAATTACTAAAAAAAATTATTAGAAAAATTTGAAGCATACACAATAGTTGATTCAAAATCAAGACAAAAATTTAAAAAAAGCATTTAAAAGACTAAAAATTAATAAAATTTATTATGAAGACTATAAACAAATATTAAAATTTATAGAGTTTAAAAAATTATTTAATTTTTTAAATTGATGCTAAATGGCAAAACAATCCATTGTGAATGTCTAATTGATAGGAACAGTGTACAAAAGTTGATGGAGAATGGTGCTATGTTCTCCTCGATTTCACACCTCCCCATTTCTATTGTTTCCCGTTCTTCCGTCGAAATTTCAAAATCACAATTTACAAATAAGTGATTGCACACTCGAGTTGGGCCCCACACCACCGCATCAAACGGATGAGAAAGCGTCTGATTGAGTTGGACTCTTTTCAACATTTTGACCCAACGACAAAATCAGGTCCACTCACTCGTCTCCTCAATAATGTTTGTTTACTACTGCTCTTATCCATTTATAAGAGAAAGTAATAATAAAATATAAAAATTAATATATTTATTAATTATTTTAATTTTAATCATAATATAAAAAAATATCTTAAATAAATATATCTGAAAAATTATAATTTTTTATGTATAAACTAAAAAATTCTCTTATATATAAAATCAAATGGAGTAATTACATGCAAAGCAAACCATGCCGTTATCATGACTTGGCTTAAGATTAAATAACTCAAATTAATCGTTCTCTGTTATTTAATCATTGATCAACGGAAAGATTAGTGTAGGTATCATGGATGCCATGTGGTCGTATTCATTTACACGCTCCCCGAGATTTCTCAACTCACTTTATGCATCATAGTTTCCTTAAGTTAATTCCAATTATTTTAGCTGAAAATTTTCTTTTTACAACATTATTATGAACAATCATTTGTATTTTTATGAATTGCTAATTGGTAAAAAATTGTTTCTAAAATAAGTTTATTATATATATATATATATTTTCTTTTTTGTAGTGTTTATTTTTCTTTTCAGTATACTCTTATTAATGTTATTGATTCAATTATTTTAAAATATAAAAAATTAAATTTAACACATTTAAATACATAAATTATTTTATGAACGAAAAATATTTAATGGGCATTCAGACATCTATTTTACACCATAAAAGAAAAAAAAATAAAGATAATAATATGATATAAGATCATATAATAGAAAATGAAATAAAAATAAAATTAAAATTAAGCATTAAATAAATGTATAAAATTACAGATATTCAAATATAAGAATTTTTATTTTGTTACAAAATATAAGAGTTGTTTTAGAACATCTATACATAAAACAAATAGATTAAATTTATTACCTATTTTCTTTTTATCATATATGTAAAAATCAATGGTATTTATAAAAAGGGACGAAGTTAATACTAATGTTAATAGGCACAAAAAGAAACTGCTCAACACAAAGTAAAATGGTGCTCATCAACACAAAGTAAAATGGAAAACCAATAACAGAGAATAAAAAACGTAAATAGTTTAAGTACATGTTACTTATGAAATGTAATATATTTCAAAATTAGAGATGTATTTGTAACATACGCTGACATTGACATTGACATATGACATATATATACGTGGATATGTATTTAAAAATATTATTATTATTTTTTTTTAAATAATTTATTTGATATTTTTAAAATACTTATTATACACAAATATATATTTTTTTATGAAAGATTGATAGAATAAAAAAAAACGAGATAAATTTTTTAAGATATCAATTGAGATGTACAAAATCTACTTCAAAATAGTGTTAAATTTTTTTTGTGGTCGACACTCCTATTGGAAAAATAAACAATGAAAAGTATTTTCAAATCGTTAGCTATCGTATAAAATCAATATATTTTAAATTCTTTTAACCATATTTCGTTCATATTCTAATATATAAATTAAAACAGACTTAATTGTAGTTTTGGTTTTTCTATTTTAACTGAATCACAAAAATAGTTTCTCTATTTTATTTCTCCTCAATTTTGGTCTCCAAGCAAAATTTTGATCCAAAACTTGATGAAATGTCATTTTTTTGCGCTTATTTAAGCCATACCATGCCTCAAGATCTAGGAGTGCAACAATTGTACCTAAAATCTATGATCATAAATGGTGTGGTGTGACTTAAAAAAATGACACTTCATCCGGTTTTGAACCAAAATTATGTTTTGATGACCAAAACTGGGGGAGAAATAAAATGGGGAACTGCTTTCGTGATTCAGCTAAAATAGAGAGAACAAAACTGCAATTAAACTATTAAAATATATTAAAAATATTAAGATATTATAATTATATATTAATATTTTAATGAAAATATCAATATCTATTTTTTACATATATTCTGAGTGTGTATATATATATGCATAATTTTTTAATAAATTTTTGATTAACATATCTAAATCTTATTGTATTCAGATTTCATACTAATTGAATTTGCTTTTTTTATCAAGAGATTTTTTAAACGAAAAATATATAGTATACTGTTTTTAGTGTAAAAAAAATGCAATTATTTATTAGACAAGTTAAAGTGTTAATATTATCGAAATTATTAAACTAGTACTAGTCTAAAATCGTAAAATAATAAGCACGATTGAAGGAAATAAAGATTTGATTTTAGAGAGAAAGAGGGTTAAATAGTAATAGAAGAGAAGAGATAGATCTAATTTGCGTGTGATGAGGTAGGCTCCACTAACTCAGTATCTTTCTTTCTCCGTCTTTTTCTGTCTACTAATACTAATTTTAGCTACAATCTTTTTCCACCTCCATTACACCCTAATTTTAATTTCAATCTCTAATTTTTTAGACACAATTACTATCAATCAAATCCCTTCTTTCAATTTTCCCCTTAATCTTATTCCTAATTATTCCTAATCAGGTATTTTTTTTCCTTTTCCTCTTTCAACGCTCTTTCTATTTTCTTCTTCCATTTTTATCATTCAATTCCATTTGTTTATGATCATATCAATAAAAACTGAAGCTTGATATGACATGTTTTTGTTTTACTTGCTTTGTTTTTTAGGGAAAGGAAACAGAGCTTGTGGATATCCTTTGTTTTTTGTTCTTCTTCCATTGATGTATTTTCTGAGCAGCCAACAGCATAGTTTCCTTAAAGATTGAAGCTGTTTGTTTTCAAAACGGTTAGCCACTATATAATTCAGATTGTGTAGTGTAGTGTTATGTTATGGGTTTAATTTTTTTGTAGAAGAAAATGGAAAAGTTAATTCTGGGTTTCGAAATAGAAATATGCGGTGTTTATTTTCTATTGCAGTTTTTATTATTTAAATTACCAATTTTTAATTTTGCTGATTTATTATGCATTTCAATTTCAATACGATAGTGTGTATTAAGAGAGAAGACCTGTGAGGTTTCATGTATGACCTTTATTTCTTTAGATCAATAATCATGAACTGTAATAATTAAATCACTTTATAAGTGCAGTTATTTGTGGTTGGAACTTGGAGAAAAAAGAGCTTTTGTAACCAGATCTCTATATTTGTCAAAGGTTTTAAATTACTATCACCAACATGGTTTCCTTATGACTTATGCAATCCTAATCGTGGATGTGATGTGGGTCACCAAGGTCCTAAATTCCTTGACTTTGTGTCCAAGAAGCGGACCACAATTTAAAACTCGAATCATCTATCAACTTTAGAATGCTATATTTCATACCTGTTAGCCACTCACATTCGGCTTTGAGTTAATCTATTTGTGAAATTAGAATTTTATCCATAAAAAGTCTCTGTCCTCCAACTACTGAAAACTTTGGAAACAGCATGGTCTCAGACCATTGGCTTACACCTCAATAATTTCATTTAACTTCCAAATAGAAGCAATGTTTGTGAAAGAAAAATACCTAACTTGTAGTATATACAATTTAATTCTCAATTTGTGTCTTCTTCCTAGGAGCAGCCATCCCTCTAAAATTTGAAACTTGTACATTGTAATTTTTAATTTAATTCTGATTGTATTTCTGAAAAGCCTAATGTGGCTGTAATTCTCTTGGTTTTGGTTTTTTATATTCAACTGATTTTCATTATTAATTGTTGTTTAGAGTTTAGCAGCTGTTAGCACACCTGAGACCTCCTTATAATGGAGGATGTTCAAGACAATTTGCCCTCTGACTCTACAAAAATTGCTGAAGAGACACCACTGGCAGAACATGATGAAGACATGTTGCCCTCTGAATCCTCTTCAAAAATTAATGAAGAGACACATAATGCAGAACAGGTTGAAGACAAGCTACCCTCTGAGTCCTCTCCAACTATTACTCAAGAGACACCAATGGCAGAACATGTTGAAGACAAGCTATTCTCTGAGTGCTCTACCAAAATTACCGAGGCACCACTGACAGAACCCTTTGAAGAAAATACTGAAGTGATAAACCTACCATATAATCAATCTTCCCCAGAAATCCCAATTGCACTTAGCAATGGAAAAGAGGAGTCTGGCTCTCACTTGACAGTGAACGAGTTCCCTGAATTATCAGTGTTAATAAATTCTTCTGATGGTCACACTATAATACAAGATGAGGATGTTTCTGTAGATAATTCAGCTTCAATTCTAAACGATATGATGGATGTAACAGAAAGAATCGGGCAGCTAACTTTGGTTGAAGACTCTGAACTAGGTGATACTGAAGATATCTCTGACAGGTATGAATTGCAAGACGGTGTTACTAATGTCGCTGCTGATAATGAGATTAGACTTTCGGCTTCCTCATCAGAAACAAAAGATTTTCAAAATTATCACAATGAAGTAAAGATGACTGTTGGAGCAATTGACTCACCCACTCAAACCAAGCTGGTTGATGTAAAAAAAGGCCTTATTGATACCACACCTCCATTTGAATCTGTTAAGGAAGCCGTATCTAAATTTGGAGGAATTGTTGATTGGAAGGCTCATAGAATCCAGACTGTGGAGGTATATCTGTCTTGCATTTTTCTTCATCTTATATGTGTGACCATTATTCTCAATTTACCTTCTTCATACCTCTTGCACAAAATTTCAAATCCTATTACTCTCATTTCTTTTCAAGGAAAGAATTATGTTGACTATTGTGGTCGCTTCTTAAAGCTTATACAATATCTATTAAAAGATATGCACGAGGTAAATGTTGTTATGGTGGAGAAAAAAAGAGCAATACTCTTCAGTATAAATTTGATTTTCAATGGCAGTTGCAGTAGGTAAAGCTACAATTACCACACTTAAAGGTTAACAGGGTTGCTTTGGTGGGTGTTTGCATGTTGATGTTGATAATAATTATGTTAAGTTATCTTCCAACCAAAGTCACCTTATAGGGCTAATCATACATTACAAGGCATGTACACATATAACAGAAATTTGACAATGTTATTTGCTGTAGATTCCATCCATGCAATTTATGTAGCATATCAATAAAGTTTCGTTGACATACACCCTATGTGTCAAATTAGTTATCCTGGCATTTTCTTGTACAAGTATTTTTCTATCAACTTTTTCACGAAGCAGCAAGGTGGATACTATATCTCAAATCTATGAAATCAGAGTACCATACATGTTATTTTGGGATATAAGTGTCAGGGTCAGTAGGTGTTTACATACTTACATCATATTAAGTTGGAATTATTAAGCTCTGATGTGTTTTGAGCTTTAAGCATGCTAAAGTTCTTTTGGAGATACTAATTGTAAAATACAAGGGAACTATGAACTGTATGATTTTTCCTTGCTTAACAAAACATTCAGAGGATAAATTATTTCCACTTTGACTTTGCATGTTTTTTCTGCTTGAACTATATAGCAAACTTAAGTTTTTTTTTTTTTTTTTTTTTTTTTCGG
>JBBPBQ010000001.1:60011074-60094436 GCA_037974755.1 Cicer yamashitae
GAACTGTATGATTTTTCCTTGCTTAACAAAACATTCAGAGGATAAATTATTTCCACTTTGACTTTGCATGTTTTTTCTGCTTGAACTATATAGCAAACTTAAGTTTTTTTTTTTTTTTTTTTTTTTTCCGGATGTACAGAGGCGCACTCTAGTAGAGCAGGAACTTGATAAAGCAAATGAGGATATCCCAGAATACAGAAAACAAGCAGAGGCTGCTGAACAGACAAAAGTTCAAGTACTAAAGGAGCTGGACAGCACAAAGAGACTTATAGAAGAGTTAAAGCTGAACCTAGAGAGGGCACAAACGGAAGAGCATCAGGCAAGACAGGACTCGGAACTTGCAAAGCTCAGAGTGGAAGAGATGGAGCAAGGTATTGCAGATGAATCTAGTGTTGCAGCCAAGGCACAACTTGAGGTTGCTAAAGCTAGGTATTCAGCAGCTGTTTCAGATTTAGCAGCTGTGAAGGAGGAGTTGGAAGCATTGCACAAGGAATATGCTTCCTTAGTGACTGATAGAGATGAAGCTATTAGGAAAGCCGAGGAGGCTGTTTCAGCATCCAAGGAAGTCGAGAAGTCAGTGGAAGATTTAACTATTGAACTAATTGCCACAAAAGAGTCATTGGAGACTGCTCATGCCGCACACTTGGAAGCAGAGGAGCAAAGAATAGGAATAGTCATGGCGAGAGATCAAGATTCTCTCAATTGGGAGAAGGAAATTAAACAGGCAGAAGAAGAGCTCCAGAGAATCAATGAGCAAATGTTGTCTGCAAAGGATCTCAAATTTAAACTGGAAACAGCCTCTGGTTTGCTGCTTGATTTGAAAGCTAACTTAACTGCTTATATGGAATCAAAGTTAAAGAAAGAAGCTGATGAAGAACTCTCACGAGGAGGCCTAGAAGACCCAGAAAAGAAGACACACGCTGAAATACAAGCAGTCGTGGCATCAGCCAGAAAGGAACTTGAGGAAGTAAAACTTAACATAGAGAAAGCAAATGCCGAGGTTAGTTGCTTGAAGCTAGCGGCTACATCTTTAAAATCAGAACTGGAACAAGAAAAATCAACTCTTGCCTCTATCAGGCAAAGAGAGGGAATGGCCTCAATTGCAGTTGCATCTCTAGAAGCTGAGTTAAACAAGACTAAATCAGAAGTAGCTTTGGTTCAGATGAAGGAGAAAGAAGCCAAAGAGAAAATAACTGAACTTCCAAAGCAGCTACAACTAACAGCTGAAGAGGCTAATCAGGCTAATTTGCTTGCTCAAGCAGCTCGTGAAGAGCTGCAGAAAGTAAAGGCAGAAGCAGAGCAAGCAAAGGCTGGAGTAAGTACTTTGGAAAGCAGGTTACTTGCAGCTCAAAAGGAGATAGAGGCTGCCAAGGCTTCTGAAAAGTTGGCAATAGCAGCAATTAAAGCATTGCAAGAGAGTGAATCTAATAGAAGCAAAAATGAAGTGGACCCTTCCAGTGGAGTAACACTTTCTTTGGATGAGTACTATGAGCTTAGCAAACGAGCTCACGAGGCAGAAGAGCGAGCCAATATGAGGGTGGCAGCTGCTAATTCTGATGTTGAGATAGCTAAGGAGTCTGAGTTGAAATCCTTCGAGAGATTAGATGAAGTGAATAGAGAGATAGCTGCTAGAAGGGAATCCTTGAAGATTGCAATGGAAAAAGCTGAGAAGGCAAAGGAAGGTAAATTAGGTGTAGAACAAGAACTTAGAAGGTGGAGAGCTGAAAATGAACAACGGAGAAAGGCTGGTGAGTCTGGCCAAGGAGTGGTTAGCCAGAATAGAAGCCCTAGGGGTAGTTTTGAGGGGAGTAAGGAAGCAAATAATTTTGACCGGTCTCGTGATGCAGCTAATCCTGCACATTACATGTCAAGTCCAAAGACTTATATGCATGCTGAAACTGATGAAGGTGGATCATCACCAGAATCAAGACATGGAAAAAAGAAGAAGAAAGCGTTGTTCCCGCGGGTTTTGATGTTCTTTGCTAGAAGAAGAACACATTCAACCAAGTCAGGGTAATCCCAAATTGATATTTTAGGCATATTTATTCTACAGTTATCTTACCTCCATCTTTTGGAGATCTCGCAGTGACTTGAAATGCTGGACTACGCAAAGCTGTATTGAACCGGTTCAAGGTGATCGCTTTGTATATGGTTTGATTGGATTATACTCTCACTTGATGGATGAGATAGTGTTGTCTGCTCTGTTTTATGAGGACGTAAAATTAAGTTCATCTATGTTGGGACTTGGGAAAAGATAGAATAAGATGATTTTGTATTGTGTATAGTCTTCAGATATATTGAACCTTGGCTTCTGTAAAGATTTGTTTTGAGATTCGATTGAATGGAAGGACAAAAAAAAAAATCTAGTTTGTGATTTGAGGCACTTTGAATGGCATGGTATGTTGCATATTCGAAACTCATTATATTTGAGGCACTAGGAAGAAGTTTCTAAATGGCTCCCAGTCACATTTCAAAAGGTGAGACTACTGTGGAATTTTTATTTTTTGATAGGCGAATGTTAGTATATAGTAATTAGTTAGGTAACTTATTGTTTTGATGCATGAAGTATACAACATAAAGGCTAAAGTCATAGATCTCTTAGATAATTTATTTACCTAGAGCATCCTTCATATCCTGTGCCATTAAGGGATGTGCAGGACATTTCAAAGCTCATAGTTTACTCATGCCCGGATCAAATTTTTAAAGCTGGTTTCTGGCAGGTTTGCTGTTCTGGATCATTTGATGCTACTGCTTTAATGAGTTGTCAATGACAGATTTATCCATTTTACTGTTTGAAATTGAATTGCCTTGTTCTTATTCAACAATAAATATTAATTTTTGGAAATTCAATTTAACAATCTGATAATCTACTTTCATGACCTTAATTAACTTACACTGCATTATAAGAATGTTATCCTAGTAATTGTGGAAAAAATGAAAAATAATTCAGTAGAAATGTCTTTTGGGGTAAAACTTGTCATGAGTTGCTTTGAGACGTTATATAAAATAAAAGGGAAAACACTTTAAGGTCATTTCCCAAAGCTGAAAGGAAGAATTTGGTTTTATGAATCAAGAGTCCAAGTTCCATAAAACTAATACAGGTACGTCTAAAAAACTAAGAACTAGAACTTGCAAGGGTCTGAATAATAGTTTTATGCCATGGATTTGAGAGATGCTCCACAAGGTTATCAATTGGTCCAACATGTGTCACTGAAGCTTGTATAAAGATGCCAAGTATTGCCACCATTGCAAGTCGCCCTGTAACCAGAATATTTACAACTATGAAAACAATCTTTGGAACACTACATTTATCGACAATGAACGAAAAACTGAAAAAGGATACCGTTCTTGATCTCTTTAAGCTTCCAGTCATGAGCACTTTTAATGTCTCTGGCTAGGCCAAGAGGATTTAGCAGAGGACCCCCAGGGTACCTATTTGTTGAAAACAAGATTATATACCTCAACTAGTATTACAATAGTTAAAGAAAACACAGAATCAAATTCAAAAGTGTGTTTGCGCATGCGCGTGTTTGTGATGTTATTGGAAATGGAAATACCCTGGTTCTAAGCCTTCTAGTGAAGCTTCCAATCCAAAGAAGGAACCGTCTTTAGCTTGAGATCCAGGACTAATGAAATCCATGTACCTTTTTGTTTCAGCAAACCTGTGCAAGTGAAAGTGAAGAAATCGTACATTTAATAAAGGAGAATGAAATTATGAAACAGACTGAAATTCTACCCCATCAATAGTAGTTGAACAATGACGAGCGTTCCAGTGTTCGCAAGCTCGTATTTTACTGCACCAGCTTCAAACCAAACCGGTATCTTACTAACTCCTGCAACACGAAGTAGCTGCACAGATTGCTAACAAGTTTAGGATGAAATGTCCATCTGGTTGTACAGCTTCTCTTAATATTTTTAATTTTACCGGAATGCGAAAAATTTATGCTAAGAGTTGTGTGACTCACATCCGTGACTAGAATTCCCAAGACACCAAGCATTGCAAAGCGAGCATGAACCAACTCTGCTTGCACATACCACTTTAAGCTTTCCGGATCCTCTCCAAGCCCAAGTGGGTCGAACCCATAATCTCCAGCCAGACTGAAAAAAGGTTGCCCTTAATGTTATAAGCGCCGGCATTAGAAGATGAGATTAGAACCAAAATGCAGAGAGGGTTTAAGGGCTTACGTTCCATCAAGATAAGTTGGGGGATCTAGTCCTGGGAGCCAGGTGGGTCGCTGTTCCGCTGCTGCACGAATTCGCCTATCAGGTGGGGTGGCTCCTACTCCTGCAGCAGCTGGCCGGAGCCAGGAGTGTCCTCTTGCTGTTAAAGATTTATCGATGGTCTTGCTATTGAATAAAAAGCATGGCTGAAAATTAAAGCTTCTTCCTATTGTTGAAACCATTGTTTTTCTGTTTGCCTGCACCTATCCGAGGATGACAGAACAAGGGTTCAAAATTTTGCTAATTTCACAACCACATGTATATTATTTACATTGTTTTAGTTCACAGGAAAAGAAAGAAAGAAAATAACATGGGCCCACTTATCCAATGAGATCAGATAGTTGGATGATAATTGATAAACGTTCGCTTCTAAACCTCCACATGTAGTAACATTTTCTTCAATCTAGAAACAGCAGATTCACTAGTGCTACTCTAGAAATCAGAACTTTATGGTCTCCGTATTAGAAAAATAAACGAATTTGTACTTTCTGAGATATCTTATACCTTTTGCATACCTTTTAAAATTCATATTCATATAGTAGCTTAAAAGCCTTAGCACAAATAAAAGGTGGAGAGTGGAGACTTCAGACTGAGAAAGCCCTTACCACCACAGTGCTCAACTAGGGATTGGTAATACAGAAAATGAAAAAAAGTAACTAAAAGAAAAAGTAGAATCCTGGGACTAACAAGCATTAGCTTAAAGCAAAATAGAATATGCTAGTACAATTTAACATCCATAGCTGATTTGAATTCCCCATCAACTACACCTTAAACTTCCTACATACAATGAAAAGTTTAAAAATAAAACATCTGAAATGTCATTAATTAAGCTAAAAGAGCTAACAATTAGGTCAATGGCTGTGACCCAAATTATCTTCGCCTGTTGGACATGCTGAATGAGCTAACTTTCATTGGGGTAGCTATTACCAATGGAGCCTCAGGAGAATCAGTGACTGCAAACTTGTCATGCATAAATCGGCTCTCAACGATGGAATCATCCCTGAGGACTATCTTGTAGCAGTAGCAGCTCTTTAGACCCTGTTGGCTACGGTAGCACTCATGAGAACCATCCTTGACTTGTTGAAAGTTCCATATCACACTGAACTTCCCCACTGTAGCTACTATATGTCGCTCCTGCCTCCCATTCTCTGTCACCTAAGCAACCAAGAAAATGAAATCATAAAAAAAATGTATTTTCACAAAAATGGAAAAGGTGCAACAAAAACCAAAAAAGTCATTTCTCGGCAGATGTGGGTACAGAACGACCAAAATGTAACTGCAGGAAAAACACCATGCAAGACTACTACAATCTCTGTTTTCAGCAACAGCAAGCATGACATTCACTAGAAAACCAATAAACAATAACACACTCAATGTTATGAATTCTCTATCTTGAGATCAGATATACTCTTACCAGATGTAAAGAACATACATAGATTGAATAAGAAAACATATAGAAGAGAGTCAATAGACTATTCAAATGAGATGCAAACAGATAAATTTTCCTTTCAAAGAGACCCAATGAAGAAAGTTTCCATTCAATGAAGAAAGGTTAGCTGCCCTATATTTTAGGAAAAGAAGACGGTATAGTAGGGAAGGGTGATTGAAGTCCTTTGTAAGCAAGGTGCGAAAAGTGGCTTCGTGTAACAACCTACATGTGGTAGAGGGACAGAAGAAATGAAGGGTTCAGTTTAAGAGGGAGGGAAGAAAAGCAGAAAAGTAGATATTAATGTGAGAAGGAATTGGTAGGGGAGCCTAGGCCTCTCCAAAGGAATTGGTAGGGGATCCCAGGCCTCTCCAAAACTCTCGGATCTCTGTATTTTCTTTTCCGTTCTGTTGCGAGGAAGAGAGTTTCTACTATTTTGTACAAACTTCTGAATATTACCAATTTATCAAGAGCAGAATTTCAGCAATAATAATGCAATACTGTTCAGCAATTTCTGGTCCAGTTCTATCGATGCAAGATGAAGTTTTTGGCCAACAGATTCAATTCAAGAGCAATGGTTCAGTATAAACAAAGAAATGTAGCATATAGCAGCAAGTTATAGAAAACAAGAGGTGAAGTTTTTATTAGGTGGAAGTATAGACTATTACCCATCTCCTGGAGACGTTACCCAAAGTTATCAATAATAAATGTATCTATTTACAATGCTATTTATGTGCTAATATCTCCTCATATTGCAATGTGCAAGTAACACATAAGTAACGCACAAGATATTAAAGAGCATTTAAGGAGAACAAAAGAAAAACAGTTGATGCCCATGATGATGATAATTTACTTCAACAGATGATGCCATCATTCTTAATTTGCAATACAACAGTTTAAACAATACTAAACAAGCATTCAGAAATTATATACTCACCCACGAAAACTGTGCATTATGGAATTTGTTATTGACACCAGCTAGATGAGAATCAAGAGGTGTCAGCTTCAGCAACCGTGGAGCAGCAATCCTATTCCCCATTCGTCCAGCAAAACCATTTTTAGTTTTTCCATCTTTATCAGTAAAGACAGTACAAATAACAACCAAATAAGTATCAGTTGTGCCCACGATCCACTTGCCATCAAAAGTAACATCCACGTGAGTAACCGGGGAACCAAGTCCAGGAAAAGCCGTTTTCGCCATCCTCATAGAGTTGATCGAATACAGCCGAATCTTCCCATCCAAAGAACCAACAACAACAGAACCATCACCAGTTGTAGCAAAGCATTGAAAGTTTGTTCCTCTGGAGAATTGATGACCCTGTGCCCAATTCAACACAGGTGTATTCATATTACTGTTAGAATCAGCAAGATTCTGAACTATTCCATGACGGTCACGCATATCCCATCTACAAAGCCTGTTATCATCCAATCCAAGAAAAGTTGAACCCACAGGATCCAATTGAGAACCTTTACTATCATTAGTAATATCTCTCATTGTAATCTCGGTGCCATCCTTACCAAATCTCCATTCTGTCACTACCTTACCAGTCTCAATATCAAGCTGGTGAAGCCCTGTTGAATGAAGTTTACCTTCAGCCAATGGACTCATCAGAAGCATGTTTGTTTCAGCTTTCATGAGAAGCGTTTTCTTCGGGGTTGAATGCACCAAATTCGACGAAGACGAACCACCACCACCGAAGTTAACAAAAGCACCTTTTCCTTGAATCCCATGCGCAAAATTCTTCACTACCTGAATACCATTGTCACTAACCAAGAAACTATTATCCAAAGCACCAAGCGCCAGACTCTGAATTCCACCATTTGCAGCTTCTTCAAACTCTTCCTTCAAATCCTGATTCGCTCGAACGGGAGTAGCCGAACCAGGACTCTTCGAGAAGCTATCATCTGCATCTTCCCACATAGAATCATCAGCAGCTTCTGGTTTCGCCCAAACAATAAAATCCTTACCATAAATCTTAAGCTTGTTCTCATCAGTAGCTTCAAATCCATGCGTATTCTCAAACGTACAATTCTGAAATTGCACCAAAAAAGCATTGTAATCCTGTTCAGTAAAAAATTTCAAAGCCCAAACACCTTTAGCGACGAAATCAACACGACGCTGATCGGCTAGGGTTTTCAATTGCATATCTGGACCAACTTTGGATCGAATTTTCGAACCAATTTTCAAGATCCAAAATCCTTGTTCAACTTCATCATCCTCTTCGTCGTCCTCTTCATCGTCGTCATCATCTCCGTCTAAACGGCAAGTTTTAACGAAAGAGTAAGTAATGAATTTCTCAGAAATTACCCATTTAGCGGCAGGGGAATTGCCACCGATATGAAGGTAAAGCTTAACGGCGTTTTTAACGTTAGCGTTATGATTGTTGGAAGAGTATTTGAGCTTAAGGGCTTTAAGTTTGGCTTCAACGTCATCAAGCGATGACGGAGTTTTGATTCTTTTTTCTGAATCTCCTTCACTCGCGTCTTCGTAGATTTGTTCGTTTTCTTCTTCTTCTTGTTCGGAATCGGAACTTTCAAGCAATCCGTCGCGACTGTGAGCGCCACCCATTTTTCTGATCGGAGGATTGTGAAAGAGGAGAGAGCGCCAAGTTCGAAATTTGAAAATGGAGTGTTTTTTCGATTTGGATATAGCTAGGGTTTATGAATAAGAGAGGTAAGTAACCGTTGTTGTGTGGACCCTACGGTTTACGATTCGTTGTGGAAGTACGCGGATGCTATTGGTCGGTGAACTCAGTTAAATGCTATGTGGCTTATTGTTACTAAGCTCTCGACTTTTAAGCAAAAAATATTTAATTGATTAATTAATTTTGTAATTTAGCTAAATATAATTCTTCTCTTTATTAATTGATTGGTTTTTTACGTCATTCATTGCGTAATCTTGTCTCATAGAAACAAGTGTATTTTTCAAAGAGGTATAATAATGATATTTATTTTTCGAGCAGAGGATTTGAAAATAACATTTTATGGAATTTAATTATATTAAATGGAGAAAATGAAACTCATACTCAATTGATGTAAACTAGTTTCCTTGGAAGTTCAATGACAAATCTAATATCCCTAGAGTATTATCTCTTGACTCTAACTTTTTCTAAAAAAATAATAACAATTTAATATTATATCTATTCTTTTTTATAAGTGTTTATTGAATTTTTTATACATATTATAAAATATAGAATTTAATGTTACATTTTATATATTTTTTTAAAACAAATTTTGTATTTAAAAGTATTAACTTGAATTTTTTTTTTTCATATTTCAAGATCAACTGGTAGTATCGATTAATAAGTTGTATATTTTGAAAAAATTAATAAATACGGTTAATAATTTAAAATAAGGGACAATTTTTTTAAAAAAAATATTTTCTTTGGTCTCAAATATAAACAAAAATAAGTTTAAAAAAGTTGATTATTTGATCTAATTTTAGATTAAATATATCAAATTTTTTTAACCAATTTTTAGTTATATTTGAAACTGAAGTAGTACTATATAATTATCAAAGTGTGATTAAAAAAAGTGATATGACATTACCATACCAAAACTTCAATTCTAATGACCATACAATTTTCTTCCAAACATGGTCGTTGGCAAGCAAAGAAGAACATAGAACCCACAATATTTAAATGAATCCAGTTATAGATCATTTTTTATATATCCAAGCTCTTATCGATTAAAAATAAAATTAGATACGACCAATTTAACCACATCTCATAAAACCATTTACAATAGAGAGGATGGTGACATTGGTGGCAACCACCAATATCATTGCACCCAAAATATAAATCGATGAAGCCAAACACTTATGTGGCTTTTCAACAAACACAATGGATACAAATTTAAAACTATCTAAAACTAATAATAACATGACAAAACACAAAAGCAAGACAACAAAACACCAAAAGAAGCATAAATACTTGATCTCAAATCCAACTATAGTAAATAGATCAAGTCACGCAAATGTCAGTGGCTTTAGAGGAAGCCACTTTGAACCTAGGTCTGCAGTGGTGGTTCAAATGACGGATGCTCCGTTAGAGAAGAAAATGTGGCGATGATGGTTGAGTCGCATGCCACTGAAAGTTGCGAGTTTGCCCCCATAATGTTGGGGGTGCAGAAAACTGAGTAACACATAGAACGCGTGTAAGAAAGGCAATGCAAGGAGAAAGTAATGGATGTGTAAGGTGAAGAAGAGGAAGGGGAAGGGGAAAATATCCTACCCAAGATGGGAGAGCTTGAGAAGAAAAAGCAAAATCTCCAATAGAGAGGGACGGATCTAGAAAACTTTTAAACGGGGCTAAAAGACATTGTAAATATGACTCATATTGTATCACAATAAATAATTTTATTAAGGCTAAATTGCATCTGTGGTCCCTTAACTTAATTTCAGTTAACGTTTTAGTCATTTATCTTTTTTTTTTAATTTGGTTCTTTATTTTAATTTTAAGTGACAATTTGATCTTTTATGTTTTAAAATGTCAACAATGTTATCCTTTTTTTTTGCAAAAATTTATTAAAAATTTCAAACAAAACCCATAAAATTAATTATCATCCTCAATATAATGCAAATTTCATCAAATTCATAATTTAAATCTTTAAATAAAATCATATTTTCATCTCTAACAACATCAAATAAAAAATAAAGGACCAAATCGGAAAAGAAAAAAAAAGATAAATGACTAAAACGTTAACTGAAATTAAGTTAAGGGACCATAGATGCAATTTAGCCATTTATTAAATATTGATATATTTATGATTTCAATAAATACAAAGTTAAAGATATTGAACTGATACATATAGTATTAATTAAAATATATAGTTAAAAAAATATAATATTACATTAAAAATTAACAGTAATATTCATTTTGGGACAATATTTGTTTTCAAATGTGTCTATATTTTAATTTTTACTTAAACTAAAACAAAAAAATTAACAAAACTATTTGTAAAGGGATGGCTAAGCCCCCCCGGTCCTAGAGGAGGAAGCAAAACTCTAACAATTTCAATTCACATTTTAATTTGCATAACTTTTCAACTTTTTATGATTTTGAAAATTGAAGTGTTCTTTTTTTATTAAAAAATAAAAAAAGCAATATCTTTGTTATATTTTTTTAATAATAAAAGGGCCAAAAGTATTATGTTCATATCATCAATAAATTAAGTCGAGAAAAAAGAATTAAATTCTCACAAAATGACAAATTAAAGTTCAAATTTTAATTTAAAAAAATATTTATATTTAATGTCTGATATATTTTGAATAAGATTATCTCCGACGAGTAAAATCTATAAAAAAATCTTTTAAGAAAATATTTTCTTTCATATTGTAATTGGTCGGTGCACAATCTCGGAGTGTTTAATCTAAGTTTGATTTGATAAACAAAATTCCTTTCATATTAAGTTTTTTTTAAGAATCTTTCATGTTAAGTGTTGAAGATTAGTTAATCTTATATAACAATATGAATAAAGTATTAATAACTTCTTTTCAATAATATTTCTCTTTATTTGCATTTCAATCAATCATATATTAATTAGTTTTTCTATCTAATCATTCATTAGCTAAATATTCTAATATATGTTTAGAAATACGGTGGTGGATCAATTCTCGCATTCCGATATAATTTTTATTGTAAAAATTAAAAACTTCAATTCGTAACTTCAATTTTATTATAAATTTTCACTGTAAAATCACAAATTACCACATACTTAATCAAATAATATTTTTTTTTATCATAGACTACTATTTTCTTAAAAGATATTTATAACCTTAAACTAACAATGATATAAAATAAGTAACAATAAAAAATAAAAAATAAAAAATAAACTCAAACATCCCTTTGATACACACAACATAGAGCAAAACAACACAAAAAAGGAAAAAGGAGAGCTAGTAGTATACTCGATAATTTTTATTAATTTAATCCAAACAATTTTTATTAATTTAATCCAAACATAGCAAGCACTTGTAGTTACTACATGACTCAAAATTACTTACTAAGTCGTAACATATCAGCTTTTTATCTTTTTTTTCACTTAGGTTGTTTATGTTTTAAAATGTGTACAAAATTACTTGTTTTTCCATTTAGGTTTATTTTTTTAAATAGGAACGATGTTACTAAAAACACCGACGTAACCGTGACACATATCATTATTATGAATAATTTTGTTTTTTATATAATTCTTTATCAAAATTAAAAAACCAAACTAATTGTTTTTATCGTGGAAGATCGTAGGATCCAATTTATAATTTTATTCTTCAAATCTTCTATCTTATTCGATATCTTATTCGATATCTTTAGTGTTCAAAACCTAGGAAAACATTTGCCAACTCTTTGTTTCTTGCCATCTTATTTGGACTCGTATATTTCTACCTAGACACATTTGCCAACTCCTAAAATTTGATATAGGTGATGCTTATTTGCATGATTCAAATCTTCTATTCTGATAATGAATGGACAAACTTCATATTTAAGTTGTTATTAGAGTCATTAACATATGCCACTTCAATAACACTAACACCTGAACATCCATCTCCTCCACCATCTCTCATCATTTCCCTCACCCTTGCTACATCATCCCATCTCCCAACAATGGCATAAAGGTTTGACATTAATACATAAAACCCACCATTTTTGTGATTCAACAAAAACAATTTTTTCGCCAAGCATTCCCCAAGCTTCACTTCTTGTTGGATGCAACAAGCACTTAACAAAGCTCCCCAAACAGCAGAATCGGGTCGAATTTCCATGTAGTTTATAAATTCAATTGCTTCCTTGAACAAGCCTTCTCTACCTAATAGACCAACTACACAAGCATAATGTTGCAGAGTTGGCATCAAACCATATTCTTCTATCATGTTAGTGAAGTATTTCAATCCTAAATAGATAAGTCCTCCATGGTAGCATGCTGCTAAAACTCCCAAGAAGGTGATTTTATCTGGTTTTAACCCTTGTTCTTGCAGTTTAGAATAACAGCTGAAAGCTTTATGTTCAAGTCCATATAAACTATAACCTGATATGATGGAATTCCATGTTGCCAAACATGGATCCTTGATGCTATAGAATACCTTTTCAGCGTAGTCTAATCTTCCACACTTGCTATACATATCTATTAGAGCAGTTCCTGTAAAATCTTCCACTTTCACATTGTTCCTCAGAATATAATTATGCAGCATCTCTCCAATCCGCAGGTAACCAAGCTGGCAACACCCGGATAGAAGACTGGCGATAGTAATGGCATCTGGTTTTTGTCCGCACATGTTCATTTTGGAGAACAACGCCATGGCGTCACTTGACCTTCCAGCCTGCACGCAGCCGGATATCGCTGAATTCCAAGTGATCAGTGGTTTTTCTCTTATATCATAAAACAAAGACAATGTGGCTTCTATCTCGTCAAATCTAGAATACAAGCTTATTAGCCCATTTGCAACTAAACAATCATTGGACAGCCCACTCTTCACCGCATAACCGTGGAAAGCGCATCCAAGAGCAACATGTGAAGGAATAGTAATTCCATGAAGGACACCAATCAAGGCAACTGCATCTGGTTTTATATCTAATTGCATAGTTTTGATAAAACATTCAACTGCAGACTCTATATCGCCTTTTTCAGAATAGCTAGAGATTATCGCTGTTAACGAAATCAGGTCTTTTGTGGGATAGTATATGTAAAGCAGTTTTGCCATATCTGTTAACCCTTGCTTTGCGTATAAACAAACCAGCGAAGTAACAACAGAAGCATCCCCGGTAAAGCCACATTTGATAACATAACAATGGACAGTTTCCGGAACAGCATTAGCAGACACAAGGTTCATCATCGTCACCAAACTGGGTTGAAAACCGGCCTTCAGCATCTCTTTGAAGCAAAGAATAGCCTTATCATAAAAGCCATTTTGACCATAGGCACCAATCATAGTATTCCAAGAGACAACATTCTTCTCATCCATTTCATCAAACAAGAGTTGGGATGCTTCCAAATCATCACATTTAGCATACATTGAGATAAGGGCATTATTCAAATGAGAATCCAGACCATGGCCAGCTTTGATTTCAAACCCATGAATGGACCTACCTTGAAGAATCAGCTCATGACAACCACAAGAAGGTAACAAACTAACAATTGTAGTTTGATTAGGCCTAAAATTCTCTCTTAACACGCCAACAAAAAATTTAAGAGCATCATAAAGATATCCATTTTGTGAATATCCACAAATCAATACGTTCCATGCAACAACATCTCTAAAAACCATTTCTTCAAACAGGTGGTGTGCATGAGAAGTAAAACCAAGTTTCATGTACAAATCAATAAGAGAAGTATTTACATGAATAAATTGGTTAACGCCTCGTTTCAGCAATTGGGTTTGAATCTGGCGTGCTTGTAACCCCAAATTTGATGAAGCATAAGCAAAAGAAGACGATGAAAGACAAGCTTTGATGAGTAACGAAAAAGTAAAAGCATTGGGGATCACATTTGCTTCTAAAAGTTGGCGAAAGATAACAAGTGCAGAAGACTTCGAATTATGGAAGAGAGAGTGAAACAGAGACAGATTGGGTCTGCTTCTGAAGCAAGAAACCGTTGTGGAGGCAACCGTCATTTCATAAGGGTGATAGATTTTGAAATTTGATTATATATATAGAACAAATTAACTGCATTTTTGGTATTAAGATTGTGCAATTTAAATTTGATTTTAATTTTTATGCACCCGAGTGACTTTAATAATAGGACTATTTCTATAGGTATTCTTAATTTTCTAACTATATTTGTTACTTTTTTCCATATCAATTTTTATTATTATATATTAGGTAGACTAGATTATTTGTCAGTATATTTTAATCCTCTATAATTTAATTAATTTTTATTTAATTTTTTTATTTAATTATAATTAAAATTATTATTAATTCTGAAATTCATAATTTTTTCTTTTCTCTTGCGAAACCGCTCTACCATCAAATAGGGCCGGCCCAAGGGGGAGGCGCCTAAAGCCCTTGCTTTAGGCCTCGCCAAAAAATAATTTTTTTACTTTAATTTTTATATGGTATAGAGGCCCAATAATATATTATCAAAACTCTTTAACCATATATAGAAACAAAAAAGGCCTCCAAAAATTTTTTAATTAGCCAATTAAAATGGATTCAACTAAGGATACTATACCGTTGGGAATCTTTTAATATTAAATGCATTCATTTTCACTAAAAACTATCTTATATTAAAGGTAGTGTTTTTTTACTAAAAATGTCTCTTAGAATCATTCATCTCAAACTTTCCTGTCAACACGACAAAAAGTTTTTTCACCCTTGACCATACTTCCTTATTCGTTGCTTTAATTTTATTTTTCGTTTTGAATTTTCATTGTGTGAGTAGCTCTTGTCAGTGGCCAAAATATATTAAGGTATGTGTTTTTAATTTATACGTCTCTTTTTCATCTGTAATCTGTTAAGTATTACGTAAATATTTATATTCTAAATTATTAGTCTTTTTTTCAATTGTGGCAGAGATCAACATTTTCTATATATTTGGCTGAAGCATAAACTAGAAAAAATTTAAATGGATTAGCTTTATTATCGATTGAAAAAAATTGTTAAACGAAATCGATTACAATAATTTGATAAATGTTTTTGCATCAAAAAAAGTACAAAAGATCGATTTTAAATAAAAATATTAATAATTTTTTTATTAACTTTGAAAAAGCCCCGTCTGATAATTTCGCTTTAGGCCTCATAATGGGTTGGACCGGCCCTGCAATCAAAGAACCATTTTGTCCTTTCACCTCGTGAAAAAAACTCTTCACCGTTCTTCCACTACTGCGAGAAGATTCTTCCTCTATCTCACTTTAAATTCGCTCGTGTTTGTGCCGTTGCCGTCTTGGTGTCATCGACCACGCGTTGTCGTTTTCAGTTCGTCTTTGATTCTTAATGTAAAACGGATGAGAGAGACGGTGAAAAATGGCGGAGAGAGAGCACGACACAAAGAAGAAACTTAATTATGAAATACTAATTATTTTAAAATAGAACAAAAATATAAAACTTAAAAATTTGGTTGTGTTAAATTTAAAATATGGTCAAATTTATTTATAGACGACATATCATTAAATTATTGATTATTTAATTTGATAATATAAAACATGTTAATTTTCAATTTTCAAATATATCATAAAGTCTCTTTTAATAATACCAACATTTGTGAGCTAAGACTTAAAGACAAAAAAAATCAATTAAAAAATACTAGTTGTTGTATCAATTTGCCGCCTAAGTGTGCCCAACTGTTTCTAATATTTTCCTTAACCTAAAGCATAATCTTGTAAGACTAATAGAATTCTACCGGGCGGCCACCATAAACGGTTATACCTTTATTTTTTCATCTGGGAAGAGGACATAGCAAAAAACTTGACTCAAGAGGGCCATGCTATTGATCTTGATGAAATACCCAAATAAGACCAAATGAGTGTGTATTCACTTGTTGGAGCCTTGGTTAAAGCCTTCATTCTAGTCTTGGATGTCCTATATGATTTTAAGTGGTAAAATTCGAAGTTAAGATTTCAACTTAGATACTCCATTTGGGAAAATTATATAAACAAAATGTTTATTATGTTTATTGTACTCAAATATAAGCAAGTATCTAAGTCAAATCAAGCAAATTAGAAGTAGGTTAGTACTACATTTTTCTTTTTACATGAAGTGAAGAAAATTAAATTGACTTTTAATTATCATAATAGTTTAATTGATTTGAGCTAAAAGAGAGAAACTAAGAGAAGGAAAAAATTAACAAAACAACTAATATATTGACAGTTATATCTAGACATGTTGTTTTTAAGTCTTAATTCAACTGACAAATGTTGATATTGTTAAGTTGAGTGTCTTGTCCTATATTCGAACTTGAATCTCGTAGTTGTGTGATTAAATTATGATAGTATTTATCATCTCTTCTAAGATCAAAAAAGAATATTTAGACATGACAACATAATCCATAGACCATAGATAACCATATAAGCTAGACTCAATATTTGGTGGAGAAAATTTAATTCAATCATTTGGGTGTGCAAGTTATTTGGAGGGACAATACTCTTCCAAACATCTTTTCCTTCTATCCCTTACAAAAACCACGACCTTACATTAAACCAATTTTACTTTTATTAAATAAATTAAAGGTGAGTTTAAATTTATATAACTTTATCATTTATTAATGCATGTAAAATCTTCAAGAAAGAAAGATTAGGGATATGAAATATTTATTTTATCCTTACTTTATAATAAAATATAAGTAAAAATTAACAAATTACCTCATAAATAATGATAATAAATAATGATAATATCTCTAGATCATTGTTTATTTAATATACTTTTTTACATTTTTAATGATTCGTTTTATTAGCCATTGTACATATTTAAGAAATAGATTAAACTATTAATTAAAATTATATTAATACCAATATATGGTAATACCAAAATTTGATAATATCATTGTTTATCTAAATTATGCATATTAATAACGACTTCTGTTCGTCCTTAAGGACTATTTGATAATGCCAAAATTATGCATAATTTTGACCATTTATAAGGAAGCATGAATTGTTGATGAATATTAAATTTCGAATAAGACTAACAAATACATCAGTTTAATATTGTTATTAAGATTATTAAATTTGTAAGCTGTCTTCAAAATAATGAATTACGGACAAACAGAGACCCAATTTAATAGTGGAACAAATATCTAGCTTAATTGCAAAGCCCTCCCAAAATTTATTACCCAATCTAATTATTGAACAAATATCTAATTTTTTTGCAAGGCCCTCCCAAAAATCATAATATAAAAATTTAACTAAATTGCAGAGCCCTCAAAAAGAGGACCCTTTCAAAAATTATCGTATGCCGCTGTAAGTGACAAGCGCACGGTATTCTTTAGTAAAAGGCGAAAGAATAGTTCGCTTTGAGCTTATCACACGGCTCCGTAATTAGATCATTAGAAGTCCTTTCATTTTATAATGTTTAGAGTTTAAGTTCATAATTGTATAGACGATGTGGGACTTAAACAAATAACATAAGCGCATAATAACCCCTCCGTGTCTTGTGTGTCGCCTTTTCCCTTTGCCTCTACAACTTGCCTGTTCTCATACTACCCCGTCCACAAATATGCTGAAATCTTTCTTTCTTGCTTTTATATGTTTGGAATCATTTTAAATTTCATTATTCAAACCAGAAAAAAAAAGAGCCATGGCAAGCACATCCTCCTAAATTACATCTCATAATCTCTGAAACAAAGAAGCCAGCATTTGTTGGAAGGCTTAGTGTACTTCTTTTTTGAAACTACACGCTGATGATGATTAATTTGTTTTGTCCCTCACTATTGTTGTTACTTCTTCAACACCCTCAATTGTTCCAAGCTGAGGATGGTTTTAGTCAAGAGTTTTGTTATGTATTGGTTCATCATTGTAATATTAGAAACCATTGTCATCAACAAAAGGAATCTACCCATTTTCTGTTGTTCTGCTGGGAAGTCTTTTGATGAAATAAATTTGTGTTATTTTCAAACTAAAACCATGATGTTGGAGAATACCGGGTCTAAACTACCACTTTTCTTCAAGTTCTATTAGTCTACCAAGTCTTAACTCCACTGTAGAAAACTCTTCAAATAGCTTTGATATTCCCTGTTCATGAATTTTGTGATTTAGAGATTTAAGATCCTCTTAGCCAATGTCGAGAAACAAAGGTATTTTGGAAGTGGCCTCAAGTATTTGGACTCCCAATATGTTTGCAATTATATCTTGGTGATGATTTTATAAACCACATTGCAGAAAGAGGTACTAGTTTGAAGTTGGAAATGCAGTGCAGTTTATTGGAGTAATTAATTTGTACTCCTTTGATGAATGCATCAACAGTCACATCATCCCTAACTATATCACATATAATCTCTACATGGAAAGAACCATGCTACCTCAAAGTAATGGAATATATATTGTTCAATTCTCACTCATTTCGATTGGTTCAAGTGAAAATAGTGATAAAAAGAGGAGATTCATCCATAAAAAATAACATGTTCAGTAAAAAAGTTATCTTGTAAAAAAAGTAATAAAAAAATTATAAATTACTAGAGATATTGTTCTTCATCAAATAGATACAAAATTATTCAGAAAACCGTACATGATGTACCTTTTGAGAATGGGTGGACAGCAGCTAGTAGCAATTTACCAATTTTGATTTATTTTCATTGGATAATAAGAAAGATAAATAACTAGATCTAAGTTTTGTGATTTTGAGAAAATTAAGTTTTATTGAGACTATAAATTACATGATGATAGTGATACAGATAATAATTATAAAAATAAAAAATCTGGATCACAGTACGTGGATATGGGAGAGTACACGTGTCTTGTCCTGATTTTCAGTTTTGTTGAGTTGTTCTTTCTGTGCTGAACAGAAGTTATCGCAAAGGTAAAAGCGCGGTTTTGGATTCCCCGATCCCCTGAACGCTAAGGTAAGTAACTCATAATTATCTCTTCTCCGGTTTTGGAATTTGATAAACGGTTTTTATTCTTTACTGGTTCCTACTGTAAGGTAATTAATGACTTTCTAGCTAAAGTAAACAAATTATGTTTCTTTATTGTTCATAGGGATTAGGATTACTGATTCCTGTTTCTGTATAATTGTAGGTCGTGATCTCTCAACAATTTCTACATTGCAATATCCATTGAATAACAAACATGTTTAGAGAATTTGTTTGTAACTACTCTAGTTTTGCAAATTCATTTTGATTAGTGGTAATTGTTCATCTTTTTTACAAAAGATGCCACTGGTTGTCATTCACGGGCAGAAAATTCTGCATACCAAATCTTTTGTTAATGTCAGATTAAACCTATACTTACAAAAACCACTTAAATCTAGAATTTCCCATTTAGTTTTCAGCTTAGTTCCTAACCACAATCATGGAAAACTAGGTCTTAGTGGGGCAAAAATTGAACCTAAAATAAAAATCAGGAACACTTTCTTCCTTGATAAGATACGAGTGGCCAACGAATATCAAGAAAACTTGCCTGATGAAGATGATGATCTTTGTCCTGTTGAATGTGTGAGAGAGTTTAAGACTGATGAAGAGTTCTGCAGAATTTTGGAGAAGTCTAAAGGAACTGGATCTCTTGTTGTGGTGGATTTCTTCCGCACCTCTTGTGGAAGTTGCAAGTATATAGCGCAGGGTTTTGCAAAGTTGTGTAAGAAATCTGGTAGCCATGATGTTCCTGTTATCTTTCTAAAGCATAATGTAAGTAGGATATCTGTTTAATTCCTTAATATTATAGAGTTTTTTATATAGTTGATTTGTTTAGTTATTCGTGGTTACTGTTGGTTACAAATTAGTGGCTGTTGGGTTAATAGTTGTTAGTTATGATTTAAGTTAGTTCAATAAGTTGGGTTTTTGATAAATAGAACACCATTTGTATCAATTGATAATATTATACCTTATGAGAAATTCTCATAATTCTCACCACTGTTTTTAAATAGCGGCGCATAGTGCAATTTAAACAAATAGCTATTGTTTTAAGTTATGTTATTTAGTACAAAGTGTTGTCACTAGAGCGCGTTATAGCAATTTAGCATCGTAGAATTTGGAATAAACCATTTGCGATTGCAATTGACATCACTAATTCTCACTAATAACAACTACTGATAAACTGTTCACTAATTACTAACTTATCACATCTCTAATACTCTCAAGCTATGGCTTTTTGTCCATAGGAAAGTAATTATTTACTTTATTGTTATCTCTTAAACTGGGGGTTTTATGCTATTAATTATTAGTAGATTGAGCATGTTAAATTTTATCTAGAGTCATAGTTACCATTCCTCTTATTGCAGGTAATTGATGAGTATGATGAGGAATCCGAGGTTGCTGAGCGACTTAGAATCAGGGTATTTATTTCTCTTTTTCATTTCAAACTAGTCTGTCTCTGCCCCATCAGTCTCATCTACATGTTTGTTGTTTATTAACTTGTCTTTAAAAGTTTGATGGTTAGTGCCTTCATTTGCAAGATTACTCTCTTTAATAGTCTATTCAATTGGTGCATAATGCTGTCTTCTTGTTTGGCTCAGGTTCATCTTATCGTTTATTTTGACATTTATCTCTCAAAACCATATTATTCTATTGATGATAATTCTATCTTCTCCCTACATGATCTAAATATAGCTTTGCATCGTTTGTACCACAATCAACTGCTTGTATAATAATCGGTATAGTTTCAGTACATTTCAGTATTATTCATGCTTTATTGTCTATGGAATTTACAACAAACTAATAATGCAGGCCGTGCCTCTCTTTCACTTCTACAAAGATGGGAAACTGTTGGAAGCATTCCCAACCAGAGACAAAGAAAGAATTCTTGCTGCTATTCTCAAGTACTCATCTCTTGAAGCTGAAGATATTTTGAGTTAACTTAATGCATGTTTGGATTGCCATATCATAGTATGTTACCGTAATTTTGTCAGCTTTCACAAAATAAGGGTGACGCCGTGATTTTACTAAATTCAATGTTAATCCAAACATGTACGGATGGTGTCATGACGCTGTCTCGGGACTGTTGTACAGAGAAATTGGTCTTTGTGCGAGACAATATTCATTAAACAACATTCTGTATACTCAAAATAAGTATACTTCGGTCCTGTCAGCCTATTTCACTTTGTTGGGAAGCATCCAGTGAGAGTTTAATGTCCATATCCATTACTCATTATAAAAATGAAAAAGACCGTTAAATGTTTGCTGTACTGGTAAATGAGCCTTCTCATTATAAAAATGAAAAAGACCGTTAAATGTTTGCTGTACTGGTAAATGAGCCTGATTGTGAAGGTGGTTCAAAACTCAATTGAGTACATGTAAATTCGATTTCATTAATAATTACCCGGCGTCATGATTCTAAATTTGAAATATACTTCAATTTAAAGTTCCTATTTTTTCCTATACTTCAATTTAAAGTTCCTATTTTTTCCTCAAGAAATAAAGTAATTCTGTAATACAATTCCTATTATAATTTTTTTCAGAAATTATTTTTAGTTCAGGAAAAGAGCACTAAAGCAAAATATTTGGGGCTGTTGTTCTCAAAACTTAATTATCTAATATTAATTGAAGTTGTTTTAGTAATTAAAATATACAAATTTAACCTTAGAATGGTAATGAATCTCTAAGATGATGCAAGGGTGTTCGGAAGGTTGATTGGCCAATAGAGTAAGAAAGAAGAAGACCATTATTGATTGAACCCCTGATTAAATGTTGCTTTTTATCACATCTGAAAGCTCCCTGATTTTCACCCAACTGCCGCTGCTATAAAATTGGTGGAAATAGTAAAATAGTGTTTGCTACGAGATGTCATTTTGAAAACAATTTTGTTAACCTCTTGATATTAGGAGTTAAAAAGTATAAATGCATTTCGTTTGTGCATTATTTTTTTTTTTTGCATTGCCAATGTAATACATATTTTTTTCTCCCAAAAAAAGCTCCACTTTTATATCCATGAACTAATATTAACAAAAATGTTAATAAAAATGTTAACTTGATGTCTTTCAAGATTGTACACAGTACTATTGTAGAATCCATCTAAATTACAAAGATCACTAGGGAATGGAAAGGAGAAATGATTAATCATTCAGTATTAAGCGGGCAAACCATACAAAAAAAACCCGTCCAATTAATGCAGAAACTGTGAATTGACCTTAACTATGTTCAAGACAAGAAACTAATTGCAGAAAATAAAATTTATGTCCTACGTCCATAGGAGTTTTCCAGGACCCGCACTTCCGGTCCATATACTATGCGGCAACGCTCAGTGAATGAACCAACCATCCTAGAGGCCACCTCCTTAAAGAACATCGATGCAATCTGCAACAACAATAATAGAATATATGATAAATCATGAACAGAAAATTACAAAATATAATCACAGCCTTTAGCAATGTTCTGATGCAGTGTTACTAAATAAATGCAAGATCATATGAGGAAAGTAATGCCAAAACACTGCTACTGCTACGGAGCAATGGAGCAATATTTTATCGCCAAAAATAACATATTCCTTGACATACAAGGTACACGGAAAATAGCAATATTTTATCGCCAAAAATAACATATTCCTTGACATACAAGGTACACGGAAAATAACATATTCCTTGACATACAACATACACAGAAAATAGCATATTCCTTGACATACAACATACGCAGAAAATGAAGGACATGGAGGTTTCAGTGCTACAGAATAAAAAGTGTGGGCATAATAAAATTGATTTCCCAAGCAAAGCATTAAGACACCAAAAAGCAAGTTGAGATGAAGAGGTGAAACAGATGATAACAAAACCATACCTGTGTGTACAGTGGAGACTGAAACTTAAAGTCCACCAAAAAATAGAGATTGCAAGTTCCTGGAACAGGGCCAGGACTAAACTCCCATATGTTTATCAAATGGTCAAACAGGGTACTCTTTGACACTGTTGTCTGGAAATACAAAAAATATACAAGACAAAATATTAATCAATACACATGAAGAGAAAATTCATCTACCAACTTTTTTTAAGAAAAAAAAAACATAGGAGAAATGAAGACCAATACAATAATTATAGGTCAATCTCCACGATCAACCAGTTTGAGCCACTGGTTTGATAGTAAAGAATCTATAACCCATATATATAAAAATAAATCTTCTTAGAAAAGGCCTCAGCACTCTAGCTATTATAAAGATATATCGAGAAAATAGCATGAAATGAAAGAATAATAACAGGATATATGCCAATGCCAATGCTCATCAAAGCACCATTTATTATGGCGGTTTGGTTATAGCAGTTTTGACTAAAGGAATTAACGATCCACAAGTAATTTATGGCATGCCAGATGCCAAACTTGGATTAACTAGGTCCAATCAGAAACTGTCAAGGAAAAAAAAGCCCAGGCATGGCATGCCTTATACCACAGTAAACAAACTGAGCTTAAGACAACTGAGAAGCTCATTACATTGACAAGCAAAACAAGGCAACAAGCCATTTCTTGCAAAAATAAATCAAGAACAATGTGTTATATATTGTTTATTAGAATGTTGAATATTACCATTTATGTTAGACACTTAAAATCTATATTATATAATCAACCATAATTAGTTATGATATTGTTTATATGGACTAGGTATATTATCCAAACGTATTGTAAATTGAGCTTGTGCTGCTTCTATTTGAATGAGTGGAGTCCAAGCCTTTTCCCATTAGGCACGGTTGACCAAATGAAACAATCAATCAAACTACACCACAATGCTCTTTGTAAATCAAAGTCTAGTGACAAACAATTTAAATCTAAATCTTTATCAATGATTTGACCTTTAACTTTTGTTGGTCTGCATTTACTTGTAATTATTGGACTGCCCCTCGTTGAATTTAGTTTCCCTATTAGGTCCCGTTATAGATCTTCTACTCATATGCTGAAATAACTTCAGGTGAAATTTTAGTTTTACCATCTTTTCCATAGGTGTTTTTCCCTTGCTTTAAGTGAATATAATAATAATGTTAGAATCGATAAGGGGGATCAAAAATCCAAGTAGGCCTGCCCAGCTTTTGTTGGTTAGACTTAGACACAGACTTCGATAGCTAAGTTTGTTATAGTTAGTTGGTTAGCCTCTAACTGCAGTAACAGAACTGCACAGGTAGGATAAAAAAGAGGGTGAGGATATAGGTGAGTTTAGTTGGTCAGTCAGTTTTGAGTGGGAGAGACAGGCCTCTCAAATACATTGGGTTAGAGAAGAGACACATTTTTAATGTGCATTCCCTGACACTGCATCAGATTGATAGGGCATTCTTTATATAGTAAAGATTATTGTTTTGCCTATTTCCGATCAAGTGCGAGAAACACCAATGGCAACCAAAAAAAGTAGGAGAGGTTAAATACCTTTATTCGCTTTGGTCTGTCCAATTCAACATGAGAAACATAACTTTCAACGAGAAACTTGAATCCAATCTCCAACTCAGCATCAAACGATCCATCTGGATGACGTTTAACTATCTCAGACCTTTGACACCATGGGACAAAACCATGATAAAAATCCACAGCCGAAACAACATCAAATAATTGCTCCGGAGAGTACCTAATGACCAATGAGTGTATTAGCTTACAGATGCAGGAATGAAAACAATGATAAACCTATAAATATTCTGCTTTCAACATTAACGCTTACAAAGCCAGAGGTAAGGTGATGATTCATAGATACCCTCATATTCATAAAGCTTCTTAATTCTTATAGAATTCAAGTCTAGGAGATTCCTCAGATAACTTGGCGCAAAAAGTGCAACATAATATTTGAAGCAAGGTTAAAATTTTAACAAAAATAAATCCCAATATAAAAGAACTAGTTACACATCACAAAAACTAATCTTTTATTAAGGATTGAAATTAAATCACATAAGAAAGCAGGTTTAATGATGATGATACAAAAATGTCAACCGTCGGCACCTATCGAAACTCCAAAATTTTATTTAGAATAATTCTAATTAAGATGCAGATATCAGTAACACAATTACACAAAAACCAGCTACAATGGAAAATATTAACAGAAGTCAAATTTTAAGTTATTATGCAACAAAAATTTGGGAATTATACGAGCAATAATAAAAAATTAGAAGATGAATTAGTGTTACCCCAAAACGCGTCTCTCCTCGTAAGTTTTGGACAGAATACCTTCTACACCATCTCCAACGCCAATAAACTGCCTCGATTGGAAAACATTATTGCTGTTATTACACAAATTTCCCATAAACGGGGAAAACCCAATGCGAGAGCCAAAGGGTTGAATCTGATGGGTGTTCCTGGAAGCAATTGTTGAAAAGCATCGGCATCCATCGAGTTTCTCAATGCTCTTGCTAGACCTCATCAATTGACTCAATCCACTTTTGCGTGTCGCTAAGGAGCGAAGCGCCTTCGAGGTCGACAAAAATGGCGGCATTATTAACAACAAACAAAAAAATTTGGAGATACCTAACCCTAATTAAATTTTCGGACGGTGAGAAAAACAGGATGATGCAGCTTTTGAATTTACAATAAAAGTGCAGCAAGAACCGTGGGTTAGGAAAATAGACTCGCGGATTGGGATTCGAAATTGAATGAATGTGAAACCCTACAATAAGGAAAATCGTCGAACAGGAAAAAAAAAAAATTGATATATAAATTGATATATAAGGAAACGCGATATATGCGATGAGTGATGGAATGGGTTTGCAAATTTATTGGGTAGAAAGTTTAAGTTGAGAAGAGATTTTGGTGGCGAGGTTCGTTCAATATTTTTAGCGATTTTTTGGCCACGTGGTTGTTTAGGAAATATTTGTTTGTTGGCGTGAGTCAGCAGCGTCACATGACGTGCACCGCCACGCAACGCCGTATGTAGTTGACCAAACACGTGGGTAATTCCACCAACAATACGGGAAACCCAGTTGTCTACGCCTCCGTTCCATTTTCGTGTCTGCCTCTCTCTTTTATTAATTTAATTTAAAGCAATTTAATTCTAGGAAAAAACTTAGTATTTGTTGTGGTTTTTCTTATGGTTTTTATCATAAACTATGGTTATAACAAATTTTAATAAAATTATAAGTGGTTGAGATAAAAATTATACGAAAAATATTTAAAGAATACATTTAAGTTTTGTCATTTTAAAGCAAACCTCTTTTTGTCACAAAAATAGCAAGGACATATTAGTCCAACAAAAAGTGACTATTTTTAACTAAAAAATAAATAAATTGAAATATGTTGTTTTTTTCTGTAAATTTTTTTAATTCATCTTTTTATTTGTTTTTTAATTATGATTAGAGTATATGACAATCTACGTGTGTTTTGTAAAGGAAAATAAGACGATATTTAAATTGTGAAAACAAAAAAATTATAGACTGATTGTTTTAAAAAAATAATAAAATTAATCAATTTTGAATATTACTCACTCTATTTTAAGGGACTTCTACGGGGGATCCTTTATCCCTTTATATTTATGTGTTATGCATGGAACGATTGGTTCACATAATTAAAAAGACGGTGTTCGAGGGGAACCGAAAGCCTCTTCGTATTACCAAGGACGGGTCACGTATCTCTCACATGTTTTTTGCATATGATGTGTTACTATTTTCTAAAGTCAAACTTCCACATGTTCGTTTTATATCTAACTTGTGAGTTTTTCACAGTATATCCCATTTTTTCCCTCATTTTTCCAATCTGCCACACTTTGAAAAATTTTTTTCAATTTACCCTACTTTTTGGGCTAAACAGGAGGTCGCCTGGGGGTGCGACCAGCTAAAGGGCTGAAATTTTTGGACCTAGTGGGAGGTCGTTGGCTGGGGGTGCGACCTCCTATTGGGGATGTTTTTTCTTTTTGTCTTTTTGTGGTTTTATGTTATTTTAATTAATTAATTAATTATAATAATAATAATACATTAATAATAATAACAATAATAATAATAATAATAATTTAACAAATAATAATAATAATTAATTAATTAATTAATAATAATACATTAATAATAATGATAACGATTATAATAATAAATTAACAAATAATAATAATAATAATACATTAATAATGATAACAATAATAATAATAATAATAAAAGTTAATAAATAATAATAATTAATTAATTAATTAATTAATTAATAATAATACATTAATAATAACGATAACAATAATAATAATAAATTAACAAATAATAATAATAATACATTAATAATAATAACAATAATAATAATAATAATAATTATTATTATTATTATTATTTGGATTTATTATTTGGATTTATTTTCATTATATTTATAATTAATTAATAATAATAATCATTGTTATTATTATTTATTAATATAATAATATTATTTATTAATTTACTATTATTAATTAATTAATTAATTATTATAGTTTTAATGTATTATTATTATTATTATTATTATTATTTATTAATGTATTATTATTTATTAATTAATTAATTATTATTATTATTATTTATTAATTTTTATTATTATTATTTGTTAATTTATTATTATTATTATTGTTATCATTATTATTAATGTATTATTATTAACTAATTAATTAATTAATTAATTATTATTATTATTTATTAATTTTTATTATTATTATTATTTGTTAAATTATTATTATTATTATTATTGTTATTATTATTAATGTATTACTATTATTATTATAATTATAATTAATTAATTAATTAAAATAACATAAAACCACAAAAAGACAAAAAAAAAAAAAAAGAAACACCCCCAGTAGGAGGTCGCACCCCTAGCCAGCGACCTCCCACTGGGCCCAAACATTGCCTTTTAGCTGGTCGCACCCCCCAAGCGACCTCCTGTTTAGCCCAAAAAGTAAGGCAGATTGAGAATTTTTTTTCAAAGTGTGGCAGATTGGGAAAGTGAAGGAAAAAAGAGAATATATTAGAAAAAAATCTCTAACTTGTTGCAAAATTTATGTTCGTTTTGAAGTCTGAAAATTAGTTTTGCTAAGTTTAGAGCCTATGCCTCTAAAAGGGTGCATCGGGCCATTTGAGAGAAGCTTGAGAGCATCACTAGTATTAAGTCTACTGAGAAGCTTGAAAAGTATGTGGGGTTTAAGATGAATTATGGGAGGAGTAAAAGGGATAACTTTTTGGAGGTGTATAATAAAATATCATCTAAATTAGTTTAGTGGAAGGGGGAAGCTCCTCAATAAACGAGGTTAAGTGACTTTGACTAATGCGGTTTTCTCGGCAATTCCATCCTACAACATGCAAATAAATTGGTTTCCATAATATACTTGCGACATAATCGATAAAAATGTATGTCATTTCATTTGGAAAGGCATGGGTGAGAAGTCTATGCACATGGTGAGCTAGAAGAAGGTTATTCAATCTCAGGGTTATGGTGGTCTAGTTACTATGTCCATGCAGTTGCAAAATATTGTCATGTTGGAAACAGTGGTGTGTAATTTGATCCAATAATATAACAAGTTATGGATGGAAAATTTATTTTATTTTATAATTATAGTAGTTATTTTTGTAATTTTTTTATAAATTATTTCATCCGATTTTTTTATAATACACATCTAAATTATAATTTAGTCTACAAAAAAATTAGGTCTCGATTAATTCAGGTAACAAGAAGAAAATAATACACATCTAAATTATAATTTAGTCTACAAAAAAATTAGGCCTCGATTAATTCAGGTAACAAGAAGAAATGCAATATAGTATGTTATCTTCACATATTAGACTGAAACATACATCTCGACGACATAACTCAACAACCGCAATTCAACTTATAAAATACACCGATTATAGAACCTAAAATTAAAACAACATACATCTCAATATCATCACCGATTATGATATATCAAACCCAAGTAAATCATAATTATAGTATAAACTTATATAATTTATTTTCTACATGTTTATCACAGTTAATAATTATTTATTTTTCAATTTTTTTCTTATAAATTTTAACTACTTTTGTATGTTCAATCAAATTTTTATATAAAAAAGTTTTCATTTTCTTAAAATTAGATGTAAATTCATGTGTCCCTATCAAATGCTTTGCACAATAATAAAGATAAACCTCATTTAATCTATATTAATTTTTATTTAACAAATGATAGTATTATAAACAAAATAAAAAAGTATTTATACTATTTGCCTTTTAAATACAACATATATAGTAATAAGAATACTATATATATACAAGTTTGAATATTATTCACTTTAGTATGTATTAAGTTTTGTTATCAAACTATTTAAAATAAAAAATAAATACTTTTACTATTTTTATCATTCTTCAATTATAATTAATTATAAATTTAATTTTATAATATAAAAAAAATTATTTTAAGTTGAATTTTAACAAGGAAATATTAATACTATTTAAGTTAAAAGTGGTCTCCTTTCTCTCAGTTTGATCTATTTCTTTTTTTATTTATTCAAGAGAGGTGGTTTGCAAACTTTTGGTTTAAAACACTTTTTTAAATTTTTTTATTTATAAATAAGTGATTTTCACGTATTATTGCAGTGTTGTTTTAGATTTACATCTTTTTATAGTGTTCATTTGAATTTACAAATTACATGTGGATTTGATAACTCTCTATTACCTGTTTTTTGAAAATCAATATAACATCTAATAAAATCGCAGAATTTATTATATTAATTAATAGCCCTTTAAATATATTTCTTATAAGTGCCCTTGTATACGGTATACGAGTAATACAACCATACAAGACAGGTTTATATTTTTCTTATTGTAATTATATGCAATATTAACCTTATAATTAGTAAAGGATACGAGACTCTTTAGTTGGACGACTAGTATAAGATGACACACTTTTCATTTTTAGTTTTCTTTTATCTTTATAGTTATCTAAATTTTAGTTTCATGTATTTTTTCTAATTTTTGTTTTTGTTCATTTCACGTTACGCTATCAACACAAAATTCTATGAACAATAATACAGAAAAGATTTTGAGTTCGAACTTGAAACAAACGACCAACTTAATAATATCGACATTCGTCAATTAAGTTAAAGACATTCGTCAATTAAGTTAAGATTTAAAGACATTTAGATATTTATTTAACTAGACTATCAAGTGTCAATAAATCATAACTAATTATATAATGACCTAATAATTTAATTTTAAAGTTAATCATCTTTTTAAATTACTCTTAGGAGTTTTTTTGTGTTTGTTACAATTTTTAAAAATAACCAAAAGAAAAAAATTCTAAAATTAGCTTTAAATAAAAATTTATTTTTTGAATAGTTTTTCATAAAAATTATTTTAATAACTGATTATTTTTTAAAAAAATTACAAGCAAATAAACACAACAACTTCTACTTTTTATAAAAGTCTTTAACAAATGATCTCTAAATTATAAAATACTAAAATTGTTATTATTTTTATACAACTCATACAAATTTAATGCATAATTTAATTATACAAGACTCATAATAATAAATTAAAAATTAATAATAACAGTAAAAAAAAAAACGTGGAAGAGGTAAGCTAAGGTAAGTAAGAAACCCAGCTGGCGTCATTATCTAGTTAACATTTGCAGAGAGCTTGAGATGAGGTGAGGGAACACTCTCCACCTCTCTCTTCCACAATTCCATACACACAAAAATTAATGAAATGACTAAATGAGTGAGTAAGAACAAACGCAAAACAATGTTCAACAATTATTGAATTTAATTTAATTTAACTCTTTCATTGTTGATAATAATAATTGGAGAGAGATATGGCTTTTTCATTATCTAATACAAAAACACCACTCCCTCGTCTCCACAAAAACCCTTTCTCATTTCATTCTTCACGTTTGATTCTATCTCTTCCTTTCTTCAAGACACCGTTACTTCACTCTCCTTTCTCTCCCCTCAAAGCTTCTGCTTCAGATGGTGACAGTTTGCTTGGGAAGCCAGTTTTTTCACAGAAGAATGGAATTGTAGAGGAACAGAGCTATTGCTATGAACAAGAGGAGGAAGATGGTACTGAAGAAGATAAATGGATTGATTGGGAGGATCAGATTTTGGATGATACTGTTCCTTTGGTTGGATTTGTCAGAATGATTCTTCATTCTGGACAGTAAGTTTTTTTTTTCCTTCAATCAATTATTAGGATAATATAATTTGTTTTACTCGTTATTAATTTTCATAGTTGATTTAGGTACTTTAACTAGTAATGATTTGATGTTGAATTTATTGAGAACGATTTTGGCACTTCTACTCTACTGTAAAGATTTTGGTGGATTATTGAATGATTTTTTATTTTTAGAAATCTTTCTGTTCAACTTCAATTTGAATGTTATCCTGGTTGTGTGTATCTGCTATCGTTACTTTGTAGTTGCTCTCACGTTATTCTCTGCATTGCCTATGATCCTTGATTAAATTTATATAATTTATACTTTTGTATTGAGTATGACTAAGAATCTTTTAGTTTGTAAGCATCTAGGATTAATTTGTACATATCACGTTTATTAAGAAAGTTTATGCTTATGCAAATAAAACAGGTAGTATATAAGACAGCCCAACTCATACTCGATGTTTATCACTATGAAGCACAAATACTGACACCGAACACGACACTAACACGACGACATCGGTAATAATTTGAAAAAAATAAATTAATTGAATGTAATCAATGTGTCAATGTTGTGTCGGTGCCGGACACTGACATGTGTTAGACAAGAGGATACACCTCCGATGAAAAGTATCGGTGCTACAAAGTTGATCACATACCAACTCTAACATCTGAATGTATCAACCTCAAAACATAACACTACCTGGCAGGGTATTGTCATGTGGCTTCCTTCCTGAAATATGATTTCAGAACTTTATATTGAGAAAGAATGATAAAAATATAACAATACTTTAAGCTAAATATACAAGGCATAATATCTAAGCAAGTTGGGAGTGTCAAATTTCATTCAAAATCTTAAATCCCTTGTCACCTCTTGCATTTAAATCTGGATGTTTGAACTGATGAGATCCCATTACTGCATACATAGGGTTCAATATGCAAAAATAGTGCTACACAAAATAAAAGAAAGAAGAGAGAGTACTTACATATGGGATGCCGGAAATGACCTTTTCTTGGTGTTAACAACTGACTTTGTGTTATGTGTCAGATCTGAAGAGTCAGTTTCTTTTGGCCCAAACTGTGTTTGGGTTTGAACTTTGAAGCACTTTGCCATTTTCAATATTGCACAGGTTGTAAGCAATACCTTGGTAATATAAAATGGCTGAGGCAAGAGAGTGATTTTATTGGTCCAAACCCCACTGCAATGGGCACTGGGAAAGTAAGGCAATCCTTTGTCCGTAGTTTTGTGTATGCAAAAATCAATCCACTAAAGATGGGAAAGAAGAGACTAAACTTCACAGAACCTACTAGTAATCATTCTCTGTATGCAAAAATCTTGTAGTACTTGTGAAGAAAATTACATTGATCATTATTTTCATGGACGCACATGTTCTGTTTTCATTTATCTTGGAAATTTTGATAATACCTTGTTGTAATTTCCTGCACTAGATATGAAAATGGAGATAGACTATGTCCAGAGCATGAGAAAACCATTCTTGAGAAGCTGCTTCCATTTCACCCTGAATTTCAGAAAAAGATTGGGTGTGGAATCGATTATATAACGGTATTTCTCTCTTTTCCTCTTTCACTCTCACACACAACATGTGCATTATTTCATTGACAAAAAGGCTTTTCTTGATATTACCTTTTTTTTTAGTACAATAAGATTAACCTTTTGTGTTTAGCAATCTATTGGATTAACCACAACACCAGTTGTTGCCTACTGTAAAAAAGTTTACCCTTAATCTATCGTTGAATTAAAAAGGCTTTGGTGTATGGTCTGGTCCACAAATGATAGGATTTGTCTCCTAACAGTGTGGGATGCAAATAACTGGTTAAAGTGCAAGTTGGTAGCTATTGACGAGGAATCCAAAGGAATTAGTTTTTATTAAATCACAAAGTGCTATCTGATTGCAATTATTTTATGAAAACTCGTGCCTTTGATGTGCTCATCAACAGGTTTCCATTCTACACTTCACTTAGCAAAATGCACCGTGCAATTTAGAGGACTCCAATCTCTTTCACTATTAACCTAATTAGGTAATTTGCACACCACCTGATTTTCTAATCCTTAATAATAGTAAATGCACATTATATGTTGCTCAACTTTGCAATCTATGAGCCTCTGGTATGGATAGATTTTTTAAGGATCCTCATTTTGAAATTGTCTTCATTTTCCCCTTTCTATGTAGCCTATACCTCAGTTTTCCTTGCCATTTAGTTTTAAATAAGATTTGAGGTAGTTGCTCCCTTTATGCGCGACCACATTCTTTGCGATGAATTTTTGACTGATTACTTGTGTTATACTAGTATCCAGTCCAATGGGATGGATTTTGATAAGGAAAGCAATTATCTACCATTGACTGTATCGAATGGCATGTTATGGGAAGTTGACTGATTACTTGTGTTATACATTACTATCCATCCCAATGGGAGTAATTAGGCCAAGCTTTGGGCTACTCAGATATGAAATAGTGCCGGTAGGTCCCTAAAATGCGATTTAGCGTCTCAATCTTGCCATCTAATTCTGGATGATAGGTTGCACTCATTTGTGATGTCACCCCATGCCACCCAAACTGCTCCTCATCTAAAACCCTGTAACATCAAAATGGTTTCAGATTAGCACCATCCTTTGTGACTTATCTTGTTATCATTCTGTTGTGTTTTCCAAAGTTTTAAGCCCAACAAAAAATTTGAAACTCTATTCTTCTCGTTAGTTGTATGTACATTTCAGCCATCTTAATTTATTCTTTTTTCTTTTATGTTATGAATCTCTATCTTTCTAGTGTGTTTAGTTTCTCTTGTTAACCATATGCTGTCATTCTAGTGTTCAGAATCACTTCATTATGTCATCTTTCTAGCATATTTAGAATCTCTGTCTGTTGCATCACCTTTTCAGCATGTTTGAGATCTCTCAGTGTTGGTTTTGCACCATTTTGCCTCAAATGCATTTTTGCACTGTTTTTGTCTCGGTTGCAGTTTTGTATTAGTTTTGTCTTGGTTGTGATTTAGCACCATTTTTTTAATCCCAATTGTGGTCTGGCCCTAACTTTTGCTTAACTGAAATTTGGTCTGGAATCTTGTTCTAGATATGATTTGGCTTGGCCTTGCCAATCTTCACTATCAAATATATGATTTGGTTATTTATCTCTTTCAAATGATGCATTTGTAACAAGCTTAAGCTTGGTAAACTTTAGCTCGATGATCCTTTCCAACTCTAGGTCTACCCTGACTTCGTCCATAATATGAGAATAATCTGGTCAATTAGGTTTAGGAATAGCCTGCAGGACGACCTGTTTACCATACCTCTGACAGAAAGCATCAACCATCTTATTAGAATTGCCAACCTAGTACATAATGTCAAAGTCAGTCCATTAATTTACCAACCAGTTTCTCTCTCGCGGACAAGACTCCCAAGGATCATTCCCCCATTTCACCATGAGGTGATCAATGAAGATAAAATGCCAATTAAGTACCTGGGCCATTCTTTCAAACTTCAAAGCTTAAGTAGAAATGTGAGACTTCATTGACTCATAAAATGTGAATCGTCACCCAAGCAAATATGACCATCAGTGTTGTATTGCTTTGACCAAGGCCATAAATTCTTTATTTCTCATACACCGACTTGGAGAGGGAGGATGGAGGTAGCATTTTGCTGAAAAGTGCTATTGGCTGCCTACCCTGAGTGATGAGTCTAATGACTGCGTCTAAACCTTGATCGGTGTGTCGCCCTCCGTGGAGAATGGTTGTGAAGAATTTGGCATAGGCAACACTGTGGCTGTGATGAATCAGTGATAGCTTGCTACAACGTCTGAAATGTCGTCTCCGCTATTCCAGTCAACTAAAAAGCACCTTTCTTCGACAATCATGTCATTGGCTTAGCAGTTCTGCCATAATCACATGTATACAGATAATATTAGCCTGTCAAGCCCAAGAAAACACTGTAAGGCTTTTACTGTTTTTGGCACAAGCTAGCTCAAATTGGAGTTCACTTTTTGTGGATCCATAGTAACCCCGCCTTGTATATGATGGGTGTCGTTGGGAGTCCTACACAGTCACTCTGCCTCTTCCTGAAATTGCAGCTTTTCTGATTGGTAAAGAAGCCCTCTTTTTGCAATGTGGACAGAACTTGTGCCAAGTAATCCTCCCATGATCTACTGTATACCAAGATGTGATGAAAAACACCAGAGTGGATTTCCATAGAAAGGGACGCAGGAGAGTGTTCAAAGCACATTGAAGCACATTCAAATTTGGCCGGCAGATTGGTCAGTCCGAACGGTATGACCAAAAATTTGTAATACCCATGGTGAGTTCAGAATGGTGTTTTGGGAATTTGCTTCTTATGAATCCATATTGGATGGTAACTTCCCCCACGAGTCAGCTTTAGATAAGTAATCTGTCCCATGTAATTTATCCAATGCTTTCTTCTATAACAGGGATCACATACTCATCTAGAATTGTCGTCTTATTTAGTGATCATTATTAGTCCATACAAAAACGTCAATTACCATCCCTCTTTTTCACCAAAATCACTAGGGTGGAGTAAGAGCTTGTGCTGGGCTATATGATCCCTGTCACTAACATCTCAGCCAAAGCCTCTCACTCTCATTTTTCTGCTGATGCAGGTAGTGGGATATGGCCTGACATTGACTGGGTCATAACTGTTTCCTCCACTCTTTGATGCAGCTCCTTCCTCCTCCCTTTATACCACTATAAAACCGCAAAAGAGAGGAATATCAGTCGATTTCAAGAATTCTCAAGACTAGAGATGAGAATTAGCCAAATCACCATGTAAACACCAAATTCCCACTCTAGGTGAAGAACATGCTGGAAGTGGTCAGATTTGTCACCGCATCAAAAATCAAAATGAAACACTGCCTTGTCAACTGCAGCTCCAGATTCAAGCAATAACCAGGTGCCTCCTCCTTGAATCCATCACCCAAATGCACCCATTACGATGGTGTACTGGAGAGGTAACAGGTGAACCAAACCTACCGGCAATAAAATTATGATTTCCTCTGCTTTCTATTTAAACCAAGGCTCTTTGTAATAATCCCTTCCCTTGACCTTCATGGTTTGGAGGGCTGGGATATACCTAATGTTGAACAGAGCTAAAGCTCCACTAAATGGCACTCTCTTTGCATGAAGTTCTCCAGTTGATGACAGAGTCATTCATACATGTGAACCTGCTCTCCTCACCTCCCTGTTCAACTTTTGTGAGATCATCTCTCAAACACACGTCAGTATGTCACTAATCTTGTTCCCCGGGATGAAAAGGCCTCCAAGATGGAAGCAATGACCTTCTTTCTGCTTAAGGAACTTACGACGGGGAAGCTGTCGGATCCCCTGTTGCGAGCTTGTAGTGGCTCAGATGTACTAGTTTTGTACTCCTTGGACAAGGTGGGTCCCTTGCTAAACCTTAAGAGTTGAGACCTAAAGGCCTCCATCGCTCGATTCATTCGTAGTTATATATAATTACCCCCAATTTCCATAACTTCCCTATATTATATCAATAGTCCTAATAATAGCCAACCGTAGTGTAATCTTTCTTCCTTCTTGTATACACCTTCTACCCTTTTTCCCCCTGCTCGGAACCTCTCAGTTGAGCCTACATTATCAACACCCCAGTAAAAGCACTGACACTTCAAAACAGCAATGCCGTGTCATACCTGCGTCGAACACGTGTTTGTATTAGGCACTTCATTGACACTTCTAGTTATACTAATTCAGATTGGAATGCTGTAATAATTATTATATTTATAATGACTCGTGCAAACTCTCAACACATCGATCTTCTCTTTTAATTTTAGATGTTTTTGTGTTAACTTTATGCTAATTTTATCTATTGTTTTCCAGTAGTGTCGTCTTCTAAATTTCGATAAACTTTTTCTATCCATATCTCATGTTGTATCCATGCTTTCTAGTGTGCAGCTGGCCAAATCAATTTTTGGCCATGTTGTTACTTTTTTATGGCAGTGTTATACCCGTGTTGCTTTCTTGGGTTGTCCAATTGTTCGCTTCTGCTCTGTATCTCTCTCTTGGGTGTGTGTATAACTATAATGAAATATGTATTACTGCATTCGTTAAAACTGTATCTGTTCTGGTTTTTCTTGGGTGCAACTATAACAGAGTTTGTAATGTTTATGTGTTACTGAAGAGTTTCTCTTTTCTTATGGCAGATTGGATATCATCCTAATTTTGATCGCTCTAGGTGTATGTTCATAGTGCGACAAGATGGAGAGCATGTTGACTTCTCATATTGGAAATGCATAAAGGGTTTGATCAGAAAGAATTATCCATTATATGCAGACAGTTTCATTCTCAGGCACTTCAGGAAGCGGAGTCGTAATTTGTGAAGTTAATATCTTCTGTTGTACCATTTTATGTTAGAATTAGCTTCCTTTTTTGTTGTTGTTAATTCTTCATTTTTCGCGTGTTTTTCTATTGCTGGTAGTTAGCATACTATTTTAATGGTCTGAAAATAAATAATATAGAAATTTATGGAGTTCAGAAGATGGTTAGTATTTAACGACTCACTAGTGATTGACTCCAATTTATTATTGACAATTTTTTTTTGTGATTTAAAACTATGGGACGTGGAGTCGTGGATTATGTAAATAGATTTTGATGATAATATTTTTTTTTTATTTATATTTAAGATTGGAGGGAGTAGGGAGTAAAATAGTCGTTATCATAATCGCTTTAAAAAAAACATAGTTATCATCCTCTCATGGATCTTTTTTATGGGGGATTGTTTTGGATAAACTACAAAATGAAAATACGGCCAAATTTGTAAACTGAAGGTGTTAGTTTCTCATTGGTTTTTGGCTTATTATTTATTTTAAAATTGAAATACAACAGATAATAGTAGTACATGTGGACCACCTAATCTGAAACAGAGAAAATGATCCTATCATGTTTTTTCGTTTCAAATTTGTGTCCTTTTAACCAACTTTTCTTCATTTTTTTTCCAACTTTTAATACCCTCATCTCTTTATAATTTCAAAGTCAAAATCTCTCATATTAGTTTCTACATGGGAGGATATTCTGATAACTAGAATAGATCCTTTTTATTTTTCATTCTCACTATTTTTTCTATTTGAAAATATAAAAATGATAATTAATGAAAAAGTAGTGTTCCAAAATTCTCTATACACTTCAAATTACTCCAAAACTTATTTAGTAGTACGATAGGATATGCCAGATGAGGCGCTGATGCTGTACTACACAACATATAGCTTTAGATTACATGTAGTAACAATTCCGTGCAATTTTACGCAATAAAAGATCCCGACCATTGATATAAATCAAATGGTTTAGATTACACAACAATAAAATAAATTTAAAACGATCCCGACAATTCATTTCGTATCACATGATTGAGATCTATAAGTGTGTGACACAATTAATGTATCAAATCTATACACAATAAAGATAATGGCAAATTACTAGCATGGGGGTTATTTGTCTGTATTGTGCATGTGGAGCGCACTTTTGGGGTTTAAAAAACAATAACAAGGTGTGTACGTTGGACAGTTAGAAATGTGACATGTGTGTCTTCTCCCATTTTATTGGCCCTAATAACATGTTGTCCTCTATTTAGGATATATTATAAAATGTTTTTGGTGCCTTTTTGAACAGGTAATGGAAAATAGACTATAAGTGACAGTACCTGTCTCTTCTTTCTTTATGGGACACCTGTATGTTCCTGATCGAGTTTTTTCTCTTTGTTGGTGGAAGAAATGCATAGGTGTCCTAACAAAGTTTGGATTTTTCCAATAGTTGGTGGCTCAGTGACCACATAACTTGAAACAGAATACATCTGTTTCCTTTGATACAAACAGATTCAATTTGATTTTAGTATTGGGAGATCAAATCATATATATACTACTTTAGGTATATTGTCCTACAAAATAAACCAAGAGGATTGCTAATTATATACCGTTAAAACCAATTTTATATATAATACTATTTTCATATCATTTCACTTATGTAAGTGTGTTTAAAATTGATAGTATGATATGAATATAAAAAAAAAAACTTTTTTATTCAAATATAAATTTCTTAATTAGATATCACTATAAAACTAATATATATACTAGTGGTATATATTAAACTAGAGTGTAATTGTTATGTATTATAAGTGTAAAAAGTTGTATACTGTCAGCACATCATAATTATCTAATAGTTGTGATTCACTTACTATTTATTTATTTTTTTAAATCAACAATATATATCAATTAAATTTATTAAGCTATTGTTAATTTATTTATACAGTGATCAAGTTTTAAAAATACAAGATGATGAAAAGCACATGAATATCCAAACAAACTAAGAGTAAATATTCCATGGTGATATGAAGTTCCTGATCATGTCGTTATTTTGAATACTCGTGATCGTTTGTTTATAGACAGACAGATTGATGTAGACCTTGTAAAATTAAATTTATATATATCTATTAGGAAAACCCACAGGATTTCCTTTCTGTGAATGATTTTGTAGTTTTCTTTATTATACTCCGATTAATTAATATATTTAAAAAGCAAATACTCCAATCTAAGTGCATTGAACATAGAAGATAGTAGTGTGTGGGAGTACTATTGGACTAAAATATAATCTGTCTCGATCAATCAGCACAAAGTCAATTTCAACTAACACACTCGAAGTTCACGACCAAAAAAATTCTGAATATTTTTTCATATATTCAATGGTATTGCGCTAGCAAAAGCCTGATCGATCTACTTCGGGTAAAGAGAATGTGTATCTAGATATTTTTTAGATGCGAGTTCTTATTAAGAGGACTTTTGTGATTTTGTTATTAGATATAATATTAATCACATTAATTAATTAAATTAATTATTTTATTATTAATTAGATCAATTAATTAATATAACTAATATTGTATCTGTGACTAATATTATATTTAATAAAAATGATAAAAATATTATAGTTCAATTTTGATCTTAAAAAAAAAAAAACAATTCTCAAACCTCCCTCGTCACAAGTCACAACATTGAAAGCTGCAACACCCCTCTTCCTCTGCCCTAAGCACCACAACACCCTTGTTTTCTTATATCTCGGGCACATGTTCCTCCCTTTCTCTCCAAATGCTTGTTTGTAGGATACTGGAAACATCTTAAAAATTAAGTTATCTTAATAATAATTTTTCATATTTCAATATTAAAAAATATTGTCATGTTATATTTAACAAGTAATTTAACCGTTAATTTTATCAAATAAAATAGCTACTTATATACTAGTATTAGTTGGAGTATATATATGTTATCCTTTTGGCTTTAATTATAACCATCTAGTTTTGAAAAAAAACTGTTTTTAAATATATACACTCTTTTAAGTACCTAAATATAATTTTTTAACATAATTCTTATTAATACTTCTAATTTATTTTAAAATACAAAAAAATTAAAATAATATACAAACGGTATTTTAAGAAAATCTATACATAAAATGAATACATTAAAATTCGTAAAGTCTATCCCAACTAGAAAATATTTATTCCATTAAGCTGTATACCATATCTTGAGTTCGAACCCGATACCTCATATTTGTGTTTGAGTTTTGTTTTTTTTACCATTTCCTCTACAAAAAAAAAATTAAATTCATTGTGTACTTGTTTTTGTTACTTCCTCCGATACTTTTATAAGAGACAGTTGAGTCAACAAAAGTTAATATATTTGCTCCATATTTTTTTGGACCGGTATTTGGTTCATATTGTTGATCCTTATTCTAATTAAAAATTAACGAATGAAGAATTAAAAAACCTATCAACGAAACTCAAAAAGTAATTACAAAGAAAAATATATTTTAAATTCAAACTCGCATCTCATCATATCAAAATGTATTAGCAACTATCATGCGAATTGAAAACATTTTTAATATACAAATGGTATTTTAAGAAAATGTATACATAAAATGCATACGTTAAAATTCGCAAAATTTAACCCAACTGACAAATATTGATATCGTTGGACTATATACATGTCACGAGTTCAAATCTAAGACCTCATATTTGTGTGCGAGTTTTTATTTTTTTACCATTTTATCTATGGATTTTTTTTTTAATTCATTGTGTACTTGTTTTTGTTATTTCCTTTGATACATTTTATAAAAGACAATTGAATTAACAAAAATTTTAATTTTTGTAAAAATAATTAAATGAAGTATTAAAAAGTCTATGAACGAAACTCAAATAACAATTATAAATAAAAAATGATTTTAAATTCAAACGTTCATCTCATCATATTAAAATGTATCTGTAACTACCACACAAATTGAATGAAATTATTCTTTATTTTTTTAATATATGTGAAATATACAAATAATGATTATAAAAAATAATAGAGATCAGAACTATCTTGGTTTACTTTTTGTTATAATTTCTTTCACATTTCCATGTAGTGTTGTTGGCAGCTATCGATGTGTTTTTATTTCTTGTGTTAGAATCAAGAGTTTACTTGGCTGCGAAATTGAGAGATTGCGACCAAGTCGATCATAACCATAAACCTCATGTGTGAGTGCCTTTGCTCACGCGGAAATAGCAAAGTTGTTTGTCTTTATGCAAACACGATTTTATTCGTGTATTGAAGCAAACTCCACTATCTCTCTCGACTCGGACTCACTTTCAAACTATACAATGTAGTCAATCGCATCAAAATTTTCGATTAAAATCAAATAATTTAAATTTTAAAATTAAATTTAAATTAAAAAAATTTAAAATTTAAACTGTACAATTTTAATAAGACGATTTAGATAGACTGACCAGTTAATCTAAATTTTTATTTATAAATATGGGTATCCAATTAGGCACTTGCTAAACATACATTAGATCGTAGAACTGCAAAATGGACTCGCACTGTGGTCTATGAGGTTAATGGACTAGCTTTTCCGTCTTTATTTTTTTATTGTAAGAAATTTATTATTACACTTAAAATTTATAATTAAAAAAAATATATATCTCAAACTATCAAGATATATAACACATAACACCATAACAAAAGGCGTGATGGTGGTGCTCGTGGTAGGTATAATGAGGCCATTAATTTTTATGCATTTATTTATTTCAACATGTGATTTTAGTTTTCTTTCTTTTTTAAAAGTGAATTGGATTGGATTAAGAAATTAAGGTGATTTTTTTTTTAATAATGAACAGAGTAAATAAACAATGAAATATGATTTATTTTTTCTTTGAAACTGATTAATATGAAGCCTAGAGGACTAGTCCAACCCCATTTTAAATTAATTAGGTCAAAAAAATTTGATTGTTTTTAAATTATTTTTTTGTCGTCCGACCAAAACTAATATAAAACCGACTGACCCAATCAATTTGGTTCGCTCTGTTTTAATAGCTCTACTAGACGATAATTCATCTTATTATTAATGTGTTTCAAATATTTGGTGGATATAGAATGTAACATAATTTTGATTTTGATGTCACTTGTCACAAATAGATAATGTTTCACACTAACATAGGCTCATATATATATATATATCCTTTCTTTTTTCTTAGTTTCATATTTTCTACAAGTTGAAACACAGTGTGAACAAAAGAAAAATAAAGTGAAATCATATCTCTTTTTGACTATTATACATATGGTTACGAAAAGATAAATAACTATCGGTATACGACAAATTTTATTTTTACACATTTTTAATCAATCCATTTATTTATATATTGAAAAACTAAGAAGAAAGTGTACAAATAAATATGTCGTTTTACACTAAACGAATGAAAACAGTGTGTTTAGTTACATAGTTTGGTTAATTGTGATTATACCGTGTGTTGATTCGTTTAAAAAAATAAAAATACAAAACATAAACGAATGATCACAAAAAATTTAATTATATAGTTCAATTAACTCTGTTTACATGTTTAAGTGTATAATGAATGTTACACTTTTCGATTATTATTATTTAAGAATAAGGTTTATAGTGTATAATTTGTATTTACTAGTCGTTAAAGTCTAAAAAGTTGAAAAAATTAAGTACAATATTAGTCAAAAAGAAATAGTTGAGAACAGTATAGAACAACTAGGAGTTAGTCAAGTGCGAAATCTTTGAGTCTTGTTCAATCACACTAAATATTATTTGATTTCATGTAAATCAAATTTAGTCTAAAATTGGTGTTAGCGGATAATTTGACCTAATAGCAACCAAATTTACCATCTTTGTGAAAACCATCAAACTAGAGAAAAATGACTGCTATTTTTGTAGATGATCAGGAAAGACAACATAACACGTACATACAATAGTCCAAGTTGAGTAACTGTGGGAATTGCAACTGAAGTAAGATTAGTTCACAATTTCAAACACAATCACACAGTGATAGTCGATTAAAGCAGTTAAGACTCGATTTTTAGTTGGTTAAGAACCGTGATTTAAGTCTTATTATTCAATTTATAATTACTCATTATAACTATTATTTTAGATATCATGAATCACTCTAAATTTATCTTTTATTAGTAATTTATCTTTACACATATTTATGCTTTATTAGTTCATAACAAGTAAATAGTTCTTATTATTGGTTGATGAGAGCTTTTTAACCATGCGTAGTTAACTTTTAAATTCACAAACATTAACTCTAAACAATACCCAACAATAATCACTAACAAAGTCAATAAAAGAAATGTGCCTAGCATTTAGGCTGCTATGTTACTGTCATGGCCCACATGCCTTGTGTTGAAGAAAGAATTCAAACGACTCAAGCCCAAATACTACCCAGATCAAGTATTAAGCCAAATGTCTCTTGAAAATACAACTTTTAATTAGGGTCTACACATTAAAATTGGTCTATATGAAAACCGTAAACTAATTTAAAAAATTGAAAGTCACGTAAAATAAAATTAAATATTATAGGGTGTGTTTAGATTTTTCTTTTGAAAAAACTATTTGAATTGAATCATATTCGATTTCTTTTTTAAAATCAAATCAAACCAAACTATATATATAAATTCTAATACTTAATCATTGTCTGTTAGTATAAAATATTGAACTAATCTATTATGTGTTAGTTTAGTTTAATATATTTTTATTACTATATACCAATCAAAATTATTTTGTAATGTCAAATTTTAGTATAGTATATGTTATATTTTGCTTCAAAATAATTTTATAAATATTAAATTTAAATTATTTGTTGTAATTAAAATTAAAAATAACCAAAAACTAATTTAAATTTAATTATATTAATCTAAATAAGATCAGATTGAATTTTTTGAAAGACATCATCCAAATTTTACTAAATTACAAATATTTTAATCTTTAAAAGAAATTGTCATTAAGGAGATCCTCACAATAGAATTCAATCTCTTGTGACGATTAGATCAACATTCATTACTTATTTAATTTATTATTTATTTCTTAGAGTTATTTTTATGTTCAAATAAATACAAATATTTCTTTTATAGAAAGCATGAATTGCTGACCATAGCTTTATAAGAAACGTGTACGGCTGGGATTATCACAGAAAGCACAATATTATTGGTTGCTGTCACATCATACCTCTCCCAACTCCCAACCTCTTTTCATTGGTACACGTACCTTGGTCGGCAGTATGCGATCCCCATTATTATGCCTTTTCCCATAATATTTTATATATTTTCCTAATTATTTTAATTTCTCCCCGTAAATCTAAAATATTAAATCTCTACAAGGGCGTGTTGTTTACATTTTTTTTTATTAATTAGTTAAATTACATTTATTTTAAATAATTTATTGACTAGACTCATAATCTTAAATATAAAGAAGTGAATAATATCAAATTTAAATCATAAATATCAATGTTCTTGTAGTTAAAAATTAAAATATTTAAATTGCATTGTATTACATTCTAAAACAAAAGCACCATTGTCCATCGAAAACAAAAAGAAATTGTTTCTTTAGTAATTTTAAGTTTTTTTTATAGCTAATACTTAAATAATAAAATATAAATGGGAGTGTTATGTATGTTAAGTGGTCCTAAGTGGTGAGTTGAAATTGAAAAGCGAAAAAAGAGAAAGCAGCAGCAAAGTGTGAAGAGACATTGGACACTTGGCGCATTCAGCAAGCTTTTGTAACCAAGGAGGGAGGAACGCAGCCAACCACACCAAAAACTTCCCCAAAAACATACCAAATCAGGAAAAGAATACCCCAAATAACATTAAATTCATAAAATAAATAAATACCACAGGTAACTCTACTACTACTACTCTCTTTAATCCTTCTTTTCTTTCTCCAGATTTTCTCTTCTCTTTGTTTTTCCCTAATTTCAACCCTTTTTTTTTTTTCCTTTCCCTTTTCCTTCTTCAACTCATATTCTTCTACTATACTTACTCCAACTTATTTTCTTACCAAAAATAAACATACATAGTAATTGTTTTCACTGTTAGCTTCTTTAGTTCTAGATTATTTCGAGAAAGATATTTTTGCAATAGCGTTAAAATCTTTGACTATTTTAATTACGATCTCGAGACTCTTGTTATTATCATTATTCATTACTTTGATTCTTTCTACGTTGTACAAACACCATATAAATTCTTGTTATCTTATAAAACAACAAAAATGCAAGTTTATTAAAATACACTCAACTTTTTTTTTTTTTATTCATGCAAACCTAGCTCAGTTTTTTGTTGTTGTTGTTGTTGTGGTTGATTGTGTTCTTCTTTCAAAAAAGAGAAATTATTTGGATGTAAATCTTTTTTTTTTTTGCATAATCAATTTGTGATTTTGGTTAAATTTTAATCTTATGTTTGAAATTTGATTTTGAGGGGATTCAGATTTGTGATTTAGATGAGGTTGTTGTTGTTCTGTTTTGCTTCAGATTTGAAGAAAAATAGGAATTGATTAAAAAAAGCATGAATTTCAAGGGATTTGGAAATGATCCTGGAGCCTCCGCCGGCGGCGGAGCGAGGACGACGACGGGGAATTTTTCCCTGGCGCGTCAACCGTCAGTATACTCTCTGACGGTTGACGAATTCATGAACAGTATGGGAGGTTCTGGGAAGGATTTTGGGTCAATGAACATGGATGAATTGTTGAAGAATATTTGGAGTGCTGAAGAGGTTCAAACAATGGGTGGTGAAGAAGGTATTAGTCATTTACAAAGACAAGGTTCTTTAACACTACCTCGTACACTTAGTCAGAAAACAGTTGATGAGGTTTGGAAGGATATTTCAAAGGAGTATGGTCCTAGTTTAGCTGCTCCACAAGCTCAGAGACAACCAACTTTGGGAGAGATGACTTTGGAAGAGTTTTTGGTTAGAGCTGGTGTTGTTAGAGAAGATGCAAAACCAAATGATGGTGTTTTTCTTGATATGGCTCGTCTTGGGAATAATAATAGTAACTTGGGTTTGGCTTTTCAGGCTCAACAGTTGAATAAGGTTTCTGATTTTATGGGTAATAATAGGATTTCTGTTAATGATAATCATTCACTTGTGGGTCTTCAATCTCCTACTACTAATTTGCCCTTGAATGTTAATGGGATTAGAACGTCAAATCAGCAACAGATGCAGAATTCACAGACTCAGCAACAGCACCAGAATCAACAACTTCAGCAACATCAACATCAAAATCAGCATCAGCAGATATTTCCGAAGCAGCCGGGTTTGAACTATGCAACTCAGATGCCTTTGTCTAGTAATCAAGGGATGAGAGGTGGAATTGTGGGGCTTTCTCCTGATCAAGGAATGAATGGTAATCTTGTGCAAGGTGGAGGGATCGGCATGGTTGGTTTGGCACCCGGGGCTGTTCAGATTGGTACTGGATCGCCGGCGAACCAGATATCTGGTGATAAAATTGGAAAGACTAATGGTGGTGATACTTCTTCTGTGTCACCAGTTCCTTATGTCTTTAATGGCGGTATGCGAGGTAGGAAGACTAATGGAGCTGTGGAGAAGGTAATTGAGAGGAGGCAGAGAAGAATGATAAAGAATAGGGAGTCAGCTGCTAGATCCCGAGCTCGCAAGCAGGTAGATTTTTTTTGACTTACTGCTTGTGATTTGATTGTTAATCTAAATTTAGCAATTATAGTTCTCTTAACTTATTCAAATGAACACTTACTTGGATGCAAGAAGGCTAATTTATACAACTATTTTTAAGTAGTATTTGTTCCCTTATACCGGTCTAACCCGCTCGGTTAGATTATACAAAGATTCTAGACCGAAAAATAGATGAAAAGATGTGCTTGATATATTAGATAATTCAATATTAAAATAGGGTTTGGTGACATATGCAAATATGCAATATCGAAAGAACGTGATGATGATTTGAGTCATGTTATGATTTTACTTATCGGAATACTACTCGGCCATTGCATTCTGATTTTATCCTCTGTGAACATGCTGTAAATGTGCAGCAGAATGGTAATATGATAGCGATCTGACCTGATGAAAGGTGAAAGAATTTTGAGAAGTAACTGTCATGATTTTAGCAAGGTAATGGGATTCAGGTTGTAAATATTCAGGTTTTAGTAAGGTAATGGGATTGGGGAACATAACTGCAGTTGGATCATCATAAGATCCATGAAAGCATATAACTAAATACATATTACCTATAAATGGATTTTAGTGGGAACATTACATGGGAAGGAAGTGCAGTTTTAAAATTTTGTATTATGTATTAGGATATCTGCTGTAAGTTCAGCATCACATTTTTATTTTCATTTATTTCAGGCTTATACCATGGAATTGGAAGCAGAAGTTGCAAAGTTAAAAGAAGAGAATGAAGAACTTCAGAAAAAGCAGGTAATTCTGGCTATTGCTGCACCTTAAAACCAGATGCAGGCTTTCATTTGTACATTAATTTGTGGCTTAAGGTCCCTTACGTTAAAACATTTCTTAATTGACCATTATTTTGAATACTGCAGGCAGAAATCATGGAAATTCAGAAAAATCAAGTAAGTTCAGCTTTCATAAGAATCACAGAAATCACTATTTTTTGGTTTTCTGTCATTGCATGTATCTGAATTTACCTTAACTGTACAAGTCACAAGTTTTCCTTGTGCCGTGTTTTGTGACTAATGGTCAAGATATCATGAATCATGATTTTAGCTTCCTACATATAACATGCTTTTTGTCAATCCTCCACCCAGAGTAGTGGAAGGTTTGACAAAGGTCATTGTGACGATAACATTTGGTCACAAGCTATGCCTATCAACGCATTTTGGTGTGATTGTCTGCCTTGTCATGTTCAACATAAGAATGGTTGGTTTGGTGTTAAGTGGTGATCCGATAGTATACCTGGGTTGAATTACTACCTTAGTTAGATTCTCCTGTTAATTATCTCATGCTATCAATTATTAAAGTAAGTTTATAATTTATGTTTTATTTGATTAAATACCAATCCGTGTATTTTCGGTGAGGACGTAGTGAGTGCTTTTCTCTTGTACTGAGCCTTTGTTTCTCATGACATGTTTGATCTTCTGTTATGTATTCATTTGATGGTTGTAGAAGGACATTTTGCATGAAGCTAGTAAGAATTATGTTTAAGGGTTTCATACTCTCACTTATTAGTGCCTTAAAGAATCAATATATAGAAAGTTTTCATGCATTAGTATTTTGAAAGCTACACTTTCCAATTAAAAAAATTATATTCGTTGATTCCTTAGTGCAGTGCCATAAGGGCACTAGTTGGCCTTTGCCTATGTTTTGATATAACATCATGTTACCAAACTGAAACCCACGTGAAAAGCTACAAAAGAGAAAGAATATCAATCCAACCGTAGTTCTGGTGATCATTTTAGATCATTGATTTCAAACCATATAAATTAGTTCATTATGCCCCCGAAAAAATCGCTATTAACCCATTTCTGTTTGAGGTTGCATCTCTCGCATAAATTTTGGTAACATTTCTTGTCGTTTGTTGTAACTGGTTTGTAAATGAAGGCTTTCTGAATTTCCAGAACTCAAGGAATTCCCTTCTCATGAGATCGCAATTTAGAGTACACAACTCTTTTGCAATTCTTCTTGCATATTTATAGCTAACTGTCATAATTCTCATTGTTTTGTCATATAACTCAACTTAGAATGTTACGCCTACTATTTGGAATTCTAGAGTATGAGAACAGTAGGAGTGATTACTAACTAGCATGTGACGTCGACTATTTTTTAAGAATGTTTTGGTATCTGCTTACTGTTTAAACATTTGTTACAAATCATGTTCACAATTTATTGATGCCACCTTTGATATCGCAGGTTAAGGAAATGATGAATCTGCAGCGAGAAGTCAAAAGAAAATGCTTAAGACGAACACAAACTGGTCCGTGGTAGATTGAAGATTGGATTATGATTTCTCAGTTAAAAACATATGTATATACACATAAAATACATGTTTTTCTGCAGATTGAGGCTTTTGTAGTTTAGATTAGCACTTGAAAACTTTAATATCTTGCTAACAGTTTGCATAGTTAGGGAGGATATATTCATAGTACCGTGAGAATATGTTTCAGCATGCGTCCAACTTCATGCCACCATTGGTTAGACAATCTTTGTGCACAACACTTTCACTGAATTTGATTTTGGTGCGAGGCTGAAGTATTTATTTATCATGTATGTACTTCTATTTAATGCACTTTTCATGAGTTTGGACTAGTGGCTTAAGTTATTTATGAGACGTCTATTTTGCTATTTGCATCGATATGTCACCGAGTAAATCGAATATTTTGTCCTCACCAGATCCTATCCAAATGGAGAGGAAATGACAATTTCCATTTCAAATATATAATTAATGTCACTACTTTTGGAAATGTACACATTTATTATTTATACATTCAAAAGCATTGTAATGAAAGAAATGAAGATAACTCCTCCAATTCATGTTGTGAGAACCTCCAAAACATTGTTTTATTTATTTTCTCTGAAATTTATAAATTTCTATGCATTGTTAATGTCAAAGATGTTACCCTAACAACACATCACAGCAATAAATGAAAATAACTTCAAATATAGTTTTGGTAAAAATCAAATATTTCTACTAATTAACAATTGTGATTTATAGACAATATAAAAACTTTTTACATTGATAGTATATATAAATTAAAATTAAATAATAGATATATTTGGCTTCGTTTTGTCTCTGTTGAGTTTTTTTTACTTCTTTACTATAAAAAATCAGATTCATAACCTATTTACGATACATACAACAAGATGATAACATAAAACAAAATAAAAATATGAAGTTGCAAAATTAAAAGTCATACATAGAACAAGTTTATAACAATAACTCATCCAAATTGAAGTAGTCAAACTCAAAATGACTTGGGTCGAATTGGATCAACAAATTGGATTGCATATGCTCTAATTGGATCACCTAATACTTAATTTGTAAACCACACTGACATCGAAATGCAAACCTGCGGACTGGGGTATCCAAGAAAAATCAACAACCGAATTTTTAAAAAATAAAAGTTCCACATTACATCCCAGCACAGTTGTCCAATTCAATTGAATGATGTGGCTAAACTTTTACAGGTTACACAATATAAATGCTTAATGGCTAACATAGCGAGCATGCACTCTAGAGGAAATCACCTTGCGCCATTAACCACAATCACGGGATCTTGTGATGAAAAACTATTACGGAATACCAGTACCCAGAAAAATGTGCTGCAGCAAAATCCAATGACAGGAACACAATTCAACCTATAAATAAGTTACTACATCCGCTAATCAGTAATTCTCAACTTCTCATCCAAGTAGGGTCAATAGAAATTCCACCCACGATGCCTGCTCATATACTTCAATCCTTGCCAAACATTGAATTCGAGTAAGAAATAATCAATGGCTGAAAAAACATCTTCAAACTGTACCGGTGTCTCAACCAGTTTTTTCAGCTGTGAAGTCAAGGAATGATGGTAGGCTAATGAACACAATGGAAGTATAATTTCGTTATCCTTACAATAGTCAATATAAGCACTATATAATTTATGTGTGCTGTCCAGAGCTGAACATTACTCCCAGGGGCAATTCGAAGTGAATTCAATGTCTTCTCGCAGAAAATCAGTATCGCAGTCTTTTACTCTGAAAAATCTAACTGCTACTAGGGTCAGCTGGATGTAAATTTCATGTCTTTCCAGGAGATCATCTTCCGGTGATCCCTTCCTCTAAAAGATCTGCCCAGGAACCTGCCACTAATAGGCGGGCATAAGCCAACATCAACCAAAGAAGAGCTATTTGTCCTTTCAGATGATGACCCCACATCATCTAAATAATAGTCAAACAGCATGGCAAGACAATTCACTTGATGAGCCAATACATAATTTTGTTCAATGACAGGTAGTGTCTTTAGCATGTGTAAGTTGACCTACAATTTAGAAAAGAGGTGAGTAGGAGAAATCAAGAAAATAGCAACATTCATGATGATGCAGGGATATTAAGTGGTTTTCTTCTCTTCTATTTATTTTTTTTATCTTTAGACAATTTAGTGAGAAGAAGATGGTTCAAAGACTTATCTCAAGAACAAAAAACCAAGTGATTATACGAATCCCATTCCTTGAAGAAATCATATCACAACATACTATCTAATGATTGTAACAACTTGAACCATCAATTACTCACCTCCGCTTCTATTGCGCGAAGTTCATTGTACCACTCCAATCCATTATTCTCAAAATGGTTCTCCTCAAAAGGTGTACATCTAAGACTCAATGCAAAAAGCGGAGGCCTTAGAGGATATTCCATACTGATCTTGATCTGTCAAAATAAAAAATCTAGGTGGAAATGCCAATAGATCCTTGAATTCATTTTAGTAGATAAAAAGGGAATGCTTCGTTACCTTGGCTTCTAAATTCATGGTCTTCTCATCTGCAGTTGTTTTTCTGCTAAGAACAAAGAAGAATTCCTTCACACCAGAATCTTTCCACGAAAGAGAATTTCTGGCACAGTAATCAGATACAATATTTTCATGGTCACTTTCAATTTGGGCAGGGTCATCAAAATCGCTATCAGTATCCAACAAGAAGTCAGAACTATCATCAGCTTTTTTGAAATTCTGTGACCTAACTTTATTAAGTGAAGGAATGATACTCTTTGAAATTAAGCTAGCTTGCTTGGAGTGGTCAAACTTGGTCTTCTTTGGAAGTAAAGTTGGAAGCTCCCCATCTTCTGTCATACTATCCAGTTCTTTTGTGGCACCAGAGTTTTCAATTACATCAACATCCATTGATTCCTGAACATGCTCCTCTTTATCTATGATAGCCGGAGGTGAAGCTTCACTAGGTACAGGTAGGGCTCTTATTGGTGACCAGCCATTCAATTTGCACAAAGGAGTGTGCAAAGCCCATGGAACACTTTTGCAAGACAAAAGAGGCCACTCAAGCTTTGTAAGAGATTCTAGCTGTTCCCTGTAAGCCAGCGAAAGAATTCCACAAATTTTAACTTAAGCATGCCCAATCACATCGATTAGTAACATAAACTAAGGATCCTTGAAAATATAATGGAATTTCTGAAAATGAACTGAAAAAAAACCATACATGCAGTATAAACACTGAAAGGATTCAGAACAGGGAAGCAAACAAAGAACATTACTAAGATGTCAGTAACAAAAACACAACTAAAGCAAAGCCCCATAACAAATCTTAAGTTGATCAAATTACAGTTTTTATCTTTGTTGAACATCAAGAAAAGGTCCTCGATATTCAAAAATTCTAAAACCGTAAACATGCTAGAGCCGTGACTCACAGAAGAGCCAACTGAGCTTTTCTCCTTGAGCGAATCCTCTGCAGAACTGTCTGTACTCGGTTCTGTTGGCGATATAATGAGAGACCAGATATAACATCTTCATTCTTGGCTGCTTCACTATTGTCAGTGGGAAGCAATGGAGACACCTCAGGCAAGAAATCAATTCCTGCCAGATGCTGAGCCCATTTGTAAGGACGTGAAGTTCTTTGAGTGTTAAATTCTATAGCATCTTGAACAAAGAGTTTAGCTGACTGCATTACCATTCAAGCAAGCGAATTGGAAGATAAATAAGTTCAATAAAGTGCCTTAAAATGCTGATAGCTAAATGAAAAACATGCCAATAACACAAAAGCACTCAAACCTGGTGAGGAAGCTCGAGTCCTGTATCATTGGGGAATAAATTGCATAAGATGTCATTGTCAAGACCATCATTAGATCCTTCTATTCCAACACATACAACATTCAACTTCACCATGTACTCAAACCTTAGAGTAATAAGTTTTGCAGGCTTAGGATTGGAAGCCTCATCTTCATACACATGGACCGTGATTTTAAGTGGGTGACTTTGAAATATACCCCCTTGGTCAGGGCTCTCCTTGACTTGCACCCTCCTTGGCCTTTTTCTACGTCTCTGACCATCTTCTTCATCATCAGGAACATCATCTTCCAATTTGGAACTCTCCATGACAGTGGAAATGCCTGAATAATAAAAATAAAATCACATCATAGTGAATACATTTTTAATTGTGTAAGAGAAAATAACAAAATAAATGTAAAATTCTGTATTAAAATATTCAAATGCTCAAGAAATTCTAGAGCCACATAGGGAACTTGCATAGAAAGATTGCAAACAAAGCGAAGGAAACATGAATTTAAGACCGATAATAAACTCGGCAAACGTGGCAGTACTTCAATGTTGGTAATAAACTTCCTTTACTTGTTATCTTGATGGCAGCATTACAACTATCAATAATTTTCAAGAGCTACAATATCGTAAATAATACCTTTGGAGTGATATACCAGTTTGAAGTTAAATCGAAAATAATAATCCGTTATCAGAATATACACTGTCAACAGCAACAGAGATGGTAACAAATAGTAGATCCAAAGAATGCTAAACTTCATGTGTCAGCTCTCGCTTACCAGTGTCCTTGTGAGCTTGATTACGAGCAAAAGCTTGGGCATCTTTCAGGCTTCCTACAATCTCCAGATCAATGGGTTCTACAAAGGCCTCCTTTTGAGCCAATAGTTGTGAGTAAATCACATAAAGAGCTGGTGGAAGCAACTCTGCTGAATGATGCTGCTTTAGTTTCTTTGTATGCATAATTCCTAGTTGGTTTTGTACAGGCAAGGATGCTTTCTTGAGAGACTTGAGATGTGAAGGGAGACTAGTCAGAAACTTCTTTCGGTTTGCAATAGTCTCCAAAAGGATTTTCTTTTGCTGTTCCAGTTTCGCATGATGTTTGCAGAGCTCTTTGCGCTGATACAAATTTGCGTATAAGAATTGTTAGCATATTTAATGCAATTTGCATGAGAGCATAAAAGAAAGCAGATTAGCAATGCAATGATAGAAGATGAATGAATGGATGAGAGGAAGTAAATTCTTATATTCTAACAAAAACAGCACAACTACTATACTTAAAGACAACCCCTTCTGATATAAGACCACATTCAGTTGGAAAATTAAACACAGCAAACACACATTCTTAACATAACCACAAAATATCAAGTAACTTTCCCCTACAGAAGATCAAATTAATACATGTCTTGAAAAACATAAATATGAATTAAATGTCGTTGATGGCGGATGGCAGAATATTGCGTACGGCCAAAAATCCACCATATAAACACGCCATTGCAGCCTAAGGCGCAGCCATGGCAGGCATCCCTTCACAAATTGCCTGTGGCAGTTGTCAAAAATCTGCCATTCCATTCTGCCATGGGGGCGCCATGTCCGCCATTTAACAACACTCAATTAACACAGGCCTACATTGAATTTATCCTATAATTCTTTCTTACCACAAGAGCAGTAACTTCTAGCTTATCAATACAAATATTTTCACACACTATATTAAGAGGCGGTATAAACTTTTGCTGAAACCCAATATACCAATGTCACATTCTCTTTGAAAAATGCATAGTACATATTTAATGCACATTCCTTTGACTTTCATCATCTCGTTATTCAAAATCAAGCAAATTACAAATTGAAAATCATTCTAGGTTTTATTTTGCAACAAAATATCTCATTGTCACCTGATATAGTTCAAAATTGAGCCTCTTAAGCATCAGATTATGAGCACTGTCGTTCGACAAAACGGAATCCTTGATATCTTTGGGAGCGTCGCGGAAAAATTCTTCCTCGGGTACAAGTTCAATATCAGGATATTTTGACTTGAAATCTTTGCAAGCCTTAATCGCTTTAAGGTAGTGACTCTTCTCATACACCAAATTATGAAGCTGCAGCGTCGTGAAATCCACAGGTGCTTTCGCGCGTTCCGTTTCCGTTTTGACTCTATCTTCTTCAATCAAAATAGAACGATTCGCCTAAATAGAAAAGAAAAAAAAAATTAATGTAAACGAGGGTGTAATTTTAGGATAGCGAAATTGTTGATTTGTGAAATTGTTATTGTATAAACCCTAGGCACCTGACGGAGAGTGATGAAGTGAAGGAACATTTGAGTAACAAGATCTCGAAGGAGTTGTTTGGGTTTGGAATCTTTTTTTATGGAGAGGATATCGGAGATGATATTCTCGATGGAAGATTTGCTGTTGTGAAGTGTTTCGTAGGGTGATTCTTCAGATTTGGAATCGTCAGAGGAATGCAAAAAGCTCTGTTCGTCTTCCTCTGGAGCGGTGATTGAACCCTCTTCTATCTCGCCGTCTTCCATTTTTTCAGTTTGGTTTTTCTCTTCTGATGACTGACCTAAACCCCTGCTTCTTCTTCTTCCTCTAAATCAGCTTCTCACTTTTAATAATTCGAGCAATAATTTGAAAAAAATATTGGAAATCAGAAATTAAAAACAAACTTTTTATTCCCAAAAAGAAATATATTATTGTACATATAAAAAAAAATCGATGACTTTATAATTACTAGCGGGTGACCGATAACTAAAAGTTTATAACTTTATTCAAATATAAATATAAATAATAATAATCGATTAATTAATATATATATAAAAATAATTATTAACATTTTCTTTTGCGATGTCATGTTGATATGTTTCACATCAATTTTTTATTATTTTTATTTATTTTTTATTACAAAATCGTGTATTCACCGGTGAAGCTATGGTAATTTTATAGGGTGACCAAAATATTGGGTTGGGCCGGATTTGACAAAACTCGATATCCGACCCGATCGATTATCAATGTGTTAAGTTCTAAACTCGTATTTTTTTATTTAACCCGAACCGATCCGATCAAGAACGGGTTGGGTTGGCGGGTATACATAAATAATAAACTATTTTTTATTTTACGAGAAAATATAGTGAATGAAAATATATTTAATACTTGAGTGTCTCAAAAACTATAAAATTTCAATCATATCATTCAATTCTTTAAAAAAGTCATCAATCTCTCACACAAAAAATATAAATCCTACAAGCTTCAAATACATAAATAAATTCAACAACAGTAAATCAATAAAATATAAAAATTCATCAATTCTAAGCAATGTCAACTTCAAATACAAGCACTTTACAAGTTCCTCAAAGTCTGGAAGAAAACAATTGGGAATCTACAAAAACAAATATTAATAATAAAAGTGAGGAGAAAACAGCTAGCATTGCTACATGGTGCACCACATTACTTTCATCATTATACATAACCCATCAACCATTTTAGTTTGTTGAGACAAAATCTCTCACAAATGATTTTAATGATAACAAAATTACTTAAAGGATTATGATTGTGTTTAATGACTAATTTGTGCTCTTGAGTGAACTTATATTAAAAAACAGGTTATTCGTCATTAAGACTAAGAGGGGAAAAATCTGACTTAATACCACCAAGTTTTCAAACTAGAGGATAGGATGAATCTATGAGAGGATGACCTCCAAAAAGAATAATATTCATCAAGCACAGTAACCATGATTTTTAATCATGTTGAGAAGTCAAAACAGTATCTAAGAATGATCAAATAAAGCATATTAATCAAATAGGTCATATGCCAGTTTTAACTGGTACGAGGATAGGTTGTACGATGTAAAAGGATGACGAGTACGATGTAAGAGGTTGGATCAAAAGTCACATCATTCTCAAAAGTTGAAAACGACCTGACATTTCAACTTACAGGAAGACTGTAGCCCACAAAGTCAAAGAAATAGCCTTACATGTCTTGGAGAATGAAAAGAGAAAAGGACAACTCATGACCAAGTACCTAGGAGGTTTGAACCTCATGGCCGAGGATGGACTACATCTGTCCAAAGACAGTTGGATGGTAGTTCTGTAATTAAGCTCAAAGACCTTGAACTTTTTGATCAAGTCCTCAACGGTCATATGATGTTTGTCACATGAAAAAAGCTTCACAAGACTTCTATATAAGGCAGCAAGCTCTTCACTATCATACACACGACCATATTGCAAAAAAAAAAGATCAAGAGTTTTAACGCTATCAAGAGCAATATCCATCATCTCTTTATACTTTCCACAATCCCACACTAGATATCTGAAAATTCTTTTTAGAAAGTGTTAAGTAAAGAAAAAGAAAATTATACTCATATCACTCTGTAATTTCCATGTGAGTTGCACTTGGAAATATTTGAAACTTGTAAGAAACAAGGTTGTAAGCTTGGTGAAGCGTAAGAATACACAAAGTGTAATCAACCTCTGTGAGAGGTTGATCTGATTGATCATTGATAAAATCTCACAAGTGTGTGAGGATTGGACGTAGCCATCATTGGGTGAACCAATATAAAAGTTGTGTGTCTCTACCTTTGTAGTTTCCTGTGTTTTCGTTCAGTTCATATTTAAAGGTTTAAATTTTTATCCTCTAAGTCGCATCCTCTCAAAGAGGTCAGTAATTCAAAAACACCTTAAAACATTTTTAAACACCAAAATCCTTATTCAACCCCCATTCTAGTGATATTTAGCTACATCATAGTTTACTAAACTACCATAATTTTTTTAATAGTAGTGTTTCATTTGTTTATAGTTAGAGTACTTACTATTTTCAAATAAAATACTAAAAAAAAGTGTTTAATAGATTTAAATGTAAAAAAATTTAAACTAAATTCATCATAAGCTTTTGCATAAGCATCATTTTTGCTTATAAATAGTATTTAACTAAAAAAATTTGTATTTAACAAATGTAAAAAATTTAAACTAAATTCATTATAAGCATAAGCATAAGCTTTTCGTTCATACCTTTATTATGTAAAATTATAGCAAAATATAACATTTAAAAAAAATAGTATTTAACTCAAAAATTAAATTGCTCTTTTGAAAGTGACAATTCAAAAATTAGATACGAATTTTATGAGTATGCATATACGAGATTACAATGCCAAAACAAATTAAACGCTAAACTGCGAGAAAAAATTCAGTATTTAGTCTAGACGCATGAACATCATGAATCAGCATTCATATAAAAATCAGTTATTAATAATATCTTATTATAACTAATTCGTATAAAAATCAGTTATGAGCACCTGCGGAATAAAAGAAGAAGGTGGACAGCGGCGCGTGTACGCAGAAAGTGGATGAAGACAGTTGAAAATCTGAAGAAGAAAAAGAAAAATGAAACCCTATTGGAATACTCGAGCTGCCAAACAAAATTTAAAAAAAAAATATAACTAGTTACCTGGTCGGGTCTACGGATTCAAATTTTTAAACCCATTATCCGAACCAAATATAAGCGCGTTTTAACGGGTTGGGTTGGGTTGGACCCGAATACGGGTAAAAATCGAGTTGGGTTGGGTTAGGTGATCAGGTTGGCGGGTCAACCCGCACCCATGTACACCTCTAGTTAAATTCATATATATAATTAATTATATTATAAACATTCTCATAATATCTTTTCAATGTAAAGTTTATATTCTTTTTCAATTTCTAAAAAGTAATTTATTTATTTTTTATAATTTTAATAATTTTATTATTATAATAGATGACGGTATCTGTCTATTTCAACAAATAATAAACCAACAAAATTAATTATTCAGTTATACTTATTTCCACCGATAAATTTATATTTATAATATCTAAATATATATTTTTAAGAATAATTAAATACAAAAATATATCTACTTATTAAAAATATGAGCTAATGATATAAGCTAATTTAAATGCTTGACAGAATTAGCACTTCAATTATTAACTTTAAAATTTTAGTAATTTTAAATTTATTAATTTGATATATATTTTTATTTATTATTAATAAATAAATTTTAATTCATTAAAACTCTATTTTAAAATATAGTCAACGCACATATTCAAAAATGTCATTCGTGTAATAGTAAAATTTTGACTTATATAAAAAAAACGTAAACATATAATAATATCATTATAATTGAATAAAAAAACTAAGATAATCTTAAATACAATTATCGAACAGGATGTCTATTGTCTTTCCTACATTGAGCGTGGTTATGCAATTACAAGATATGTCATTTTATTTATTTTAAATTATAATAAATAAATTATAAAAAGTATAAGTTAAATTTTAGTTAAAATAATAAAGATAAAAATAAAAAAAAAAAGATAAAAACTCAAAAGTTACTTGAGAAGTCTCCCACGTGTTAATTTAGCATTACTTTGTAAACCTAAATGACGTATGGAATAATTATAAAATGACAATTAGTGTCATTATTGTTAATAACAATATTTCATTTCTCTATTTTTATTTTTCTTTAAACTACTTGAAATGATCTATCAAAAAATATAACATGCTAATGAAAAAAATATCATGAATTTTTAGGTAATAATTGTTGTCAAATAAGTTTTTTTTATCACGTGAACTTATAAGTTAACTTAATTGTCTTAGGTTCAAATTGGTAAAATTAAGTTATAAATTAGCTAATAGCTAAAAAGTTGGCTGATAATTTATGATCTATAGTTGAAAAGTTAATTAATTGAAATCAAAGTGTTTGATAATTTAACAATATAAAATGACATAGAAGGATATAATTATTTAATTTAAAATAACAAAAAATGAGACATTTTTTTATTTAATTTCTCTCGGGTATTATTTTACTCCATTTTCTTTTTTTTAATCAATTTTTCTACTTTTTTTTTTGGTATATCATTTACTTTTTCCTTTTATTACCCTACAAACATATATTTGAACGGTTATCTAAAAGTTTACCAAGCTCCATCTCTATAAATCGTAATCGTAAAACCAATACAATCCTTTTAATATTTATAATTTGGCATAAAAAATGAATTTAAAATTATCACAATAATAAATTATAAACTGAAGAAATAATAATAAATATGACAATGTATACGTTAATCAATTTTTTGTAAAATGAAAACATGACTTACTTTTTAATTATTTTGACAAGTTATTAGAGAAATTGGATAATCTTTTCACCGAAAAAAAAAAATATGTAAAACTGTAAAATATGTAAAACTGTAAACCGATTTGATAGCCTCGAAATACATCTACATTACATAACAATATCGAATTTAATTCTTCTACAACTAACAAAAAAAAAAATGGGGATAAATGATCTCTTTACCACGGTCCACGGCCAAAAGGAAATTCATTGGTCGGACTACCATTTATCCAGATAGAAGCTGACGCTGAAGACAAGCATTCCCAAAACCATTTTCTCCATTTTATTGGAATCTTCATTTACATCGTAACCACATCAAGATACTCCCGATCAAAATAATCATTCGCCTTCTCAAAACACACCTTATATAAATTTTAATATTTTTTCCTTCTTCTTGCATCATTGTCAATCCCATTAACAATTAGAATTTCATCTATAATTTGCCTACGTTGATATTAAGCTATATGATTTTATGAGATTAAAGAGTCTATCACTTGCTTCGTTCTGTCAGCAAGCACTTTAACCAACATATTATACATTCGTATTATTTTATTTTCTAAGAAATACCTTAAATTGACATTACCTCTTTCTTTGAATATAAAAATTTCTTTTGACTCTTTCAATCAAACTTCTTTAAACTAACTGCCTAAAAAAAGCCTTCTTTAATTTGTATTGTATTAATTATCTTTTTATGAATAATTTTGTTTACCAATATGTCACTATTTATTTATATAATTTTATGTGACAAGTAATAATTATTGTGATAAGAAAAATAAACTATATCTTTTGACAGGGCTAAATAGTCAATAAAAAGTAATATAACCTTTTAAAAAATCTAATACTAGTATTAAATTTCTTGATTAAAGTCACATAAATTTCCATATTTAAAAAGAAAGAGAAATCATTGAAAACCTCAAACAACATAGAAAAGATAATAAATATATATATATATATATATATATATTTGGACATTCATACACATATTATATACTTTGAGAAAACAAAATTAGAGACTCATACGATAAATGTGATATATTATTCTAATCATATTGTAATAGGGTCTCTTTTTTTTTCATATAATTTTTTTATTTGAGATAATTTTATTTGAAATTCGTTAAGTATTAAATATAAATAACTTAAAATTTATATTTAAATTTATTATATTATAATAATCTAACTTCTTCTATTTGACTCAATTTCAAAGAATACGTGAATAGGTATTTTTATAACATATTTATTTTTTATTGTTTTCGTTGGTAATTCATATAGCATATTTAGCAAGTACATGAGTTATTTTATTCTCTTTTCTGTTTTTCTTTTGTCAACTATTTTCTTCTCTTCTAACCTGACAAAATGACATGGGTTGGAATTTATTTGATATGGTCCAACAGTCTTCACACAATAAGCCCAAATTAAATTTTTTTTTACTCGACACTTAGTTACTTCCACCGCCTTAGTTTTGAGAGAAAATAAATTTATATATACTATCACAAATAACAGAAGATTTTTCAACCGAAAAAAAGTAATGTTGACCAGATTTTATATATGGTCAAATATCTTTTATGATTATGAATTAAGAGGCGGTATGCTATAGCTTATTTCTTAAAAAAATATTTTTATTTCACAAAAAAGTAATATTTTTATTTTAAAATAATTATTTTTAAAAGTTTTTATGTATTTATTTTTATTACAGTTGACAAATATATAAAAACTTATTTTTTTAATTTAAAAAAATATCTTTAAATTATTGAATATTAAAATTATCATTTTATAATATATAACAAATGGACACCAGATATATATAGATTAGATTTTCTTATGATATTCATTGAATGAACGAGGTCCAGTTTTGATTTGTAGATGGACAAATTTTTTTTGTTGAGGACGAAATTGTTTTTGATTTTGTAGTTGGTCCAAACACATATTTTATTTTAATTTAGTGATCATTGATTGTAAAAAAATTGACAATTATTTTTTTTTCTCTTTAATTAAATCATATTAAACAGACTATTAATATTTTTGTTCATCAATTAATTATTTTAATTATATTTTATGGACATAATCTAAATTGAAAAATGTCTTACTGTCTTGTTTATATTTCACCTGATTTAATTATTTAATAACATTTATTTTCACATGTCTCAAATAATATTCCAAGTAGTTTAGATAATAGTATGAGTTAACTTAATTTGAATATTAATGAAGAAAACTTGATTCGAAATAAAAAAAAAGTAGAGTAAACGAAATTCGGGTAACCCTTTTTCACTGTTGCAAGGAGTAAACTTTTTTGTGTCAAGACAAAGGGGTAACCCTTTGTTATTACTCCTGGTGAAAAACAGAAGTAGCAGTGAATTTCCAACGTGGAGAACCACGTCAGATAAAATGGTTGACCAAGCAGATGGATATCACGTGTCAGGGTGTTGACGAGCGACAACGTCATCACCGTGCCCGATCGTAAACGCAACCACCGCAATCTTGTCAGATAATCACGTGTATTTCTCATGCACTCTACTCATTTTATTTTCCAATTTTCTATGTCTACTTGCTGTTGCTACGCTTACACACAACCCTATGCACTTTGCTTCCCCAGCGCAGAGACACCTCACCGTGCAAACTTTTGCTGGGAAGTTGGCCTGCCCAATCATGCTCTCTTTGGACCAAATTAAATCAAATATAAAATTTAATGAAAGTTATTTTAAAATTTTATAGAAAATTATATATAAAGAGCATTGATATATACACCTAAAACAAATTAGTTGAGAGAACGTGAATGTAAAACTATTTCAATTCAGTAATTTGTTTAATTTTCTTAACTTAAAATTATTTACTCGTAAAACAGTTTATCATACTATGTAACATTGTAGATAAAATTAATATGATATTAAAAAAACGGAGATATGTATTTAATATTAACAAAATATATATGATATAAACTGTTTTTTCACAAGATATACTAAAGAGGTAACTAATTTCTTTTTTCAAACAAAGTTATTTACAATAATATAGAACTTATTTTCACTAACAGTTAACTTCTATTATTCTTTATTTTAAAATAAATAATAGATTTTACTATAGTATAATAGAAATAAATACTTAACTTCTGTGTTTTTAGTAGTTAGAGAATTTATTATTTTATAATAGTCACAAGTTTTTTTTAAGAAGAAAAAAGAGTAGCGAGAGTTATAATCATATTAGGTGTTTTTTTTCTCATACTTCTTCCAATGTCTCAACTGAATCATTTGTTGATATACAATTTTTTTTTATTTATAAAATAAGACTAATTATAAATTGTGCTACCTGATCAGGACTTCCAACGTGTTAAAGAAAAATGTGTAATTAAGTTACATAATTATTTTGATCAATTAAGTAATTAACATAAAAAACATCCTCAAGAAAATAACAAAAAAAAAAACATAGTTCTTATACTTAAATCGAATTTAAAGGTGTAAAATTAATTTTAATATATTTGAATATGTTTAAATAAAAGTAATTTTGTCTCGAGATCGAATTGATTTTAACTTGAAATTAACATTTATTTAATTTTATCTCAAAAATGAATTTTTGACTCAAATTAATTGTTCAATTTACTATTATGTAAATATAATCAAAAATTAATAGTTTTACATTAATCGACTCATTTTTAAACAAAATTTTCTCATAAAAAAAATCAAATTTTATCAATGCAAAATCAAATACACATTTATATATATTGTTCGTGTTTATAACATAGAGGAACTTAAATTAAAAAAACTTTTCAGCACATAGACAATTTGGTTTTCTAGTTTGTAAACAAAAAATATGAATTAATACTGATTAAATAATTGTGCTAATTTAGCAAATTAAAAAGCAATTTTTTGCATTCCAAAAGTTATTTTAGATATTATTTCTCTTGAGATGAAATAGTAAAAGAACTTTTTTTGTTAAAAAAATTGTTGGTATCTTGATTCTTGACAGGAAAAAACAATCGGCCTCGGAAACCCAGACCAGTTTGTCTCCCATTATGGCCGTACATGTACCCAACGGCGGGAGTCTAAAATTTTCTTGCACCCATGTTTAGCACATTGCTCCCTGCCTCACTCCCCGTGCAAAAAATAACATTTGATATATTAACTTTTTTCTCTAAATAATTAAAATTAGCAAGTATTTTAATGATACTGTTTACTATTAGTATTTATCTATTTAAAAATATAACACGTGAAATATAAAATAGTTGCACTAACTTAATCATTCTAAAATATATCAATGATTTCCTCCATTGTTTATTCAATCAAATTAAACGAGTCAAATTTTTTATTTTTAATATTTAATATCAATGAAGTTATCCTATTCCTCTGTCTTTATATTATTATTTTCATTTCTGCCATACGCCAACACTCCATCCGTCTTTTTTTAGTGAAAAGAAGATGAAATATCCCTAAAAAAGATGACTGTATTATAGATTTAATATCAAAAAAACTTTTAATTTTTGTACTTTGAATTTTTTTAATTTTTTATGATTTTTAACTAAAATTTTTAATTATAAAAATAATTTATATAATTGTTGAAAGCTAGAATTAATAAACAAATATATCGGTATTAATAGTACTGATGCATTCTTTTTTCTCCACCTGTCGAAGTTGTCTCCAAATAAATATACAACTTGGCCAAGTTCTCCTTACCCCTAAAAATAAGTACTGTGCAATTGGACATGAAAAAAACCCAGAATTTACAAAAGAGGAAGGAGCAACATTAGAGATTCCGTTTATTATTGATAATAGCAAATTAGTACAACTAGAATTTCACTCTAGAATACTAGATCGAATTTAAGATGAATTGGCGAGGCTAATCAATTAACATACATAAAATTGGTACCAAATTATATAAAATACTCTATATAGGCTGAAGTGATAAACCTTGAAATATAGAGATTCTAATTGTTTTAAATTGAGGTATAATATCTAGAACAATATTTTTAACTGCAATTGGTGACATTATTCCACATTTGTTAGTAATATAAAGGTGTACCGTATAACCGTGACCACGACCACAGCACAATCTAAAAGTTAAAACCACGGAGAGTACTACTATTTGATTAATTGATAAGCTAGGTAGCTAGTTATAGTTTTACATGTTAATTTATCAATGAAACCTTAATCGATCACATTTGTCACGCATCTCCATAATGTTGAACGCTGCGAGCTTGGTAAGTACTAGTACTTGACATTGAAGCAGGGAACCCTATCCCTGAAACTGTTCTATTATTGTTGCTATTATTATTATTATTATTATTATTATTATTATTATTACCTGCAGCAACAGCAGCACGTTCCTTGAGTGACTGAACCTGTGTCTTAAGAAACTTAACATAATGAATAGCTTCATCCAACATTGATGCAGTATCCATCTTAGTTCCACCTGGCACCATTCTCTGCAATATCCTTATCCTTTCACTTATTCTTTCTCTTCTGTGTCGTGCCGCAACACTCTGTGGATCCTTTGAAATCTTCACGTTCCTTCTCTTTGGTGCTTTCACTGATTCAGGGTCTATGTAAATTGGTTGCATCGCTGCTATTCTGAATATCATTTCCCTCATCGCCGCCATTGAGTTTCGTTTCTCTGATGGCACTGTGCCGTAAAGGTTTGTTACAACCTCGTTCGGATAATTTGAAAACAGCGTTGGGGGGGTTTGTTGAAGGATTAATGGGGTGTTGTTAGTGAAAGAGATTGTGTTTGTGCTGCTTGGTTGTAAGGGTAAATTGGTAAATGACGAAGACCACGGAACTGGATTAGGAGGGTTATTATCGATTAAATCTGCAAGAGGAAGTGTATTAGCAGAGTTGTAGTACTCATGATCTGACGGTGGAAATGGCTCCACGGATTCGTGACCGTTCGATGAAGATGAAAATTCTGGGAGCTGCATCATCATCATTAACATCATGTCGATGTTCTGTTCCTCTGAAGATGGAGATGACTTTATGTGGTTATTACAGTCCATTTTTGGGGACAGATAATTCAAAGTAGAAACAAAAGGTGAAGTTGGAATTGAAGAAAAAGATGGACAAGTATTTAAAGGGTAACTGAAAAAACTGATGAGAAAATATGGCAGATGAGCAGAGGAATGGAAGAGAGAGAGAGAAAGAGAGAGGAATAGGAGTTGTATCAGACTGTGAAATGAGTGAAGACTAGATTGGTGAGAAAGAAGAAAGAATAGTGAAAAAATTGAATAAAATAGTGATATTGGGAACAGACATCTGAGGCGGTGACTCTCTACCTTGTAACTTTGTATATTTCATCATATATATATAACAGGTAGCAGTGAACCAATATTATGTCATATTATTTTAAATATATATTAGGATTTAATTAATACACATCACCAATATTTTTTTATATTTTTATTTATTATAACCGTTAAATAATCAGAATTCATTCACTTATATTATAATTAGCTTTAAATTCAAACTTATATATTATTATTATGATGAATTTTATATTGATAAGGGAATTGATATAAATTTCCTTATTTTTACTTTTATAGATGATTAATCTCTATGAGATTTATGAGTCCTCTCATCTTCAGTTTTTCAAATTACATAAGATTGGAGTTCCATATTTTTCTTAAGGAACATAAGTGTAGTTCATATTGATAAATATCATACCTCATAAGTAAATGTTATAGTGAATTTTCTTTATTTTTACAAATGGATTTCAAAAATCATTTGAACAATTATATATAAAAAGTATAAGTTAATAATATATTTCATTTTTAAGATTGAGACAATGACCTAATCAAAGTGAGTTTAAAAACTCAATTTATTAAATCGATATCAACCATCTAAAATTTTATATCAGCTTTTAAACTTTCACATTAGCTTCAATATTGTTATAAATAACTTTGTGAATACATGTGGAATTTATATGTGGGCAATGTGATTTTGACATTGATTGTGTACGTAGTTGACTTTTTTATCATCAGTAAAAAAATGATAAATAAACTAACACAATTGTAAAAATTTTAAACTCTCAACTTTAGATATAATATTTAATTTTACAATATCAATATTTATCATTTAAATTAAAACTCTAATAAATATAAATAGATAAATAAATTAAATAATTGAACTTAATACGTAGAAGATAAAACATCGATCACCTGATCAATTAAATAAAGAAAAACTGTATGTATAGGTGAAGCTTCACTTATTCCCTCCTTTCCTTAATCATCACAAAGTTGTTGAGCTTTTAATTCTTGTGTTTAATAATTTACGTTTCCTATTTGGGAAAGATCTTGATTTCAAATTAGAAAGAAACTCACATGGAAATGTTGAATATGTCAAAGAACTGTTGGAGGACGCTACGTGCCGTGTATAGCTGAAGGCATATTATATTATTATTATATACTATATATTTAAACATTATCATTATTTTTATTTATCAAATTTAATCATCAAATTGAATAGCATGTCATTTTGATCACATTTTATATTTAATATAATTAAATTTTTAAATTTTATCTTTTGTATCTATTTTAAAATAATATTTTTTGTTAATATTTTAATTAGAATTAGAATTTTAATTTTAATGTTGGAAATGATGATAAAATTAATGGAAGATTGTTGGTTATAATGGTGACAATTAATGAGCTAGTGTGATTGTGAATTGAAAAAATGAGAAGTCTCACATAGGAGAGATATCACACACTAGTAGGGTATATAAGGTGGAGGTATGTACCTTGGGGTGTGCCCCAAGGGGTACCCTAATTTTGTGAAGGAGAAAGAACACAAAGCAAAGTTGACCACCACATACGCGCGCGCCGCCGCCGTCCGTCCATCCGGCTCGGCTCGGGCCTTGGTCTTGGTGTGTATTATTATTTTTTAGTAAATGAAAATTAATAAATTATTTAGTTAATTTTAAAATTGAATGCTTGCGTTTTATCTCTAATTGTTGCGTTAATTACATGACTGCCCTCCACCGAGTCTACCTGATGATCTGATATAGTCTTCCCCTTTTGCCCGGTCAAAACCCTAACCCTAGGTGCCACGTAACTGTTGTTGCCCGGTTATTATTTAAAGTTAAAACCCTAGCGCATGTTCAGGTAGTCAAAGGCGCACGTTTTGGGTGGGCAGCAGTTTCAGAGCGCACGTTTTCTGAGGTCAAGGATTGGAGCGGTTAACAGGAGCGCACTACTCGGAGCTGGTGGATCGCACCATTTTCTCTGATCCAATTGCAGAATTCCTCTATAAATAGAGGGTTCTCCTCAGTTGAAAAAACACACCAAAAGCACTCCGCTTCCGAGGCTTTTATCTCTTCTCCCTCCGTTCTTACTTCTTCTTCTTCTTTTTCTTGAGTGGCCTTAGTGCCATATTACGAGTGGTAGTCGTTAGACTGCCATATTGAGGGTGTAATTCTAGAATGGTTTTCTACGGTGCAGTAGAACTCCGATACAGTGATCTGGGCTGTTTTATCTTGGGGACTTCGTGGTTGATAGTCTGCCTTGCACCTTTTTGGCAGTGTCTCGTAACGTCTTAAAGAGAGCGACCTAGTCCGCGACTCAACCCAGTAATATTTTTGGTGGCACAAATTATTTTTTCAAACTTTTTCAAAATTCAAAAATAACAATTAATTATAAAAATAATTTATTTAAGTATTGAAATTAAAATATTCATTATACTAACATACATTTTTTTTTTTTATAATACTCCCATATTTTTATTGTAAAGAGTATTATTAGTGGTTTTTCAACAAATATTATTAAATTCAATTGAGATGTATACGAATCTTATCGGATTGTGCTAGTCTTTTAGTATATTTGTAATTTGGTGTAGATTTTGTGAGCACGTTTTGTGCTTAAGTTTATCTTTCTTCCTTTCTTTTCTTTTTTTATTCTTTTTTTTATATATATACTTACTATTTTTGGATGATTAGGATAAAATTTTGTTTTTTTTGCAAGTATACTTTTTCTTGACAAATTTTTTCAATATATTTTAATTGGCAAATATTAACCTGCACATGATACAAAATTAAAAATAAAAATAAACTTTTTGAAGTTGGGAATTTATTTTTTTTTTTAAAAAAATTACTCTTTCAAAAAATATAGTTTTTTACTTTTTTAATTTCTTAACATTAGTTCTTGTGCATGAATTATTTCATTAGTAAAATAATTTATTTATAAAAAATTATTTTATATTTAAAACAAATTATTTTAAAATAAATATTATTTATAATTTTCAATTTAATTTTAATAATAAAGTTTGTAAATAATTAAAATAATTATCTGTTTATTTTAATTATTATATTTCTAAATGATTCTCGATATAGAAAAGATGGATGAGATAGATTATAATAATAACATTGAGTGGAATTGTGAGAGTGCTACTCTGCCCTAAATTTAACTCTTTTAAAAACCCCAAAGCCCCACCCACGGGGCAGGTGTCAGAAATTTTACCAAAACCTTTTTAATGACCAGATCGGATAGCGTCCTAGTTGGAGCGTGGATATCTGTCCGATGCAAATGAATTGGACACGTGGCTACCATCTAAATGAAAGGTTAGTGCACTCTATTACCCTTTGTGTGCCGCAGCTACAGCCTAAAATATCTTACTATTCTCTCATTGGAACGCTTTTCGAGATGGATCAGATTCTGATGGAACCCCTGCTTGATGTGCCGGATTTGTTAACGAACTTACCATGCAGCAACACTGAAACTTACCTTGCTTTATTTTGAGTATCATCCCTCTGCGGGAAATCTAGCGAGTTATTATAGTTTTCACTTTTTACCGTTCACCACCTTAACTTATTTGTATTCATCATATTGCAACTCTAATAGAGTTTCATATTTTAGTTCTGCTTGAGATTAAATCAATGTTCGGAGATTGCAAAATCAATGTTTTATATTTTAGAGTTTCACCATCTTATACCAATATTCGGAGATTAAATCAATATTTCATATTTTAGAGTTTCACCGTGTTGTACGTATTGATAAATTTTGATAAATAATTAAATTAATGTTGAAGATTGTAAAATCATATACTATCATACGCCAAATAATTAATGATATTTCAACATGTATAAATTATAAGAAAAATGATTATCACCATGGGAACAAAATTAACGAAAATACCCGAAATATTTTGATTGATTATTTTTATCTTTCTCCTTCTATGATCTTCATAAAATAAAGAAGCAAAAGTTTGATCACTCAATGAAAAAGTAACACTTGTTATTCTTGTGTTTTGCTAATCATTACCATTATACTAAATATCATTGCTAAAATTATAATTGCTCTCTCTATATGGCTTAATATTTAAAGTAATTTTTGTTAAAGTTAATTCTATAGGCCAACAATTTTTTCTTGATTATTATTTATATCATGACACTTACTATTATTTATATAGTAATATGAAACTTTAATTTATTATATAGATTTATTTAAGGCATAATAAATTTCTTAAAATATATTTAATAGAATATTAAGTGTGACTTAATCGTGAGATCCAATTGAGTATAATGACATTATTCTTAAATTGTCTTTAGTCAAATTTTACAGTTAAATGAGACAACAATAAAGCATAGAGACTATTATGTGTATATACTGATGATCACATTTCACGTGTTATAGATATGAAATATCAAGTCTTAACAAAAGTATAAATTATTATGAATAATATTTGTACCATGTTGATCCGTTACGAGAACAATACATAATAGTTATACATGTGTCGTTAACTATTCTCATAAGACCATACTTGAAAAGTTATATATTTTGAGACCATCAAACATTATTTGCAACATGACAATTGTAACGGTGTTTGTTGGATCTATAATAAATCACGTAGAGGGGTGTGAGTGACGTATTCCTCATACATAATATAAGTTGTGTCTTGGACCTCTCGATATAGTGATATGTGAAATGTGTGTGATCACGTAAAAAATGGACCAATATAAGACATTGAGTACATTAGTGATTGCACATGTACTCGGAAATCGAGAAACAAATTATTGGACATAACAAAAATGACATTTTTTATGAGTTGTGTTTAATTAAGACATTTGGATGAAGTGATATTTATTAATCGCAGTAAGATTAAAATCGCATCATTGATTTTCTCATTAATTAGATAGCATTGATAGATTGTTAGATGACACTCATTGTTTATAATATTTAATATTAATTTAATATTTTATATTATTATCAATTAAGTGATAGTCTATAGGTCACACGATAGAATAGTCAAATCAAAAAAGTAAAAAATTAAATTAAAGAACTATTTAATTAAATAATGATTTAATTGATTAGTGATTTAATTAAATAAAATGAATTGGGCTTGTAGCGTACAAATCCACTATGACAATAAGGTATAAAGGAGCATATATGATATATCGTGTCTTCTCTTAACCTAACCTTATAATGATTCTTATTGGAGCCATCAGCTAGCAGTGACACATTGTGAGACATTAGTTTGAGTTTGTGTAGACGGAGTATAGGCACTAACATATCGTAGTGTTGTTGATTAGTCCTACTCGACACTTCAAGAGATAAACACATAAATCTCATATGAGATATTGTGCGTGCGTGATACATGACAATGAGTAATTTTTACTCTTGAAAATAATTTTAAAATTATATTAAAATATGTCTCTTGATTTTTCAACAGTTTTATTTTATTTTATAACATCTTAATATATATATATATATATATATATATATATATATATATATATATATATATATATATATATATATATATATATGACAAAACAAATATAAAATTTCAATTATTAAATAATTAAAAATAAAACTTTCATACACTTTTGTAATTGAAAATTTATAGTTGTTTCTTAATAAATGCTCCAAACACAATTGCTAGCATTTCTTTTAATTTAAGTCACCATAAATTATTTAAGCTAAGATATGAGCATGAGTGATTGATATATAGGTCTCCACCGTCAAATAGGGAGCATTACCATAACTATAGGTCCGTAACTACCATCAATCGAATGACAAAAATTGAGATTTCATGACTTGATGAAAAACATTCCTTCTTGCTATTTGATTAACATGTAGGTTTATAATGTTCATCATACTATGGAATCGTTATATTCACTATTTGATGGTTACAATTATATCACTTATGATACTTATGGTTACGGTTATATCACTTATGATACTTATTTTATGTAAAAGCCAATATTATATTTGAATTACCACAACAATTTTTCATATAATAAGTGTAAAATACTAATTTCATACATATATTTTGATATGATTTGTACACTTAAAACACATATTTTATAAAAAAAAAATGGTGTAATTTATATCTTTTTATGAGTACATGCAACTAATATAGATTAAAGGTTATTGAATTAATACTTTGATTTTTTATGTTAATTCTCAATTTCTTAGAAAAAATGGATGATGTAATTTAAAGATAAATAAAATTTGACTTATTATTATTATCAATAAATAAATTAAAGAATCACTCACCCTATTCTACAATAATGGATCTATTTATTAAAAATATTATCTAAAAATAATTAACACTCAATTTTGAAGGGGATATTAGTTTTATTTTTTAATTATATTTTCTAAATAATTAATACTTCATTTATGACTCTAAATTTAATATATTTTATCTTATATTTATAGCAATAATAAATAAATCAATATTTAAAATGATAATTTTATGAAAAATATAATTTATTTTATTTATATACTTTTCAAATGTGTATGAAATTGTTAAATAAGTCGGTTATTGCAAAGAAAGAAATTGACTTATAAGCTAACTTGACACTAGTATAAATTAGGTGACTTGATATACATTAATCTCACTTGCAAGTATTTTAGGATAAAAGATCAAAGTCACAAGAATCAATGAATCTAAGGTAAAACAATGATGAATGAACGTGTGTTTGCGTGTTTTTAGATTTGGATATTTACTAGTCATTATTTGCATTTCGATCGGAATGTGTGGACCCCGAATGGCACAATAATGTGATGTAGACGTTGATAAGGAGACAAGTTAGTAATATAATTATAATCAATCCTAGGGGACCCGATTTTACAGGATACGCGTAGTTTTTTAAAATGGGTCATCCATCGGGTGGGCTAGTCGGATCCAGTGGGTCAGGCTAGTTTGCCCACATTAAAGTCGGGTTGTAAAAAAGTAATTTAAAAATAGAGTTTTTTGACTCAATCTATTTAATTCAACTTAAAAATGGAGTTGGATTAGACTGATTCCTAGACATCAAACTGATCTATTTGAAGAAAACTCTTAAATCGATTTTTTTTTAAAGTAAATTAGAACTTTTTATTTTTTTTCTTTTCTCATTGGAAATAAATTAATCACTTTAATTTTTCAGTTCGCCCCAATTTACTTACAAAAAAATTTTTTAAAAGGCTTAACATAACTATATTAGAAAAAATAAACAGCTAAAAAAGTATGGTTTCATTCAACTTGTTCTAAATGCTGTTGTTTTGTTCTCTACTTTTGTGTTATGTTTTATATTCCTCCTTAGTTTAGGAGATCTATTTATTTATTTTTGGATATAAATTTTGAACATTGAAAAGAAATTTATGCATTGAAATATATATTTTTTTTAAAAGAAAGAGGATCAACCGATCAGACTAACTAAAGTGATTAGACCAAACTTAAATATTTGTAGTCAATTAATACATAAATTGGACCGTATAGATCCATGTATATACTTTGACCCATTTGAAATAGATTATTTCGAATCTGTCCATTTGACATCTTTAGATCGAGACATTTTTGTTGTCATTAGTTGTTCACTAATATTAATCCTTTTGTGAACATTTTAAGACAACTTATAATTATAATTCTATTAGTTCTTGAATTTAATCTCACTACATCAGCGATACAAAAAAAAAAATTACATTTTAAGCAAATCAACAATTATATTTATATGCAACTTTAAAAATATTTATGATTAAAATCAAATCTTTTTGATAATTCAAACGATCATAATTAATTAATAGTACGTAATATGAATATAGTCACAATTTTAATTGTGGTAAAAAGTTGGCTTTTAATTAGACTAATTTTTTATATACACTATAAAAAAGTCTCGAAAGCGACAATTTAAATTGTGGCTAATACAAGCTATTTATAGTTTAGCTTAAGTAGTGAGCGGTGTCATAATAATTTTTAAAAGAAAAATATTTTAAAGGAAAAACATTTCCTCCAATCCTTTAACTTAATTTTAGGAAACAATTCAGTTATTTATCTTTTTTTTTTCTTTCCAATTTGATACTTTATGTAATTTTAAGTAACGATTTGATCATCCATTTAAAAACTTTTTTATATATGTTTTAATAACAATAAACCTTATGAAATAAATATTAAGTTTTTCTAAATGGTGATCTACTGATGTTTGCATTTGAGTTTTTTGTTGAAAGAACAAAAGTAGTCAAATTTGAAACCACTCACATAAACAAGTGCGTTGTATTAACTCAATAATGAAATAATCACAATAACATCAAAAGATTACACTAGTAGCATCATAGGCTTCATTAAGATATTCAAAGTTGACAACCATTTGAACCATATGAGCTTTAATTGAGAGGATGAGAAAGTCATCATAGTTTTCAAGATAATGCCACGTTGGTAGGTCATAAAAAAGAATGCAAGTATAGTTGCACATGCAAAACTGAATATGTGGAACGTACAACAGGTGATGTATCTTGTTACGACACAATTGCAAGGAATGTACTGAACCATAATATAGAATTGATGAGCCTAATTCATAAATATAAATATGACGATCCTCAACCTGAGGATGATCATCACAATATGTTGTATCTCAATCACACGTAAAATATCTTTGAAGAAGTCAAGAAAAATTATAGGTCAGGATGTGTCTATATGAAAATTACAAGATGAAGTATCTAGATCCAAAGATATTTTTGAGGATGAATATTTTTCACAATCTCATATCTAAGGATAAACTCGATAATGGACTTTCAAATAATCTATTAATAAAAGTATATTTAAAATATAGAGGAAAAAAGAAATTTTTATTATAATGCTTGACAAGAGTGCGATCTTGCTCCTACGTATCTCCGATGTGATGGAGAAATCAAAATTACGTAGTTATTGGGTAAAAATTTGGATGTATTGATTGTTTTTTAAAGACTGTTTATTTTATTCGTGAAAAAAATAGATATTTTGGCGAAAGAAAATGAGTTTGTTTGATTCGAATAATTATTTTAAAATGTGAGTTTTAAGACTATCAAGTTGTACAACTTGTATCTTAAAAACTTAAGGACTAAAAAGATATGTCACATCTAGTTAATCCGTTTAAGAATAGTATTATTTTGGTTATAAAATGAGCTTTAAAATCCCCAAGTTGTACAACTTTTGTTATAACTGCTCAAAGATTAAAAATATGTCATATCTAAATAATCACTTTAAAATAATTTTGTATAATTATAAGTTTATGTGAAGATGAGTTCTAGAACTACCAATTTGTCACAACTTGGGGTTAAATAGATATGGGCGGTGGTGGACTTTGCGGATCAGCTTTCTTTCGGTCTTTTTCCATGAAAGTAAAAGGGTTAAATCAACCTAGTAGAACACGTTTATTTTCAAGAAAGCATACCACACTTTTAAGTAAATAAAAGGGAAAACAAATACACTTTCAACAATCAGAAACAAAGTGATGCTTAAATAAAACAAAGGTGAGAGGGAGGAGATACATGTCATATGCTAAACGGATATGGGCGGTGGTGGACTTTGGGGATGACGGAGATAGAGGTATTGGCCGTGATTCGCTTATTCCGTCCTCACCTAGATTTAGGTTTTTTATTTGATTTTTGTTGGTTGTGTTATTAAAATGGATTTGAATTTTCCATGTTATCACTTGATTTGATAAATGAAGATAGTGATTTTTGGATCTCTTTCACCTTTTATTCTCTGTCATTTTTTACGATGTTGATTTCAGAAACAAAAGAAAGAAAACATTTCCTTCTTCTATTCTTATGAAAAATAAAATAAAACTCTTCTTTTCTTTTTCTTCTCTGTTTTTTCTACTCAGCCAAATTTCTACTCCCAAATTTATTATCCTCCTTGATTTTTTTGTCTCAATTTGTAGGTTCAAATGATGACTATGTGTGTTCATGAGATAAAGTTGAGTTCTGGATTTTTGATTGTTTTGCAACAAATATCAAGCAACCTCAGATAATTGGAGAAAGAGATGGCAAATGTGAGTGCATTATGAGTGAAAATTATAGCCTTATCAATAAAAGGAGGAGAAAAAAAAATGAGGTTGAAAAAGAAAAGGAGAGGAGCGCTGCTTTGCAGAGAAGAATAAGGAGGAATGCAATTTTTGTTATTTTTTTTCATTTCATTTTATTTTTTAAAATTGGGTCACAATTGTAAAATGACGATTTTTTAAATTTTATAATAATAATTGTAAAATATTTATTAAATATATTATTACTTATTTTTTTAAATTATTTTTAATTAACTAGATAAACTTAGATACTACCATAATGATTAATTTTCTAGATTTCTATAAAAAGAATAACATTGTTGAAATTTAAAAAAATTAAATATCAAATCATTATTTAAAATTAAATAAAGAATTAAATAAAAAAAGATAAATGATGAAATTATTACATAAAATTTAGTTAAGGGTAGCTATATGTATTTTGTCTGTTTTAAAATTCTTGATTAATAATATCCGCTCTAACGGAGACTAAAACAACCTAAAAAAAGAACTCTCAAAGCAGTTTGCTTATAACAAACAACATCGCATGCGCGTTTGTGAGTGCATGATTTTCATCACTCTCAAGTTGGATAATTTTCTATTGCTCAATTAAGAAAATCATAGAGCCCAAGAATCTGACTGGTTGTTTGGATGTAACATTAGAGAGAGAGAGAGAGAGAGAGAGAAAAGTGTGTATTTACTACAATGTAATGTTGCAGTTTGGCGTAGAACAGAGTCAATTGCTGTCAATATTGCTTTTATTTTGTGTGCATGTGCATGGTCTATGGTGGTTTGCGTCATAGTGTCATATGCTTATCTCACGAGGTCGTTTGTTGCCAGAAATTCCCCATTCCCCAATTCAGCACCTTTCTTCTTAATGCTGCAACTACCTCAAATAACTCCCTTACCCTATCAAGCAAAATATTTAAGCGTATATTTGATTTTGATTTTGCACGACTTAAAATTGATTCTAAAGATGGTTATTATTATTTTAAAGGAATGTTATCACGTAATATAATATATAAAAGATGAAAATTTTATATTGAAAATCGTGTTTTCTTTCTTTAAAAATTGTGCATTTTACATTTTTCAAGATGTAAATACTATTTGTGAAATGTTTAATATGTATCTTTAGACACATGTTAGTATAATCTTTATTCTAATATTTGGTACAATTTACATATACAATGAATGCATTTAATATTTAGGGACTATGATTAAAACTTTAATATTTATGTAAAAGAAAAGAATTATTTAGTTTTTTAAATTTGTGGTGTGGGATCATTGTAGTCTTAAAGGTATTGAAATTAAACAATTGTTAGTAATTTTATAGATCAAATTAACTATTTGAAGATTAAACTAACTAATAAAAGACATATTCAAATACAAAAATAACTAAAGAAATATACATTTAATTACATTTTTATGTAAGAACTATTTAGTAATTAACTAATTATATGATCGTATGATAATTGACTATATATAACTCAAATAAATCTATAAAATTTCTATAGGTCCCTCTTTTCCCTATATGAAAAGAATAATTAACTGTTGTAATTAACTAAAGTGGTGAGACAAACTAAAACAACTAACTAGTATATCTAATAATGCACAAAAAATTATTATAAAATGGTAAAATTGATTTTAACATATTTGGACATATTTAAGATGATTTTGCTTCTTGAATCAATTTCAATTTGGAGAAGTAAAATTTAAAACTTTTATCTCTTAAATTGATTTTTAATTTTAAATTTATTTTTGAACCTATTTATTTTTACGTAAATATACTCACCATTAACTTTTCTTTAATTGTAGAGACCAACACACACCGAATAATATTGAAATATTGAAACAATTTACGAGTTTTTTCATCCATATGACCAATGGTAACTTGAGTGTTCCCATTACCATTTACAATTATGGGAATTTAATTCACAATTTCCAAAACACAAAAACAAAAGAGGCAATAGTGGTCCCCTAATTCCTTATCTTGCCTCCCCTCTCATTTCTTTCTCTCTCTTTTTATTTTTATTTTTTTATATTGTTATATGCGCAAATTCAGAATTATTTTAATGAGTGCTACTTGTCAATTACATTAACTTCACCCAATCACGTGTCCAAATTGAATTATTGGATTACTCTATTAAAAAACTAAAACAAAACAAAAAAACATATCCTCTGATGCAAAAAACTTAATGCTGCAAGTGTTTCTTTATCTCTCGAGATAAAGTAGCAAGAAGACGAGAAACAACAAGCTACAAGAGTACAAGTGTGTGCATAAGATTATTGATAGTTGTGCTTGTTGGCCAATCAATTTCTCTATTTTAATTATAAATTGGTGCAAAAGGCTGAAACAATGAAAAGGAGTGAAAATGAAACCTTTTATAGATTTTTGTGCAAATTAATCATGTCATTTAACATTTACATGTATTTCAACCAAAACTAGAGTTAGAAAGGCTTGGTTAAAATGTTCTTTGTAGTTTTGAAAACGTCTTGAAAAAATATTCAAAACTACATAAAATGTCAAGAGTGCACCATGGTGAAAAATTTCATTTTTGCGAAGCACAATTGTACCTATCACACAAAATTACATGGAATGTAGACATAGCAATCAAAAAGTGCACTTGTACTCGTCCATTTAGAGATTTTTGTGCAAATTAATCATGCCATTTAACATTTACACGTATTTCAACCAAAACTAGAGTTATAAAGGTCTGGTTAAAATGTTTTTTGTAGCTTTGAAAACATCTTGAAAAAATAAACAAAACTACATAAAATGTCAAGAGTGCACCATGATGGAAAATTTCATTTTTGCGAAGCACAATTGTGCACTATCACACAAAATTACATAGAATGTAGATATAGCAATCAAAAAGTGCACTTGTACTCGTCCATTTAGATATTTTTGTGCAAATTAATCATGTCATTTAACATTTACACGTATTTCAACCAAAACTAGAGTTATAAAGGCCTGGTTAAAATGTTCTTTGTAGCTTTGAAAACGTCTTGAAAAAATATACAAAACTACATAAAATGTCAAGAGTGCACCATGGTGGAAAATTTCATTTTTGCGAAGCACAATTGTGCACTATCACACAAAATTACATAGAATGTAGATATAGCAATCAAAAAGTGCGTCCAAACCCCTCCCAATTTTAATGAAATAAACTGCATTAACTTAGTGCTGGTGTTCCTCGAAATCAAAACTCGAGATGGAATAAATTTGTGGTGTTGGTATTCACTACGTCCTTAAACCCGCATTGCTATTAAAATTATGTTATTATACTTTTTTTTTGTCTTAAACCGATTAACTCAAATAAAAAATGATTAGGGTAGAGATGACTTCAGTAGTTGAGTAGTAATTGTAAATGTTTTATTTGTCTATTAGGTATATAAACACAACTTCCACCTGCAAATACCTACTTGAATCTATGGAGAAAATTTGCTTCCCAAAATTAAAATTCAACAATGAGAGTGGATTTGAGGATGTTGACATCATACCCGCACCTACCTTCGAATTTGATCCACTAATAAAATTATTACTTTTATTAAATTTTTATATATTTTTACTTATTTATTATTTTTATATATTAAAAATTTAAATATTCTCTCTATAAAAGTATGATTTTAACATTTTTATTATTATTTTATTATTTAATTATAATAAATATAAATTTTAAATTTATTATTTTATATACATGAACATGTACATAGTTAAGACATAGAAATCCTACTACATGTACATAGTTAAGACATAGAAATCCTACTACTAAATTAGACGAAATTACAAATATAAATTTTAATCCTAACAAAAACATAGAAGAGGTGAGAGAGACAAAATCTATTCCGACTCGTTGTTGCCATACCTATTGACCTACTTTGTCCATTTTATAGTGATCCCGACACTACCATAGCTTGAGGCCCTCACACAAAAGGACATGCCTGCTTATGTATCCTCAACACAGTGCATGATACAAAACAGAAGGATATCAATGCTCATATTACCTGACAATTTTGAAACTAAAACATATATGCATGATGCAACTACTACTCTACTGGTTAATAACCGGATATTTCTACTTTGCCAAGGTTGGTCGGAGCAATAGTTGAAAGAGAACTTTAATCAACATTTTGTTCAACACATCAACAGTGTTTTTTTTCTTCAATCAATCAACAGTTTTCTTAATCGAAAGAGTTTATGAAAAAAAATGTAGATTGGGTTGGCCCATTGTCTGACAAAGCCAAAACTAGTCCAACATCCTTAAAGGCCTAAAACAAATTTTAATTTATGTATTGGAGTAATATAAAAATTATGGATTATATAAATTGTATTAAAACTTACAAAAATATAATCTTTAAGAAGGGGAATTGAGTTAGTACCTGTTCTGGATACATCAAAATATACCACATCATTTGGTAATTAAGCTAATGATAGTAATAAATCACTTACACACTCCCTCAAATCACCTCAAATCACCGATGTATTTTTTCACAAAGAAAAAAATTTATAAAGATTTATGATAGACTTAAAGAGGACAATACCTTAAAAATGTAGTACTGTGGACATGAGGTTAGAACGATCGGTATATCGGCGTTGTCTGTGAGAACGATCTCATGAAAGTCTCTGCCACAAACGAGGGCTAAGAATAATTTATAAAATACTTCTACCCTCATTAAACTAATGAGACACTTTTTTACAAATAACAAAATCATCAAGATTCACAGCAAACCAAAAGTAGACAATACCTAAAAATATGATGTTGAGGACTTGTACCACAAAAAGGGGAATTGTAAATATGTTTATTACTTGGCTATAAATTTAAAATTTTGTTTTTAACATATATGAGTAATAAACGTATTTACATATTTACTTTAAATTTTGTTTTTAACATATATAGGCTATACTGTAGTCTCGGGCCTAACTAAGGCCCAACTAACTGTGTCAAGAGAAAATTTTACCAATATCCATCAAATTATACTCCTATTCCATATTTTACTCAAATTATTCATTTTACTTTTTTCTTTAATAAAAATAAAATAAAATTATTTTTTATTCACTTTTTTTGAGTGTTTCAAAGCACAAATTTATTTTGAAAAACTTAAAATTTGAACTTTTTTTTAAAGAGTAATGATAAAATTAATATTCTATTAAAAAGTAGAGGTATAACTCAAAGGGTATAAAATAAATTTTTTATGTGAAGATACAAATTTTTGACCCTTTGCATTAAGTTGAGCTCACTGAGAGGTCATTGAAGCAGGCCCAATTATTAAGATAATTTCAATATAATAAAATAGGATTTGACTCCTCTAAAGTGAATCCCTAACTTTAGAGAATAAAGTGAGTCATTTACTTTAAAGAATAACGTGAGTAACATCTACTATTGACGATCAAATGAATGTTTGATATTATGCGCACATATATGATTAATCATAAGTGATTACAATATTAGCCATTGAAATAAAATATATGTATAATGAACTAGGTCGGAAGAAATGCACGCATTATTTATAACAGGCTGAGTGTTGCAAATAGGGTTGCTCAAAATAACCAATCCTTCAACCAAATCACATCAGTTCTATAAACTTTAAAAGATCGGATATTTAGATTATAGTTATTTTCTTAACCGATTGTTAATTTGGATGTCCATATCATGACCAAAAGTTTATTTTTCATAATTTTTTTTTACCTTTCTTGGAAAAAATTCATTTGCATTTTTTTAGATTAAAATTTTCAAAAAAAGAAATTGGAATTTTTTTCGCAAAAAATTTTTGATATAAAGAAATCTCAATTTTATTTTGAGAAAAATTTTCCAAAAAGAATAAATTGAATTTTTTTTCCAAACAAATTTTTTATTAGGAAATCTTGATTTGTTTTGAAGAAATTTTTTTTCGAAAGGACATGTGCTCGTCTATCGCTTTTTGTATTATGTTTCATTGTATACATGTTTTATTGTATAATATATCTCTATTTTATTTTGTGTATTTAGTTTTATTATGTCTATGTTATCAAAATTTTAATGGTAGTGTTAATGTTTGTTATATGTATTAAATTTGAATTTAAATTTTGAAAGGAATGTGTTATTATGAAGCTCCTTATAATTATGGTATATATTGACTTTAAATTTATATTTAAACTTAAAAAACTGAATTGTTAAAGATAATTTTGTTCAGGAAAATATTTGTGCAAAATAAGAAGTGAACTTTACGTAGATATTTCAAGAACAGAGTAAATTATAATTCCCTCTCATTTCTGGAAATTTTCATAGACGATGATACTGCTGGGCCAATAAACAGGCTTTTATGTTTGGGCTGTTTCTTAGACGCGTTATGTTAGAAAATTTGACTGTCTACTTACATATATATTTCCACCCCACATTTTATAAAAACTATATTTTATCTTTTTAATTTTTCTTAAAAATAATTATTTTGTTCTAGTATGTTAAATTCAACTTGAAATTGGAAAAGTTTACAAAAATATTTTTTATAATACATGTATTTTTGAAAATTCAAACTATGTATATTAGAATTTTTTTTTCTTTTAAATTTTCCGAAATGCATTTATGTTTTGATAAACTCTTAAAAATATTTTTTAGAACATAGCTGTATTTAATAAACTTCAAAATTTGTACTCTAAAAAACTTTTGTAAGTAAATGTTTTAAAAAATTTAAATTTTGTATTCCAAATTTTTTTTAAAAAAATTTCACAACACTAACATGCACCAAAAAAATATAAAATTTAACTCTTTTTTTTTTAAATAATA
>JBBPBQ010000001.1:60094743-60112796 GCA_037974755.1 Cicer yamashitae
ATTATTTGAAGAAAAAAAAAAACAGATTTATTTAAGTAAAAATAAACAAAAAAAGAAGAGATTCTGATGCTATTTTTGTTGCGTATATATATAAAGTGTTTTTCTTCAAAAGAAAAATAATCTCTCAATTGTCATATTTGCATACAAAAAATTTGCTTCAAAAAGAGTATAACTTTTAATTTTTTATGTATTTTAATATATTTTTTCCAGTTGTACTTTTAATTGATATTATGTGTACAATTTTTAAATTATTATTTTTTACATTTTAATTTATGATAAAGTGTCTTAGATTTTTATATTAGACAAAATTTATTTTTACAAAATTGACTTATAAAATAAAAGGTGTTACTTTTTTTAATTATTATAGAATTATATCTCTTATTTATATGAAATTTAAATGTTTTCTAATAAAAGAATACACTAATGATTAAAAAAAATCAATAAAACTATTATTATTATTTTACTGTCATTTATGATATTTAAACAAATATATATATATATATATATATATATATATATATATATATATGTGAAATAATGAAGGGAAAATAGGGGTGGGAATAGGATAGACCGTCCGTATGGGGTCTATGGCCTGACCTATTTATGGCCTGCTCCAGTCTGGTCTGTTTAATAAAAAGGTTAAGCTCGGACTTTTTTTAAAGACTATTAATTTAAATATATCAAGCTTAGACTTACAAATAAGCCTATTAGGCCTGATAGGTCGGCATATATATATATATATTTTATTATTATTTTGTTATTTTTTATTATTATTTATTAATATTAGTATTTGTTAATTTAAATTTACTAATTATGGGTTCAATTTGTTTATTTATTTTTTTGGAAGGTTTTTGCATACTTACTAGTTATAATTTTATTAGATTTGATTATATATAAAGGCTCTGTTTAGCCTATTTAAAAAAATATAAAATATACTACTTAAATATTTTAATGTAAAATAGACTTTTAGGTCAGACTTTTTAAAAAAGTCAGGTTAGACCGAAAAAAAAGCCTATGATAGGCTGTAGGCCAAGCTTAAACAGAAAAAAAAAAATTTATAATAAGCTGTAGGCCAAACTCAAACAAAAAAAATTAAATCATAAGACAGACTCAGACTTTTCAAAATCAGACTTAGCGTGCTTTATTCCACCCCCTAAGTGCAAACTTTAGGATCACATAGAGAGTATGTAAAATGGCAAAGCATGAGGTCCACAAGCATTATGAGGCGAAAGAGCAAAGGGGAACTCAACGTGTGCTTATTAAAAATTTTAATTTAATTTTCCCCATAACCACAAATGTTCTTTTTCAGTTTTGCTCTTTTTATTCTGGGGTCAAATAAATAACTTTAGCGAGCGGTTCGATACGGGTGTTTAGAATTTTGCAACACCTCAATCTCAAACGCATTATTAAAAAAAAGTTAAAAACCCAAAGCTTCTTTTACCACTCACACCACTCACTTTTTTTATTTTATTTTTTCATCTTCAAATTCCAATCCATTTCACGAGTCTCTCCTTTCTCTCTAACCTTATCTGACATTCCACTCCTAATTCCCTTCTACACGTGCAAACACCTGTCACGTGCCACCCTTTTTTCACCTAAAAAAAGGATACACCCAAACATCGACTTGTCTAAACTTGGTTAGAGGTTATCTCTCTTTAATTTGCTCCTTTATTATTTTTACACTTTTCAGTTCTCATATGAAACAATCGAAATTAATATCACAGCTTTATGCACTACTCTTAATTTAGAGACCTAAATATAGACATTTTTCTTATCATGCTTTCTCTGATGTGTCTCAGAATTTCTCTGTTTGAGATTTTAATACTCCACAGTTCACAGGAATATAAGTATGTGAAATTATGAATGCTACAAATACTACAATATTATATAAAGAAATAAATTAAATTAAATTTAAAAACCGCTAGAGTCAAGAAAAACAAAATTTAATACATTCTCTCTCTTTATCTATGATAATGCAAAGACAAACTTTATGGGACACTTTACCCGTATAGGTATGTAGATGCATTGCAATGCGACAAGAAAAAGAAGACCCAACTTCAAACAGAAAGAATCATAAACTTCCGGGCAAAAACGCATATAATGTTCAATGTTTTTCTCACCAACCGGTCAAGGTTCTCAATTTTTTTTACAGTGCTCATGTTCTTGTCACAACTCACAAGAGTAAAAAAATCATGTTTTTTGTAATGAATAATTTATAAAAAAAATACATAAAATTATATATACATATATATATATATAATATTTGATAAATTAGATTCTAGTTAATCATATAATATTTTTAAATTATATCTGAAACCGTAATTACAGTTGTAATATTATTGTGAAGTTTAAAATCTTTGCAGCAAAATTGTAATTTTGACCGCATTATTTAACAAAAAGTTTTCTCGTAACCATAAAAAATTTCCGCCTATAAAATAAAAGACCAGTGAGAGTGGAATCCAAAGAGTATAGTAAAAATGTTAATCAAATGATGCTACTCAAAGTAGGGAAAGACAAATGTTTCTGGTCCTCCTCAGAAGTATAGAAGAAGCCTTGATAGAAACATTTTCCTTACATTTCGCTTTCATGGAATAATTCACATATCCTTGTTCTTTTCATATATACTCCAATAAAAAATAAAATTTTAATTTTAATTATCAATATTATTCTGAATATTTTATTCTATACCTTGTCTGCATCTGCACTACTGACAATTCATAAATACGGCAAAGTATAGACTTGTAACCCTCTCCCTTGAACAAAATAATAATAATAATAATAATGATAACTTCCTTTTTTTCATAAATCATAAGTAGTATAGTACTATACACTTATTTATAATTAGGAAGATTAAGCATACAAATTGTACTTCCAACAATAGGATTTTCTTATGAAAGAATCAGTCATTTGTTGTCAGCTTCTTTATAGCATTGATCTTTGTTAAAATGAATCGTGTCTTTTCATTGGGTTTTGAATTAATGAGATGCAAATTATTGTGTTTTTCAATGTTCGTACATGGACACACCAATATTAATTCAAGAAAGCCTTAACAACGTGACTTTTAAGCCAGCCTGTTACTACATACATTCTCAGCTCTTAGCTTTTTACCCAATAAAATGGTAAAGAACTCTTTAACATTGACTCTATTTTTTTCTCTCACTCTCTTGAGCTAGCATTAATTAATGTAACTGAATCATGCAGATATCAAAATCAGCAAAAAGAGATGATGATGAATAGAACCAAACAGAACATCCAACACAACCGAACAGGTTGCAATAAATATTGCACCAATGAAAATGAGATAAAAAAAAAAACTCTGCCATAAAAAGAAGTTGAAACATTGAACATTTAAAGTTTGGTTTCAATTTGATCTTTAATAATCTTACTAGTACTACCAAAAACCTACCAACATCAATAGATGATGGGTTTAGAACAAAGGTGAATAATATTGGCACTAAGTTATATGTACACAGAATCACAGAACAGTCACACACTCACGCACGCACAAACACGTTTCCATCAATATCATCTTCTTCCTACCTCCTCCGTGACTCAAAACTTGATGATAAAATCATAAAAACTTTAAATAAAATTTGAACAAAAATAAAATAAAACAAGCAGGTTAAAAAGAAAGAAAGAAGCTATAAACTAGCTTGAGATTTTAACTTTGAAGAAACTAACAAGTTGAAGGAGGCATAAGATTCAAACCCAAATCATCTTTTTCCAAAACCAAACGAGCCTTGTTGGTTTCCAAATTAGTTGGAATATTAGATCCACATTCAGGGTGCACCCTTTTCTTGGATTGCAACGATACTCCAAAAAGTTTAGTCTTGCAGTTGTTAGTGTTACTATTATGTCCTTCAACAATTGTTATAGAGCTTCTTGATGTGTTGGTGTTGGTTGGAGAGTTCACTGCATAGGATTGATTTTGAGGTTGAAAATGAGTGACATGCTTAGGGTTATTTGTAGAAGTTGAATAATACCCCAAAATATTATTCATTGGTCTTTGCATCATTGAAACATTAGAAACATTTATAGGAGTAGGAGTTGAAGCTTGTGGTAGTAGAAATGAAGAAGAGTAAGAGTTGCTAGGTGTTACTGGTTTAACATGATTCTGAACAAAGTAGATTATGTCATTGTAAAGTTTCTTCATGTGTGCTAGCTCTGACATTAACATGTTGTTACTTCTTCTTAGTCTTTCATTGTCTTCAGAAAGTGCTGTAACAGAAGTGTTGTAGTTGGTTGTTGTTGTTGTTCCATTAATGAATGATGTTGGTGAAGTTAATGGTGGAGAGTCACACCAATTGTTGGTTTGTTCATCAGAGTAGTCATTTGGGGGTGAAATGCTTACTCTAGTGTTGGAAAATGGAAAGAAAGTTGGTGGAATGTTACCAAGTTGAGAATGGTGGTGGTGGTGGTGGTTCATGTTCATGGATGTTTGTTGAGGTTGTGTTGTTTTTCTTCTATGAATCTCACAAAGTAAATGTTTTTCTCCTTTTTTGAAATATTCATTTGCAAACTCCCATCTGTCTGGTACAATCTTTCTAAAACCCTAGAATTAAAGAAGTAGAAACAAAGTTAGAAAAATGAAAAATGATAGTAACACTAACACAGTAATTTATTTGGAGTTGAAAATATAACTTTTTGCAAAATGATAATGATGATGAGATGATTGAAAAGATAATACATACGTAAGTATTGAGTTGGCGAACGAAGCTGGAGAAGTTGTTGTGTTTAAAGTAGTTAGGGAGAAGATCTCTAGCGAACTCAGGAGGACGCCAAACGACGAAGGTGGAATCGTCTTCACCCCAAGAGACTATGTGATCTGTGTTGGGATCATCAACAAGTTGGTATGTTTTTGTGAGGAAAGGAGCTGGAACCGATTTGTGAGAATCTAAAGAGAGTAAAATGCCTTCACAGTTGTCTAGAAGAAGAGCCATTTTTCAGTGATTCAATAACTTGTAGAGAGAGAGTGTATGTGTGTAAGAGTGAGAGTGAGTGTGAAGAACGAATGAGAAGGATGCGGGGATAAAAGAGAGGGGGTAGAATCAATAGTACTAGCGTTTTGTTACTGTGTAATGCACTAATGCTTGCCTTTTCTTTTTCTTTTTTTCTATATAAAATTAAATTAATTAAATTTCACCTAGTTTTTCTTTAATAGAAGCTACTACTGTTTAGGTTGGAAGGATACTGTCTGGTGGGGCATTATTTTTATAGTTTTCCTTATCGGTTATGTACGTTGTTTTAGTATATTAATTGCTAAAACATTTTCTTTTGACAATATCAGTACAATTAGATTATCATTACACTCCGCAATTACTATATATATTTCTTCTGTTATATAAAATACCTCTAACTGTATGTAAGATTCTTTCACCTGTACACGATAATTAGGAAAATTACTGTTTACATTAAATTAATATGTTCTTTCAATTATATTAGGAGAGATATTTTTTTATATGTAAATATTATGTAAACGTTCTTTTAATTATTTTCATCTCATCTGAGTTATTTTTGTGAAAACATGATTAATGTATCTTATAAGTAAAAAAAATCTTATAAAAAAACCAATAAAATACTTATAAGAGGATATTACGTATAGGAATGAGGTAATACACTTTTGATATATTTTATCACAATTCCTAGAAAACTTTCTCCTAAAGTTTATTAGGTGAGAAGTGAATAAATATCACAACTCACACGCTAGCTAGGGTGACCAATATTTTTGGACTATTCAACATATCCTTGATTTCTCTCATTTATGTATTGATACTTTATTTATTTATTTAATGAAATAAGTTGAGTTTTATTTGATAAACAAATATCACATCAAATGTTTTCTTATATTTTAAAAGAAGTTGCATAAATAAAAAATAAAATAATAGTATAAAATTATGGTTATTAACTATGGTTTTTTCCTTTTAAAGAATTTGATAGTAAAATACACACATACAATGTAAAATTATATAGATATATAAAATTGAAACCTGCGTTTCAATATAAATGTATGTTGTATATTTAATACTATTTTAACCTAAAAATAATTTTTTTTTCTTCTTTTAAATAAAAGTCCGTGGTTAGTAATTTTTTATATGTGTTAATGGGTGAATTTGTTAGAAGAATGGATCAAAACATATACTTGTTTTATTAAACTTCTTCAGTATCCATACTTATACTATTAGACTACACATTTGAAGACAAGATATTTTTATTTTGATATCTATAATACTCATTCTTTGCCATAATAATTAATCTATTCATAAAAAAAATTGTCTTAAAGTAATTGAAAATTTCAATTTATAACATGATATTAATTATGTTTTTTTAATTGTACTCTATATTAACACTACATGAATCATTTTTAATTTAATATTATCCACTTTATATTTATTGAAATTGTAATTAGATAATATTTAACAAAAAATGTGGTAAAAATATTATTATTTCTTTTTTATTTATATATTTTAATGTAAAATAATCCAATAGATCTATTAAATAAAAAAAATAAATAAAAAATGATAATTTATTGATGTGATCAGATGACCAAGATAGAGATAAAATAAAATATGAAATAAGTATTTGTAAATTTTGAATGTATATGAAATATTGTTATATTGTGAATTAGAGTGTGTATAATATAAGAGGTAGGCTTTTAATAATTAAATTTTGATAATATTTGTTAAAAAAAAAAAAAACTGAATTTGATATTACCGAGAGATGAAAGTTCTAATTTAAAAAGTGAGAGCTCGGAATCAAATATAGTAGCCAGTAAGAGAATATGTGTCTGTCTGTCTAGGACTGTGAAATAAGGGCCTTTCAAGACAAACCCGTGACTCCCTTTCTCTCTCTCTCTCTCTCTCTCTTTCTACGTGTGTGTGCGTATGTGTGTTTTTCTGATACAGAGAGAGAGAAGTGAGAAGAGGTTTCTTCTGAAATTCTGACATTGATCCCGCGCACACCCACTTGAAATCACGCACAAGAGGAAGAACCTGCACACCCATGTTGTCTTCTTCTTTTATTTCAAATTGACCGTTCAACCCTTCCTCAACTCAACCCATTCCTTTATTCCATTCCATCCTTTTTTCCATTACTAGTATTCAGTCAAACACGTCCTACCTTATTACCCTCTCAACGGTTATAACTTTTATGCTTATAGTAATAGTAATTCCAATAATGTCTACTATATCATCATAATTACTACTTCTTCCTTCTTAAATATATTAGTATAAATACTCATTATAAATACCATTAGAATATAGTTTGACAAAACACGTTAGATTCTATAACATAATGAATTCAATGTAAGTTTAGATTTTGATGAAAAATGTATTTATGTTTAATGTTGAATGCACCTTGAATATAATTATTTTCTAGAGAAAGAATCTATAAAAAAAAAATAAAAAAATACTAGAGGATACAATTTTAAAAAAAAATTATTTTTATATTAAAAACTAATTACTTAATTTTAAGAAAGCAATATTTACTCTTTCCATTTTAAATATAAAAAAAAATTAAATCAACAAAATTCGAACTATTTATTCAAATACATTATTGATCTAACTTTTTCCGAATGGAGTATTGTAAAACAGAGTACCGACAATAATTTGCTAATTAGTGGATAGTCATTAGATTGGAATAATTGTGCCATCACGGTATTTCCAATTCCAATGGTAAAGGAAATTAGTATCTCGTAAAAAGGGATAATTCTCATTTTTTTTAGAAACAAAAAGGTTATATATATTGACATCACATTTCGGTTCTCGATTAATGGATTAAATTATTGGAATAAAATGTGAAAAGAAATGTCAAATGTGAAGAAGGTGGGTTTGTTTCATTTCACGTCAAACGAAACAAGTGTCTTCTTTTATTTTCACTTTGTAGCTTTCCTTTTGTTGTTTATTGTCACCAACCAAACACAGTCTCTAATTTCGAATCCCTATCATACATTTTTCTATTGAGCGTCTCTACTCTAAACATCGAACCACGTGATTGGAATATAAAGACTGTTTTTGGTGACGACATTTCTTCCTTCTATGATTTCTTCACACCTTTTATCTTTTCTTCTCTTCTTCTTCTTCCTTCTTTATTCATAGAAATTAAAAAAAAAATACTACAAATACAAATATTTCAAACTTCAATATATACACACTAGCTTGAGTCGTATGCCGTCTCTAGCCGCTAGTAGCACCTTTTATTTTACTATTTTACTTACTAGCTAGCTTACAAATTTACAATAGCTAGCTCTAGTTACCCTGTTTACCTTTTTCTTACTTTTGTTACATTGAGCCTCCAACTTTGGGTTTTCGCGGCTCGGCTAATTAGTCTCGCTGATGTGTCCAGGTGATTGAGTTATTGACCCCAAAAAGTTTCCATTAACTAGCTGGGGAAATTTTTACACCTTTTCCACCTCCTTTTTTTTATTTATAATATAAATATAAACAACCCAAGCATGGTAAAGGCTATAGTAAAAAGGAAAATAAAATAAAATAAAATAAAAATTGATTTTTGAATTTATAGGAACAACAAGATGACACAGTGTGTATATGATGTACTTTAGTTTTTAGAGTGATTTAAAATTATAACTAACCAGAAAACTACCATAAACAATATCAAATTAATTCTAACAAATCTAAAATTATTTATAACACTTCCTCAAGTTTGAAGTGCTGATTAATATTTTTCAATTTTATATCTACAATTAATACAATTTAAGAAAAAGAAAATATAGTTTAACTAATTAGTGAAAATTACAAGAAAAAAAAAATACAAGTTGTCATCGCATAGTTAAATATGAAAAGTTGACATAAAAATTAGTAGCAATCAATGTGTTTGATTCTTTTGAAAAAACATCTGGTATTTCTACGATACATACTCCAACTAAAACAAGAACCTACATTTTGAGTGATCGTCAAATGTCTATTTTTGACAAACAAAATTTAACTATTATAAGGAGAAGTACAACAAGAATAATAATTATTTAACTACTATAGAATATAAGCATCCAATAAAGTCAATACTGACTAATCAAAAATTATGTTTTTTAAACAAGTATATATACCGAACACTTGGGGTGAATGAAAAACTTCAATATGGTGTCTTCCCCTTGTCAAGAATCTAATAGTAAATCGAAAATATATCAACAAAATAAGATGGAGTGATTATAGATTGAATTTTTCTTCTATAATAATTATGATCATCTCTAAACCGTATGTTATGACTCCTGTACCATATTGAGAAACACGGTAGAATCCAACAAAGTAGAAAATAAAATGATATGACTCCTGTACCATATTGAGAAACACGGTAGAATCCAACAAAGTAGAAAATAAAATGAGAGAAAGATTTGATTTTTGAATTAATAGTAAGAAGAAGATGTTTATAATATGTGTAGAATGTACTTTATATAGTGATCATAAATCAACTAATATAATCAACTAACAACTTAATAACTGCCTTCAAAAATATCAAACTAACTCTAACAAATCTAAAATTATCTCTAACCATTAATTACACATTTTTCTTTTATTTACCTTTTCCTTTCTCCATCTCATCCATATTATATATATTACCTAGGGAATATCAAGTTTTTGGTATGATTTTTTTCTTTTCAATTTTATTCACGTTTAAATTATTTTATTAACAGTTTATCCTTTTTTATTTAATTAAATAATTAATTTTTTTAAATATTTATACCTTTACATAAATAAACACAATTTTTTTGTGTGATATTTTTTTCTTTTATCATTTATTTAAACTATTTTATTTATAAATTTATCATTCTATTACAATCAAATAGAGAGAGTGATATTTTTTTTTTAAAAAAATGGTATTAAATTTTATAATTTATATTATTGATGTATACGGAAAACAGACATGTGCTTGACTACACTCTAGACATGTATAATACAAGTTGCTCATGTATCAAAGTTTCAAGCTGGCTACATGCATAAGAAGCAAAAGACATGAAATGAAAACTAATTTTTAAAAATATAATACATTGTTTTCAAATCATACAATGACACATTGACAATGTATGCGCTTTTATTATTCATTGGATTGTCTCATGTAGTATATACTAACCCACATATTTCATAATTTGAAAGAAAAAGGAGGTAAAGAAAGTTGCTTGAAAACCATAGAGCATAATAATTGGCCAGTGAGGATTCAAATAATTAAAATAAGAAGTGCATTCATTCTGTGATAGTAAGTGAAAGTAGAAGAGTAGGGACGCAGAAGCAGATTGAGGGCCAAAGCAAAACAATGGGAAAATGATGACTAATTATATCGGATAGATATCACAACTGCTTATTTTGATAATGCCCATGATTCTCATTATTGGAAAAACAAAGCTAAACTGTCCTGGTTTCCCACTCACATAGTAATTATTTCTCACTTTACAATTTTCTTTGCTTTCCTCATGGATATATAATATTTGATTAATAGTATTATCCAAAAGTTTGGTTGCTCAACATCCAAGTTAAGCTTACGAGAGAAGCTGCTTTTTTTTTTTTTTTTTTTGTTTACCCTCATAAAAAAAGTACTACTATAAACAATTCAAAGGAAACAAATATTTAAAAGTATCTTAAAGGATATCATGTTATATAGAGATGATTGAAAAAGCAAAGCTGTGGTTATTCATTGGAGGACATGGATAACAGAAATGAAAGTATACTCATCTTCTATACTAGTTAAGTGGTCATTTTTTTGGAGCAGATTTCTTTACAATTAGAAGATTTAGACATCAAGGATATTAATAATAAAGTATATATGGTTTAGGCTTTGAGTAAAAAAAGTCACGGTTTGGTAATTTCAGAATTTATTTAAAAAAAAATTAAGTTGTTTTAAACATTAATAAAGGATAATTTTGTTAATCTATGCGAAATTACATTAGTGACTTATAATTCAAAAATGATTGAGTTGAAAACACTCTATCCACGATGTATATATATATAAACATGAAACACAAGATTATAAGGAGTATAAAAAGTATTTAAGGATAGAAACAAAAAGAAAAAAAAGGGAAAATAAAGAGAAAATCAACATATATTTAAGGTAGAATACACGTGAGAGGAACAAACCCTTTACCTAAAAAATCCCATAGAGAAATAATAGAAGAAACTATTAGGACGAGTAAACAAAACCGAAGCACCGACAAGCGAACTGCAAGCCTAACATGAGTTGCCAATCATCACAAATTTCTGTTGGGTCATACACAGATATTGGATCTCACAACGAGTGTCACCTTAGCAAAACAATCGTTTCATAATAAGTATTATCCCAATGTAAAATTAATTATTTTTTCAACTATATCATATAATTAAATTTATATTAGTAATGATAATTTGGTAAAATTATAAGTTTCTCTTTTGTTTATAGTTATTTCTTAATTAATAATGATAATTTGGTAAAAACTATCATAAATACTCTTTGTTGTCTCCTTGTTGATGCACTTGTCAAACTCCTTGAAATTGATTGCATTTATCATGAATGTTCTAGACTTATGATGCATCTTGTACATCTTATTATGATCAACATCCATCTCTTTTCTTGGAATCTCAATATCATCAGTATTCTTTGGAGCAGTATAACCATCTTCCACCAAGTCCTAAAGTTTAGGATCTTGTGAAATAAAGAAACTTCTTAGCCTATTCTTCCAATATTCAAAACGTTCTCCATCAAACATAGGTGGTTTGTTGATGTTTCCTCCAGCAACTTCTTCACCGAATCTAGACATGTTGAACCCTTGGATCTTTCCTCAAACAATGTAAAGTGCCCAACCTTGAGATCGAACTCTGGTACCAATTGAAGGTGCAAACACAAGAAGCGACAATTGAATTGTGTTTTATTAAGTTGATAAATTTTTCATTTTTCGATTAAACTGATTCATACTTGATGATTTACTTGAAGTAGAAGCAATAGCAAAACTAAGCAATGTATGAATAAAGTGACACAAGTAATTTATCATGGTTCACCACTAATTTTGCTACATCTAGTCCCTTCACTCGAAAGGATTGAATCTACTAATTGAACAACTTAAATTACAAAGCATCTGACCCTCTAAGCTAGTTTTCTCAAACTACCTGAAAATCCTAGACGTTTGAGGAACATACACACCTTGACTCTACCAGCCAAGTTTTCTCCACACAATCTGACAACCCCATATTATTGAAGGCACACTAACACCATTATCAAGTTTGAATATAGAGGTTTGGAACTTGAGTAGTTGTTTCTAACAATCGGATTATAACAATGATTATCACACTCTAAGAAGAACACTTAGAAAATATTTCTCATTCAAACAAGTGTTTCTCTCTTTAAACTCTAAGATGAATTTGGAATTTTGAGCTTGAGTTCTTCTACTCTTTTATGAATTTTTTTGATGATTTTCTTCTTCAACCTTGGATATCTATTTATAGATAAAATTAGGGCTTCAATTTAGTCGTTGTTTAATTCTGAATTGTTTCTTCATTCAAAGCTTGGTAAACAATGATCTTATTCAAAAATAATTCAGAATAAGATGTTTTTTGATAATATGTTCTTTAGCCAGTTCTTTATTTCTGAATCCAATATGAGCAGTTCTTCTAAGTTGATTCTGTTCATATTTTGTTCAGATTGAGTTTATAAATTTTTCAGATTGATATTATTCGTATTTTGTTAAGATTGCTTTCTCAAATTATTCAGATGAAATTTCTTTCTTAATGCTTGCTTTGATCTGGGTGGGAACATAGTGTTGGACCGGTTCTTGAACTTTCACAAGTATGAATATGACTAAGTCCAATTTAGTATTTTGTCATTTGTCAAAATCTGAATCATATCTTTGCAAATAATAAATGTATCTTCTTGTGAATGTTTCTTCTAGTAAACTATTCTTGATCATATCTTCTTGTAAATAATTCATATAATCTTGTAGATAAATCTTGCTCAAATTTTTTTGTAAATAATTCATATCTTCTTGTGATAAATCTTGACCAAATCTTCTTGTAAATAATTCATATCTTATTATAGATAAATCTGGATCAAATCTTGACCATATCTTGTTTTGAACTTGGTCAAATCGTATTTTAGATTGTCTTCAAAAACATGAATCTTCTTTCATACTCTGTAAAGGTAAATATATTGTTCTCATAAAATACTTTTGCTAATATTAAAACTCTAATTATAAAACCAACTTTGTTCCAACAATTTGATCCTTTTTCAGCACTTGCCACAACTTATACCAAGTGGTCATATTTTTAACACGATCCATGTTTATCTCATGCTATCTAAGTCTTTCACCAATATGTGATGAATCACCAAAATCCTCATTTGTTAATTGACCTTTACCGACCCCTTTTTAAAAACTTTACAACAAAAACAAAATACTCTTTCAAGTTCTTTCGAATAAACAAGCCAATCTCTATCGCACTTATCTTTATTTGATAAATCTCTCTTATACCAATTAGCTGTAGATCCTCTCTTCGAATTATTCTTAAGACCCTTTACAATGAAAAAAAATCTCTTTTAAGACATTTCGTAAGTAAAAAATTAATCATTTTAGAATCAAGAACATCTCAATTTCTTGGATTAAATAGTATCATCGTAAATCACAAAATCTGTAACGAATTCCTAAAATCTAAAACCCTAATATCAGATTAAATCCTAGTAGATAATGAGTTCTTAAAATCATTAAATCAACCATTTTCAAACAAATTGAGTTCATAAATCAGTAAATCACAAAACCTAAACATCAAAAATACCCTAACATCAAGATTCTAACCTTTGGGCTTTGGTGGTGGCGCTTGGTAGCTGCAGCAACTGTTACATATTCACAGTGGTGGGTGTGGAGAGAAGATGATTGTTGAGAGAAATTAGGTTTAGCCTCGTAGAAGATAGTCTCCGTTTAGAAAATAGATATTTATTTTGGGCATGAGGTGCAAATATAAAATTTTAGAGTGGTGAGTATATAAAATTAAATATATAAATGCAATTTTTCAAAGTTCAGGTATACTATAAAAAAAATTTAGGGTCTCCTTTATTGAAGATCCTGTGCGAATGTTCTAGTTGCACTGGATTATGATCGACCTTGTGTGTGACATGTGTGCGTTAACTCTTATTGAGCAATGATATAATCTACTCTTTTTTATAATATTAATTTGACGTTAAATTTAAAACCGATCGTCTTTGATTTTAGAAAGACTAAATTCAAAAAACACTTACCAGAACTAAAATAAAAAAATAATATATTTACAAGAATCAAAGACATATTTAAATTTAAATTTTATTAGTTGTTTTAGTATTTATAAAAACTAAAAAAATGACACTTAAAAATGAATGAAGGGAGTATATATACTTTATCAATGCTCAGTAATGGCTAGCGGACAATTAAAAAACTGAAAATTACTTAAAAAATTATTTTTAATTAATGTTATACAATAAAAATATTTAAGATGTTAATTTTTATTCATCCAATAACATATCAGACGATTTAACAATTATGTTAGGTCGGTGTCCATGCATTTACATATTTTTTCATAGGTTCCTACAGGTAATTAAATTTTATCAAGCTGCATGGAACCGTGTACTATATATAATGAAATGAGAAAATGGGAATGAATGAATTATGGGTTACTTTAGTCTAATCTAAAAAACGTGAAGAAGAGGAAGAAAGGAAAGAACAAAAATCTGGCAAGTTGTAAAGAAACAATCAATAATCATGCCCTTGTTTGTATTTCTTTTTGCTTCTTCTTGTTCTTCTTTTTCCTTCTAAAACCTTTTTCTTAATTCTAAAATTCTAAAATTCACACCCCCTGACTATTAATTATCTCTCTGTACTCTCTCTATTACTGAACCATATTTCAGCGCCTGACATGGGTTACAGTACCTATAGTCCTTTTTTATTTTTGAATGATCTGTGAGTATGTATTACTAGTCTCGTGATTCTTGTTTTGTTTTTTTCTTTTGTAAACACTTATTTATTACCACTACCTTATTCCCTTGTTCATGTTACGTGCATATTTATGGGAATTGTGGAGATTTTTGAATTTTTTAACACACTTAGCAACAAGCCGAACTAACCCATTTGTTCTCTCTTGTTCCAAATTTAACGTGACCACACTCCACAGGTTAGGAAGAGAGTACCCTGCCCAATTTTTCTGTCCTTTTGCTACTCTGATTCTGTTTCCAATTGAAATCGAATCTCAAGTTTAGGAACAGGGTAAATTCAACAATTTCATGGACTTGGAAACTTTTCCCTTTCGTCATGTTTTCACTGTCAATAATATTATCTACTAGTATTTGGATTCAAACTTCTTTTTCCTCAATTATTCATTCATTGCCTTGACCAGAACATAATTAATACTATACACCTAATTACATGATTATATTTAGAGTAGAAAGAAATTTTGGTCATTCATAAAAAAACAAAGGAAACAGATTAGTCTCCGACAAATAAAATGACATGTTATAGTCCTTGAAAAATATTCAGAGCATTTAAATTATTTAACCACAATATGTCGTTAAACTAAATAGAAAACTGATTACGTGCACCGTTATTTTATTAACTACATCCATGAATTTCTAATGTGACATTTAACGAAAATATAAGATTATAGTTTTAGTCCTTCATTTAAAATTCAAATAAAAAATAAATTTAAAAAAAATTAAAAAGGAGACGACGCAGACTTATGACTATGAATTAAAACGAAATAGGTAAAAACAAAAACCATTGAAAATGTAAAATTACATATTAATATGGACTATTGCATAATTCAGTTCAAAAGAAATAAAAAAAACCGATTAAAAAAAATTGATAGAAAGACTAATCTGTCTCAATTTATTTTGATGAGAGATTAAAAATGATCGTATTTTTCTTTCATGGACTTATTTGTCTTGCGTATTTTTTGTAAGTGACCAAAATGTCCTTTCACTCTTATATTTATCAATGGGCGATTAAATTTGGTGGGGTCCACTTTAAAGGTAATTTAGTAAGAGAACCTTTTGATAAATTAATCCTATGTTATAATTTTTTATTCGTCCTACCAATTTGAATATTTTAAAATTAACGAAATGAAATAGTATAAACTAAAATGGAGTAGAATAAAATAAAATGAAAGAGAATTTTTATTCTATTATTTAGATATTTTATGATCGAAACAAAATTTTCATTTCATTTTACAAATGAAATGAGTTATTACAATCTTATTTTATTTTTGTTCTTATATAAAAAAAAAAAATCTATTATGCAAAATTATAACTTATATAAACTCTTTTATGAGGAAACAGGAGAACAATTATTTTCCGAATGAGCTTTATTTTTCCCATAAATAAAAAATTTGTAGCCCTCACACGGGTTATAATATATTCAATTTGCACAAATAAAAATAACCTTTCTATATATGTTTGTAGTCCATAGACTACACCCATGTCAATTTGGTAGCTTCATTTTGGAAACTCGTTAGAGTTACACTCAGTTGGTAAATCCCCCTCAAGCATGACTTAAGTTCGACCTCCTCTATGTATGGCATGTCAATGATTTCACATCAAACCACATTTTCAAAGTATTTGTAATTCTAGGTTTTATAGGTAAAATTTTAGTTTGTCCTTTATAAAAGCAAGAATCTATAATTTAAAAAGTATAACAGTTGTTCATAAACTATTTTAGTTTTGATTTTTAAATAATATGTGATTTTTTAAAGTATTTAAACAATCATCAATGAGACACAAGTCCCTTGTAATTAAACGAGTGAACAATAAACTTATTTTTTATTAATTTTATTTATCATTTTGAATTTTTTTTATTTTATTGAAAGAGTTTTTAACAATTTTTTTTCTTATTGTTTTTTATTTTATTTTATTTTAGTTTGTGTCAGATTTATTTGTAAAAGATATTTCCATTCGAGATATTCCGGTAGACTAAACCTATTAAAATTTTCTTACGCTAATTTGGCTGTTTGTGATTGGGCATTGGAACACAATATAAGGGGATATGAGTATCTTTGCTTGAAAGACACATTAGATAGAAATCTCCGACCCCACACAGTAAGAAAATCTAGAAAACAAAGGCCTATTTTCCTACTGATCCCACCAATATGAATGCTAAAACTCACCCAACAAAACAACCAAATAAACTCACTCGTCACACACTTCACTAGCTAGCTTCACACACTCTATACACGTTGAAGAGCCAAGAAGATTCTATTCTAATTTCTAAATACAGCGAAAGTGAAACAACCCCACCTCCTATCACATGACCACCGCCGGTACCATTCAATAAAATCATATTTGTTATTATTGGACAAATCAACGGGAATTTCAAGGAGAGACAACTTAAAAACACACACCGAATACGGTTAAACAATTAATTATTATTTTTTTAGAAAAAAAAAGGTGAAGAATATGTTAATGATAAATTATATGGATACACCCTTCTTATTTAAACTTTAATCCTTCTTGCTAAGAGCGAAATAATAAAATACTATTTGTATTCCCTATACGACAAAGTCACTGAGGTTCTTCTGTCTCTTTTTGGACTTTGCTTTGTCTGTTTTATTACTCCCTCTTCGATTTCCATAAAAAAGAAATTTGATGGATTTTTTCCTCCCTTATTATATTATCAAAAACCTCTAAAGTGTATATTTTAGTTCGATAGTTTGAGATTTTTTTTAAATAATGTTGTAATATTTTATTTTTTTTGTTATAATGTTTTTTTTAAAAAAATTTAAAAATAAATTTCAAGTGAATATTTAATTTAAATAATTTATCTTAAAATATTATTTTAAATATTTGATCTATTTTGCTACAATTTTTTTGAATAAAGAAATTTAATAAAATATTAAAATAAAAAACTATTTTGAGAAGCTCTTAGTGAATATCATGTTTGAGAGATATTCATTTTTTAAACATTTGATTTTCATCATGCTAAAATCTCTAATAATAAATATTTAAATTATTAAACGTCAAAATTATTATTTTTAGTCGGTAACAAATGAGTCTAAATCAACTTATATTATTTTTATGTAAGTTCTCATAAAAATTATTTTAAAAAATATAAAGTAAAAATTATTTTCTAAAAATAT
>JBBPBQ010000001.1:60128866-60175121 GCA_037974755.1 Cicer yamashitae
TTTTTGTAATTTTAATATCAAATTCCTAATAGTAGATCTCAAATCCAAGAATAACATAATGATAAACACAATAAAACAGCTACCATAGGTAGGATTGGACTGAAGATAAGGTCAATAAGACAATTGTTTTAGGAAAAATAAATTTTTTATTTAATTAATATGCTTCAAAAATAAAACTTACTTAATAAAAAAGTTTCATATTTTCATATTTTTAAAATAAAATATATAAATATTTTCTAAATTTAATATTATCTAAACAATATTAAATTAATTTAAAAAAAATATGTCAAATTAAAATTTAAAAAATTCATCTGATATGTTGTACCGATATTAAATACAACGAGGGGTAGTGGGAACACTGTCACCGTTCATATCCACGCTCCTGCCACCACATCTCGTGTTGCTTACGCAAATATTCATGTTATCTTAATTCAAACCAATCTCTTAATTCTAATCTTCCATTTGAAAAAAAATACAAATTTATCTACTTATGTGAATATGTGTACTATATATATTATGCCTGTTGTGATGCATCTATGTGTTTAAAATGCAAGATGGGATCAATCTAATTATACCCGACGATAGTGATAGTGGCAATATGATTTTGTGTTGGGGTAGTATTTTGCGACTTTTTGCAAGTGAAATAATAGTATTTTGCGAGTGAAATAATTTGCTTTTTATTAAAGAAAATAACTCATAAGCTGTAGGTTTGCAAAGTAACGAGATTTGCCTAGAAAAACATAGCCAACTACTAAATGCATTGTATCCACGTTTTCGTGATATATTCGTGAATATGGTCTTTATACCGTATATCATTTCTCAAAAGTAAACACCTTAAAAGGTGTTTTTGGTTTTTTTTTGTTAAAAAATAAATAAAAAAGAATAACAATTTTTAAAAAGAGTAATTTACAAAATAGTCCACCAAACAATTAAGTTTTATCTTTTTATAATTTTTGACAAGACTTATCCTTTTATAATTTTAAAAACTAAAAAACTGTTTTTTGAAATCAAATGATTTTTTTAGTCTTTTTTCGTTTAAATATTTAATCTTTTAAAGTATATAGAAGGTTACCTTTTTCTATTTTCTCGTTTAGAAAATAAGGACTTCAACAATCTTCAACTTTTACAAAAAAATAAAAATCTTCAACTTAAAAAATTCAAAAAATTCAGAAAATCCAAAAATCTAGAACGATCCTAACTTTATTTTCATCTTTATATTCAACTCATAAAACTCAACAACACTACGTTTTTAGAAGTATTGTTTATTTGAGTAGTTTTATATTAATCTTTACGATTTTTTCAAAAGACGTTTTATTTAATAGAACACTTATTTAATTGTTATTAGTTAATTATTCATTCAATTTCACAATAAATATATTAAAAAAATTGATTCAAAATAAATATTATTTTGAATTTTTAATGAAAGATTAATTATCTTTTCATTTATATCATCTAATCAATATTAAATATATTATTCACAAAATATTATATTTCACTTTATATTTATGATAGTAGAAAACATCAAATATTAAATAAGAATAATTTAATAAAATTACTATTCTATCTTTTTTTATTTAAAGTCATTTAGTAACATCTGTGAAATAAATCAAAGCCACACTAGTTATGAGATTTGAGGATATTCGAAGAAACTATATGAACTTTTAAAAATAAAACATGAAATAGGATTATTTTTAAAAATTTAAAGAAATAAATTACACGGATCAACGCATGAATGTGAGATGAATAAAACTCCGAAGTAATGTAACAGGACAGAAAGTGGATGAGCTTCGAATTAAGTTAGTTAGTTAAGAGTGGATAACGACCTACCTAATATTTGAGAACTGTACGTCTGTTTCCAGTATTGGATTTGAAAGCAACCAACCTTTTCTCATGTGCCAAAACTTTTATTTATTGGCAAACATATACACGTGGTAGTCATTTGCCTAATTACATGTCAATGTTTCTACATTAGTTCTACGATTCTAAATTCTAAAGATGTCATAATGGCACATTTCTTTCGGTTAGACATTAATTAATCTTTTCTACTACATTTTGTGCTAAACATCCACGGTTCATTATTCTGATTTATTTAATTATCAACGTATGAATCTGTTCATCATCATTGATCTCTGACATTATAACTAAAATTATTAAATTATTTTTAATCTTAATCATTCACTCGAGAAAAATAGATCACAGTAATCTAGAATTTGGTTAGAAGATAATTAAAATGAATTCAACTAATTATTTTTATTTTTTTCTATCACAGTTTGAACTCGAGTACTTTTAATTGATTCTACGTCTCTAAAAAAATTCAAATTTTGAGGGTTAAATTTTTTGTAGGAGTTGTTAGTAGAAAGACCATGTGAATTAAGGCATTTGTTTCCCTTAAGAGTTTACTTGATCTTCCTCTACCTCTGTTTATTGGACTACTATTATCCACATTATCAACTATCTTTATTGGGATCTCTATGTTTTTTTCACATAACTACGTAACCATCTTAAGTCAGAATCTGTAATTTGTTTGTTATTAAAGCTAATATCTCCATTGTGCTTGAAATATATTAATACCTATCTTATCTTTTCTAACATGTCTATTCATCCACCACAACACTTAACTTACTTTTATTAGCAACTTATTGCCCAACAACTCCCGCAATTAGCATTCCAATATAATGTCTTTGCAGTCAACATTTATATATATATCAACAACGTAATCAACACCAATCAATAGAACCAAACGTAACATATTATCTTTACTAGTAATGTAGTCTGATTTACTTAGTTGCAATATATCATTATTCATTAGTCAAAGAAAAAGTTGCCAACGAAAAAATAACTATATCAACTATTTACTGGATACAACTCAACTATCTTTTTTTATGGGTATGCATATACTAGTGAAATGATCTTCTGCCTAAAAGTCTAAATATTGTCCACTTGCATAACTTTGTATTTAAAACTTGCCTTCTTTGTATTTAAAACTTTGGCAAGGGAAGGAGGGGCCACAACCCGTACTTGGCCTCTCTTAAAATCGTTTCTGGTACATCTCACCTTTTTTTCTATTGTGGTTCATTGTATATACTATTTCTTTTATATTAAAGTATACTATATTCATTCTATATATATTTAACCCTAAAAAAATGTTATTTCTATTAAGTTCATCTTCACACATACACATATGTGTAGTGATTTATTAACTTCAAAAGTAATTTTGATATAAATTACTTTATTTAAGAATAATAATTCAATATACACAATTAATGTTATTAATTCAATTGTCAAATAAAAAAAAATTATTGAGTATATATATCAAATTTAAAAGATTTTATAAAATTTTAAAATTATTTGATATTTCATTAAATTATTTTAAATGAACGCATAATTAGTTTTTAAAATATATAACTAAATATTGATGACTAGATTACATAACTATTATTTTGAATTCATATAAAATTTTATATATTTAATCATTAATATATTATGTTAATAATCAATAGTTGAATTAGTAAAATTCATCGATTATATTAAGTTATTAAAAAGCAATTAATATCAAATACATAATCAAACTCAAAAATAAGTTGTCAATTTTTGTGTCCAAATGTCTTTTGTTTTATATAAATTATCAAATATATATATATATATATATATATATATATATATAAAATCTTATTTTTATTGACTATTATATGTAAAACACTTTTAATTTTATAAGTTCATTCAACACATCATCTTTTTTTCTATTTCCGACTTCCTATTATCTTACCAACATACTACGGACATATCATATCACTAAACTTTTTCCTATTTTTATTAATTGCTAAAAAATATTATTTTGATTAAGAAAGAGGTAGTCAACAAAATAGATCGACGGTATGAAACTAGTAGATAGTGTAGGAAACTTAAAAGTGCATTGAGGAAGTGATGGTCCGATTCCAACGCCATCATTGCATGAGGTGTAAGAGTTAGCGCCAAATCTATACTTCCAGGTTCATACCCCTCATATGATGACACATTCCCATCAAATTTATTTGCATATCCACTCAAAACCGCCACAGCTTTCCCCATTCCAAATTCATTCCCATACATATTAAACCTCGCCGAACTTGACACTGTAATACTATAAGGATCAAAGTGGCGACCAAGTTGGTAAACAACAGGAGACTCTAACCACTTTTGAAGCATCTCTCTCACTTCTCTGTCATCATGATTCACAACACTCATATGCACCTTCCATGCAGCCCATCCCAAATCATTCTCAACCAATTCCTTTACAGTCGTTTCTGTACTAACCACATCAACTGAGTTTCCAAAGTATTCTTCTGGAAGAGGCGGCTCCATTCTCAATCTATTGTTTATGGCTAACTTACAACTCGTTTTTTGATCATTTGTTAGTCTTCGAGCGCGTGTCACACATCTCCAAACATGTGCTGATAAGGCTTGGAACGAAGATATTTTGGTTGTGTTATATTCCTTATTTGCCTTTGCTTTCAACTTTGCAATACACTCTTTCGTAAAATGGAAGAATCTATCTCTAAATATAGGTGATTCGTATTTGTTGATAAACTCCTCGTGATGTTTGAAAGGAAGGTTGGTTGGTGGACCATAACCTTTTGGAAACCAACGATTGTGAGAAACATGAACATGAACATCGTTTTCATATTGAAATATCTCAGACCATACATTAAAAAAATTCCAGAAAGAAGTTCCATCAGCAATACAATGATTCATGGAACAACCTATGAAAACACCATCTATTAACTCAGTGACTTGAATTGATAAAAGTGGCAGGGTGTGACCATCGTGGTTGGTTGCTTTGTTGAGATCAAAAAATGAGTCAACAAAAGGAGGAACATCAACTGGTGAGAGGATATGGGAAATGGAGAGATCCAAAGTTGCGTAGATGAATCTAGCTCCAGGATTATTATTACTGCAATCAATGAAAATTGTATAAGAATGAGGGTGTTGAGTTTTGTGGGTGACAAGGCGACCAGAAAGAGGGTAGAAATGGAAAAGTGCAATAGAGAGGGAGTGTTTGAGTTTGTCAATGAATTTTTGTGGTGTTGGTTTTGTGAATAATAAACCTTTTTGGATGTAGTGCATAGATGACATAGCAATATCCCAACCTGTTAAATAACATATTTGATTTGACTCTTTGATAGGATGAAGTGGCTTGATAAAACATTCTGAAACTCGTTCAGTGGTAGGGGAACTCATCGTTCAAATATTGTTGCAAAGATATTAGACAATTCATTACTTTGAAACTTGGTTGTGTATTTATAAATTCTAGTATGTGTGTGGAGATACTTTCTCATCAATTATGTCTAAAACCAATATTCTCAAAATCGGACGGAATCAACCGATTTAGCGGGTCAAATCGAATTTGCATCATTCATATTATAATTTTCTCCTCCATTATTTCACGGAATAAAATTAATATTTCTTTGAAATATCTTTATTTTAATTATCCATATATATATATATTTTTGTTGAGAGATTAGATTTGTTGAAGTAGCTATTTTTGTATATCATGTATTATTATTAAATTATATTTTTTTATTTTAAAATATAAATCATTTATTCATTGGAATACAATTCGGTACTCCAGACACTCCGTAATGAATCAATTGATTGAATAAAATATTTTATGTCCTATTTATCTCAATATTATACTATAAAATTTTAACTTTTTACAATTCATTATTCAAGTTATAGTGTTGTTTTTTATGAATAATAATTATTTAAAAATATTGTATGAGACTGTTTAATATATTATAATATCATTTAATTTAATGATAATATTTTGTGAATTAAAATTTATGTAAAATTTAATTCTTAATTTAAAATTTAATATTATATATCTATAGGAGCATATCAAATTAGATGAATTTTACTGAGAGTGAGAGGTTTAAATCTCCATACATGGATGATCAAGATTAGTAGAAGAAGTCATATGAATTTTTAAGTGATTATATACTACTAAAATAACTTTTAATCATAACCATCGATTTGATATGCTCCTTTTATATATATATATATATATATATATATATATATATATATATATATATATATATATATATATATATATATTATAACAATATCATGTTATATCAATTAATTCAAGGACAACTATAACTCCATACAATCAGAACATTGTCACATGGTCCCAATTAGGGAGGTCTGAATTATTTTTTTTATAGTATAATTGAACTTTGAAAAATAGCATTTATATTCTTAATTTTTGTATATTTCTAAAATGAGACTATATTTTCTGAGACTAAATTTAATTTTTCTCAATTATCATCATCTCTCCACACCCACCACTGTGAGTCTGTGACAACTGCTGCAGCTACCAGACACCACCACCAAAGCACAAATGTTAGAACCTTGATGTTTTCGTATTCTTGATGTTTAGATTTTGTGATTTATTGATTTAGGAACTCAATCTGTTTGAAATGGTTAATTTACTGATTTTAGAAACTTGTTATCTATTAGGATTTAATCTAATATTAGGGTTTTAGATTTTAGGAACTCATTACTGATTTTGTGATTTACAATGGTACTAATAGATCGTTTGCTGGTAAATGATGCGAGATTGATCATTAGCTGATACAATTGTGAGAAATTCCAAGTGTTTTTACTATGCCTCTTAATATTAGAAAATATGGTTTTGGATATGAGAATCGTAAGAAAAAAAAAAAAAAAACTTAAAGATTTAACTCAATCTCAAGCAGGAGTTCTTGATAAATTTTTTATAAAAGAACCACTAATTTTCGTTGAAAATCACAATGTTGATAATGTTGATGTTGAAATGCTTGATAATGATAATGATAATGATGATGTTGATAAGGTTCATTGTGATGATGATGATGATAGTGATGGTTTTAATTTGAATAATTCACTTGATAACGAAGAGGGTGTATAGCAATCAAACCATTTGAACATTTGTTTGATATATGCGATCCAAGAAATTGGGATGTTATTGATTCTAAAATGATCGATTTTTTAGTTACAAAAGGTCTTAAAATATATTTTTCCATTATAAAGGATCCTAAGGATAATTGGAATGACACTTTACGGCTAATTGGTATACAAATGGAGAGAAATTCGATATAGATTAATTTGTTTATTTGAAAGATCTTGATAGGGTATTTTGTTTTTGTTTTAAATTTTAAAAAAGGGATCGGTAAAGGTGATTGGTGAAAAGACTTAAAGAGTACGAGATAAGCATAAATCATGTCATAAATATGACCACTTATGAGTTATATCAAAGGCTTAAAAAAGGTCAAATTAATTGTAAAACGGCTCAAAAACTAATTGAGAAAGAAAAAAAAAATTAAAAAAATATTTTAAAACAAATTATTTCAATAATGAAATTTCTTGCTAAACATAGTTTGAACATTATAAATGAAATTTTTTGAGATTTAGTGGAAATGTTACTTAAATTTAGCCCAATAGCATATTACATGTATTACAGATAATAAGATTTACTTGTGTTATCTTATCCATACAAAATGTGTTCTTTACATTTTACTTATTTTAATAAATTTAAATAAAATAATTTGAGTTTTTGATATTTTATTCGATAAAAAATATAATATTTTAAAATAATTTATAATTTTTAAAATTGTATTTTCTATTAAAATCTTAAATTCGCATAATACTTCCGAAACATTAAGACATTGTCAATTATATCGATTGTTATTAAAAATATTCCTATTCCTAAATGAAAGAAGTGCACAACCATATCAATTTCTTTTTTTAAACGGAGGGGTAATACGGTTTTAAATTCACACACACCTAACAATATGTCGACATTTGTGAACTATATTAGTTTTAATTGATTTGAATTCATAACACCTTTCCTTATATATTAAGGAAATTTTTTTTTGCCTCATAGAGAAAACATTTTTTATTGTTTTTGCCAATTGTACACACCTTAATCATCCAGGAATATTAAGTTCATATTCATTTTGACACACGTGATCAAGTTTATACCAATCCCAAATGATTTGGTTACCACTTGCCAAAATGGTTTTTGATTTTTCATATTTTCTATCGTTTAAATTTTTCCCAATTCAATGGTGAAATACATTCACACATACATAATATGCATTGAGAACAGTTTTTACTCTGTAATATACAACTAATTCATTAATTACATTTGTCCAATATATATATATATATATATATATATATATATATTATAACGTGTATATATATATGATAATTGTTGAAAATTCTATCATATTTTAGTATAAAATATTTTTAGCAAAATTATTTAAAATTTAATTTCATTAAGGAGATTTTTTTTTTTTGTGGCTCATCAATCATGTCTACAATCAATCAATGAGTGAAAGTTGGGGTATTTCCAATTATGAATTACATGAATTCTTTTTGGTGAATGTGAATAAGAAATAAATTGATCCTTAGATTCTAATTCAATTGATAAAATGTTAATATTATTAGTTTTGATATTATATTCTAGATTCAAATTTAGAATCTTGTAAATTGTAATTGCGTGTAGTAATAATCATCTCACCTACCAAAAATTTTATAAAAAAAAACTGAAAATTTTATACTTTTTTTCCATCTAGGGTTAGTTCTTGCTTAGAAGGTATGATGCTTATTTTGTTGATAATGATCAATAATAGAAATTAAAATTAATTTTAGCAAGTTTTTTAAATAGAATGAAAGTAAAATTAAAATATTTTTATTTTAAAATGGTGAAAAAACTTATTTAAATTAATAATTTAGATTATCTATACCATATAAAAAGAGAATACTAAGTTTTGTTGTATTTTTGTTGTTTCATTTTTAGCTTTCTTTTAAAGTCTTTTATTTATCATTTTATCATTCTTTATTTAATAAAAGAATTGAATTTTATCAAATCCTAATTAAACAAATAAAATTTTCATGTAGCTAACATATTGGATTTAATCCCTACTTTTTAATCACAACCTATGTGGCTAACAAATTTCCATGTATCAATTGCAATGTGGACTTTGTTAATGATATGGAAGGTTTTTGATTTGCTCACTCATATTTTTAATAATTTTATTTTAATCGAAATAATATTAACTATTAACTTTTTATAATATAAAAAACTCTTTAAATTTCTCAAAATCAATTGCATGGACATGATCGCAAAAAGAACTATTGCTAGAGAAAAAAAAAATTAACGACGAAAATTACTGAATAAGAAAATGAAATTTCCCTAATTTACTCATCACAAAATTTAATTAGTGGTGGAATTAGAAAGAGATATCATATTTTTCATTGTTAATTTTCTCTCGTTAATTTAAGATTTTTAAGCAGTGATCACCAGACAAACTCAAGTCTTTAAAGTTGTATATGACTCTCATTGTATTAAATTTGGATAAAAAAATATTAATGAAAAATATTTTGTAGATTAAAAATTGGCAAAAAATTGTTTTTGATCAAATAGTATAGTGGTTAAATTGATATATTAAGTGAAAAAATTTGGGTTCAAATCCAAATTTTTACATATTGATGTCCTTACAGGTATTAATTGAGTTGTATTTAATGGACAAATAAGAAAAATATTTTAATGAGGCTAAATTTTTTTTGTAATTTTATAGGAAACATGTTTGATGCATTTTATTAAGTTATCAAAGTTAACTTTCAAAGAAAAACCGTCAAAAAAATATTAAGTTATTAAATTTCATACAAACAAAATGTTTATTTTGTGAATATATATATATATTATAAAATTTGTGTTAATTTTATTTATTAATAAAAATTAAAGTAGATAATTGTTTATATTTTTTAAAAAATGAAAATATCAAAAGTTGTTTTTATTATTTTTGAAAATGTATTTTCATTAATTAACATTTCATTTTATCTACATGACAAAGATTTACTTTGAGAGTTTTTCGTTAAGGTAAAATAATCACACATTAGAGAACATGAACACATAAAATGTTTTTACAAATTGACTCAAATTAAAATAGTTAATTGATCCAAAACTCCAAATTTTGCACATATTCAAATATTATGGGATGCTTTTAGATATATTTTTGTGAAAACCGTCTAAATCAAATTTATTTTTTTTAGAATTGAATCAAATCGCATATATAAAATTTTAAATTTATTTATTTGTTAGTAGTATGAAATATTGCATTAATCTATTATAATTTGTTAGTTTTAATTTTTATAATACTTATTAGTTTAATTTGATATATATTTTTTAGTATATTATATATTTCAAATATAATTGATCATTGTTATTTCATAATGTTTATTTAGTATGTTATATGTTATATTTTGCTTTAAATTTGTTGTTCTATTGTGATTTCATAATATTTATATTATAATATTTTTTTACAATTGTAATTGAATCAATCTAAAAATAATCTAACTTAAATCGCATCAATTCAGATGAATTGACCTTTTTAAGAAATTATCCAAATCAAATTGAATATTTTAATATTTGGATCATGTGATTTTTATCCACCTAAACAATCCAAATTACATTGTAAATATTCCCACCTACAAATATTTACACGCTCAAGCTAGTGGGAGATTAATTTTCTTTTATGCAAAAATTAAAGTATAAATATATCAAATAATAAAATTGACATATAAACATGTGAAGTGAATCTTCCGTAAAGTGAAGTACCTTTTGTGTAAGAGGTGAGATATTTTCTTGTAAGAGGTGAGAAATTGGCGTGAATTTTTGTTAAGCTGTTGCACATCATCACCGTAATCAACCGTGGATTTATTAAGTAATATTATTAAAATGGTGGAGTCTATGATCGATAGGCATTGGCCCAACCCAGTACAATAAATTATTTTCTTGACAATTTTACCCATACTGAAAATTGCATCATACTTCGCCTTGTACTAATCATCTTATGCTAGATAAATACTAGTATTGAAATAAATATTATGTTTAATTGTAAGTTTAGTCTCTTTGCTTTTATTAATTTATAAAATTGATCTTTATATTTTAAAATCTGATCATTTTAATTTATTATTCTTAATTTTTAACTAAAAAAATAGAAATATAACGTGTTTTAAATAATTTGATAAATGATACGATAATTTATAATGATTAATACTTATGAAATCGCAATACAATACATTAAAAATTTAACTTTCAACTTTAGAAATATTTCTTTTTTGTAATTTAATTAATGACATGTAAATAATTAATGCATCTAGATGGTTCTATATCATAAAATTGTATCTAATATCGTTTAAAATATATCAAATCGTCATGTTTTTTAGTTCAAAATTTTAAAAGATTGATCAAAACTATCGACTTTTAAAATAGAAGTCTAATTCTATGGATTGATGAAAATATATATACGAAATCTATAATTAAACCTAAATACTAATATTGAAATAAACCGTCATATTTTAATAATAATAATAATAATAATAATAAACAATCTTATTTATCAACTTAAATGTAGTTTTAGTCCCCTATTTTAACTGATTCACAATTTTGGTCCTCCTATTTTAACTGATTCGTAATTTTGGTCCTTCTATTTCTAATTTCACAATTTTAGTCCCCATATTTTAACTGATTCGTAATTTTGGTCCCTCTATTTTTAATTTCTCAATTTTGGTCCCTCTATTTCTTAAAATTGAGACATTTTATAAATCTAATGGACCACATATTTTTTTTAATAAAATTTAATGGATTATATTTTAAAAAATATATAACATTAAAAAAACATATATTTATCTTAAATAATATTTTTTATTATAAAAATACTTAAAAATAGTTTTTAATTATTTTAGAACTAATTAAATTTAAAATGGTTTATTTATTATTTTTTTAAAACTGATTTCAGAATTTATTATTTTAAAAACTGTTTTTAAAAGAATTTTTAATTATTATTGTTATTAATTGAAATATGTTTTAAAATAATGATTAATAATTAATACATTGTGATTTTTTTAAAATAATGAAAAAAAAATTAAGTTCTATTTTTTATTTAAAAAAATATGTTTTTTTTCTTAAGAAAATATCTTATTTTTTAGTAAAATTCTGTTTTATGAAAAAAATAAATTTTTTTTTAAATTGTGTTTTCTTTTAAATATGATAAAAATATATTAAAAATACATGTAATCCTGTTTTTAATATATTAAAAATAATAATTAAAAATTATTCAAAAAAAGTTTTTAAAATAATAAATTTTGAAATCAGTTTAAAAAAATAATAAATAAAACTATTTTTAGAATTAATTAGTTTTAAATAATTAAAAACTATTTTTTATAATAAAAAATATTTTTTTAAATAAATATGTAATATTTTCTTAATGTTATATATGTTTTAAAATGTAATCCATTAAATTTTATTAAAAAAAAATACGTGATCCATTAGATTTACAAAATATCTCAATTTTAAGAAATAGAGGGACCAAAATTGAGAAATTTAAAATAGAGGGACAAAAATTATGAATCAGTTAAAATAGAGGGACCAAAATTGTGAAATTAAAAATAGAGGGACTAAAATTATGATTCAGTTAAAATATGGGGACCAAAATTGCGAAATTAAAAATAGGGGGACTAAAATTGCGAATCAATTAAAATAGAGGGATTAAAACTGCATTTAAGCCTTATTTCTAATTGTGTTAAAATATTTTACATATTTTTTTTTAAAATTATATTTATATACTTTTTTTTTTTTATGTTATGCGGGTATGCAAATAGCTTTAAGCCTGACTAAATTAGTCTACCACAGATACGAGTTTTTTAGGCAGGCCTAAAATTAAAATTCAGATATGAAATTTAGAATCCAAATCATATGTTTTATCAGATTTTTTAGATCGTCCTATTTTAACAACTCTAGAATTAGTCAGCTAAAATTATTGTATAACACACATAGTATTGATTAAACACAAATGATTCCGCATAGCCTATATGTAACTAAACCACAAAAAACAAATAGGGCAATCTTATAGGCTCCCACAAACATCATTAAAAATCAAGAGATCTGAGTTCAGTTGAAAGGGGTAAAAAAAAAAAAAAGCAAAAGAAGAATGAGCAAGTAGTGAAAAGGAAACGAATGAAACTGCAAATGAATATGCTAATTTTACTGCGAAAAGGAGAGAAAATTGAGCATATGATACTCAAAGTCTATAACAACGAAACAGAATTCATAAACTCTTGATCTGATTCCAATGCCGTCATTTTATCGGGCGAAAGACACACTTCCAAATCCATGCTCCCTCCACCTTCTTGTCCCGGATATGATGTTACTTTTCCATCAGATTTGTTAGCGTATCCACTTCTAACTGCCAAAGCTTTTCCCATTCCAAATTCATTTCCATACATATTAAACCTCGGTGAACTACCCATCATCACAGTAAAAGGATCAAGGAACAGATCCATTCGATAAACAAAAGGAGACTTTAACCACTCTTCCACCCAACGCTTTACCACTTTGTCGCTGTGATTTGCAACAGCAACATGAACCTTCAATGCTGCCCATCCCAGATTGTTGTTTAGTAATTCTTCTACACTTGTTTCAGCACTCACTGCATGAATTGAATTCCCAAAATATTCCTCAGGAAGAGGTGGTACCATTCTTGATCTGTTGTTTGTAGCCAACTTGCAACTCGTTCGCTGTTCATTTTTTAGAAGACGCGCACGTGTTATAGATCTCCAAACTAATGCTGATAGAGACTGGAACGATGAGATTTTGGTTGTTTTAGACTCTTTGTTGGCTTTTGCTTTGAGTTTTGCTATAGACTCTGCTGAAAAGTGGAAGATTCTTTCTCTTAGTTTTGGTGATTCAAATCTGTGAATAAACTCGTCGTGATGTTTGAAAGGAAGGTTGATTATTGGACCATAACCTTCTGGAAACCATCTATTGTTGATGGGTTGGTGTGAAATGGGAACAGGAAGAGGAACACAAACACCATTTTGAAATTGAAATATTTGGGAGAATGTGTTAAAGAAATTCCAATAAGCAGTACCATCACCAATAGAATGGTTCATGGAACAACCTATGAAAACACCGTCCAATAACTCAGTGACTTGGATGGACAACAAAGACATGGTGTGACCATCATGGTTGATTGCTTTGTGGTGATCAAAAAAAGACTGAACAATTTGTGGAACATCAAGAGGGGAGAGGATTTCATTTATTGTGATATCTAAGGTTGCATGGATGAATTTAGCTCCGGGACTGTTTTTGCAATCAACAAAAATAGTGTAAGAAGGAGGGTTTTCGGTTTTTTGAGTAACAAGACGACCTGCTAAGGGGTAGAAATGGAAAAGTGTGAGAGAAAGGGAGTGTTTGAGTTTTTCTAATAGATTCTGGATGAAATCTTGTATTGTTGGTTTCTTGAAGAGAAGACCCTTTTGGATATGGTGTGCAGATAACATGCAAATATCCCATGGTGTTAAATAGCAGATTTGGTTTGAGTCATCGACAGGGGGATACGGTTTGATGAAGGATTCAGAAATGAGCTGTAGGGAAGGGGTGCTCATGTTTCAGATGGTCGCAGAACTCAGATTTGTGTTACATAGAGAAAGTTAGGTCTCTTTTGAAGATGTTTTACTTTTGACTCATTCATTTGAGGATATTTAAAAACTAATTAGAGATGATAATTACGCTACACGACAAAGCCATCATAACAAAAGAAAGTAAATACGCAGAGGGAATCCTATGTGGGGATGATTCTAGCATCCCAGTGACCCGTGCTCGTTAAAATAAAGATGCCTTATCTGCTTAGGACTGGGTTCAAAAGGGTCTTATGAAATGGTCACTAGTACTACAAAATATTTTGCCTTTGTTAGTTTCCTTGTGTTCCAAAGTTTGTTGGCAATATTGTTGGTCCATTAGAAAATAGTTGATGGGGCGTGAAAAGGTAATCCAAGGTTGGCCAAAGAGGGTACAAGAAGAGTCTGGTTTATTCATTCTGCTTTTTATCTAGCATATCCTTTTTCCCTTTTTGTTATTACCCTAAACAAATGAAACATGGGAAATTAAATTCATAATAAAACAAAGTCAAACAGGCAAAATGGAATAACCAAGTAGTGAAACGGAAACGAAACAAACAGCAAATCAATATGCTAATCTCCAAGCAAAATCGCTAAGATCCTAAAAGAAGCCAGAAACACAAAACTGTGACGTTCAAAGAACGTGTAGATCCCTTGTAAACTGTCATGCATAGTCTAAGACTCGAGACTGTCATTAAGAGAGAGAGAAGCCATTTGATCAGATGGGATGTTTGATTGCTGCTGTTGAACACTTCTCAGCACATCCATGGCTTCAGCAACTTTTGTCTTGAGAGCCTCTGGTGACTCAATCAGATGTAACACCTCAGGCTGGTCCATCTCCAAAAGCATCCCTGTCACCTTTGCAGCCCCAACTTGCTCAAGCTTCTCTACTAGCGGGTATAAAACTTCACCAAGCATCTATGAATACATTCATGAAAGAGAATCAGTATATGACAATTTCCTAATGCGCATGAAACAATTTAGTAATCAACCCAAATGTGCTAAAACAATAGCCAGAAAACCGTCTTACAGTCCTCTGCTGTTCAGGATGAGCATTTGCAAGAGCTGTAGCCAGAGCCTGCGCTCCTCCAGCAACTCCTGGTAGTGTAATAGTTTGCATGTTGCGACTAGGAGGATATCGATAGACACGTCCCCTTGGAAGCATCTGTAAAACCCAACAAAGAGTATATCAACAACTGGCATAAAAAGCAAAAACAGAAAGAGAAAGAAAACAAAAGCGCATAAGTTATGAATGAGCAGACCTGTTGCTGCATCAATGGCATTGTCTGCTGGAGTTGTTGCATAGGACCTGCTCCTCGCCGTCCGCCTGGACGCTGACCTTGTTGGCCCTGCTGAACCATGGGAACAAAGAAGTTTGGCAAAGGAGCACCTGGTCTCATTCCAGGAACCAGTTGTTGCGGGTAGCCAAATCCAGCCTGCGTTTATTATCGCTTAATTTCTAAATATAGATTCAAAGAAAATGAGAATAAAATGTTCATTTATCATTGCCACAAACATCTCATAGATGCATGAGGAAGAGAATACAGCAGAACTAATTGACCTATTGTTGAAAACACAACTTAAAAACGTTAACTGAAATATGAAGAATTGGCGAGCTATTATAGAATTTGACAGCCACATTTCATCAGCAAAAAAATATTGAGATATTTTTTTTGGTCAACAAAAAAAACGTTGAGATCTTTGTAACATAATATACTCAAAACTGAAAATTAACATACAACATTAATAACTACTTTGTAATTACCTGAGATATGAAGGCAGGAGGAGCTTGACCATACAAAATTTGTTGTCCCATTCCAGGAACATTCGCAGGGTAAAATGGCATTCGAGGTGCAATAGGACCCATTGTAACTGGTCTCACTTGAGAAAATTGTGCCTGTGTGAAAAAACAATATAGACGAAATAAAGTAAATAAGCAATTTGCCAGGTGAAAAAGTTAACTGCACATATATAAATAAAAGAATCAGTTAAGACTCTTCTCAGTCATGTTAACATCTATAAAATATCTTAGGATATCACTATTATATTTAAGAAAAATTTTACAATACCTTAGGTGATCTATTAAGAGTGGTTTCTAATTTCATAAACCAAATGTTTATTATATAGTTAAGAATAGGAGTCTAATATTAGAATAAATAAGGGTTAGTGATTTGTCTTGATCTATATATAATAGATTATTAATCAGTCTCTTTTACCTCTTTTCCTCAAAATTAGAAAACATATTACAGATATTCTGACTTAAATGAGAGAAGGATCTTATGATTTGTTTCTTTATTTAATTAGGAATAAGAGTCTAATATTATTACATACTAGATACTAGATTATTATTCATAAACTCATTTATCTCATTTTTCCTACTCTACCTAAAACCCAATAATTCCAAAAGGTTCACTGCGGACAATATCTTTAACTGTTTTGGATTAATGACTAATCTTTCTCCTGATTCTAATTGAAACTTGTGCAATATCCTGCTGTCCTTCAACGAGATAAGTTAGTAATTTGACCATCTCCTCGGTTTATCACTTTATTTAGTCTTTACACTGTCAAATTGATAGAGTTGTGATTATTCTCAATCAAATTATTCATTAACCTCCAATTCTGTCTATGCAACATGAGTATTTATAACATAAAACAAGGTATGTCTACTTTGGGATTTGTGAGTTAATTTAAAATTCTTATGTTTAGAAATACCGATGCAACAACATATAAACAGTAATTTTTCCATGCATTTGTCAGTGTATTCGACCCATATCTAATCCTCTATCTATTGAATGGTTTTATACCATTGTTTTCCAATATCGGCCATGGCATATTTTTTTACAAAACTGTGGCCAACTTGTGAAGGATGGTGGCGCCATGTCATTATATGGCAGATAAGGCGGCTTTATATGGCAGGTTTTTTGGTTTTCCGCCATCGATAACACTGTTTTATACCGAAGAGGTCAACCATGGAAGCAACATACTTGCAAAGAGAGATATCTGATAGATGAAAGACATTGTTTGAAGGGCTCATGACTGCATAGGTAGGAAAACATAGACTTCCCTAAAACTTAGGTACACCAACAATTGACTATTAACATTTACCTTCTTATTTTGGTTCTAAATGTGTTTCCACAACATTTCTAAGAATTGGTATAAAAAAAAGTGATTAAGTATTGTAACATTTTTTCAAACTTTTTGAGAAAGTATTATTATCTTATGAGAAAAACACTAGAACTGTATCTCCTTTTAGAAAATTTTGCCTTTTTAAAAGAGACATAAAAAAACTAGTCTTCCATAGCCCTCAATTTCTTTTGGCTAATACAGTAATATAAAGCCTGTGCATACTGTTCACTACTCAAGAAATAGCATGTGGACAGTAAACTAAGTCAATCCTGCACACCGTGACCAGTCTGTTGTTGCTAAGAATAATCTAGGGCTGAGCATGACCAATACTTCTTCAATGTCCTTACGATACAGTGCCTTTTATTGCCATGCCGCCGCAGCAAGCAACCATATTATCAGAACCCGTGATGGAACTGGGATTCAGCAGTGTCATTGTGGGGTTGGGATCCTCTCCGTTTCTTTTGAGATATAGAGAGTTCCATCACTATAATTTGGTGTGTATATTGGCACGCATTTCTGAAACATCTGACATAAATTAAGTATTTATTGACTTTATACACACAAAACTATAATTATGGAACTCTCCATTTGTGATCATTGTATCATTTTGTCGATTGCATACAAGTTAAATAAATTTCAATAAAGGTTGACAAGATATATCACATGTCATTAGCAAAAAAAATTAAAAAAGCAAATTATGAGATAAGAAAAGTGAAGGGATGCAGAAAGACAAGTTATATTGAAAATAGTAAAAAAGAAAGCGCAGAAGAATAGGACCCAGAGAACAACGTAAGAAAGAAAACAGCAATTGGGTGTTGAGCAAGAAGCGACTGGGATGACCGGCAGCAAGGGAGAGATGAGAGGTGAAGGTGTCTGTGTCAGTGACTCGGATTAGTCACAGGCCGAACACAGCTCCCACTTGCAATGGTATGGTTTCCTCTAACCCCGTCTCCTGATGCCAGCGGCGGAGTTTCACCAGCCACTCATTCGAGCAGCTTTATTACAGAGAAGTAGGAAGGTAACGGAAACACATAAGAAATTGACTTAGAGAAAATCGTCAATGTGTCATTTCTTGAATGGTGAACAGTGCGCACAGGACATAGAGTGCTGTATAAAAGTTTTATCTTTGTTTCAAAACAAATCGTTTAATTAAAGAAGTGCTTTTCAAAAAAAAAAATTGAGCCCTGTAATCGTAGTACGAAAGTCAAAAGAAATGAAAAATTACAACTGTAGAGAAGAGCTTTAAAGCATATATGGCTTTCATTTTAATGGAAATAGCATGGAGCACATGAAATGTAAGTTTCTCAGCAGGCACACAAATCCCAACATAGAGGTGAAAATTGGGACACATACTTAAACCACAAGACATGGTTTAAGTATCTGCAGCCTATCATTCAAAATGTCAGGAAAATAAAGAGTTGTGCAATAGGATTCAAGTAGGGTCCTTGTATTTTTTGTGCAATCAAAGATAGAAACGTACAACTCCAGCTTAAAGGAAAATTCAAATAAAAAAATCTATCATATATTTGTAAATCCTACAATATTATATGGGACTGAAAGTGAAAAGTAAACTCAGAATTGAAAAGAAGGGGATGTTGTGAGAGACGAACGTAATAAAAAAAGATAATATTATCAATGAAAGCATTAGTTGGTTAACCCATAAGTGAATAAGACCTATAGAACCAGAGGTAAAGAAACCAAATGGATGATAATCCAATAGTTATAGATAAAGGGTGACCAAGGGAAATATCAACAAAACCGTTAAAAACTAATTTGAGTTTAATTATCTGTGAATAGAGACAATTCGTGATAGATAGGACATTATAGTGTCATTTGATAATGTTGATCCATTGGCCAACCCCACCTAATAAAAATTTTGGGGTTGTGTACAACTCTTGTTGAACTTCAAAGGAGGAATTTTTTTGCTAACCAAAAGTCAGGTAATTTTCTTTTAAAGCAAAAAATAACATGGAAATTCACAAACTAATTACCATCCATTGTTTATGGACCATTATTAACAATGAACCCGGTGCAGCAATTTCTGTTTCGAAAGATTACCACACTGTAATTATAAAGCGTAGAATTAACTGTTGATCCATTGTTGCGTAATATTACCTGTAACCTTGCTTTTCTCTCTTCCTTTTTCTGTGCAAGAGCAACGTAGAGAGGTTTGCCAGCAACCATTTTACCATTCATCTCAGCAAGCTACATGTACCAATAGGTTAGTACAATATCAATAAACTTCCAAGCCTGTTATTAAATGATAGTCACAGGATTCTTTACACTTACAGCTCGAGTTGCTTCCTCAGGAGTTGAAAAGGCAACAAATCCAGATCCCCTACTAATTCCCTGTGGATCTCGCATAATCTGTGAATCAGGCAAAAAGAAACATGTTTCATCAAGATGAAGATTTGTTCATATTAGCATATGTGAAAGGAAAGAGGAACCATATTTACACACCTTGCATGAAGTTACTGTACCAAACTCAGAGAAGAGTTCGCTAAGTTTTTCATCACTAACACTGTCATCCAAGTTTTTGACATACAAGTTTGCACCATAATATTTGTCCACAGTTTCCTTCATACTCTGGTCATGTCTTTCTTTCAGTTCAAGTTCCCTTTCATATTTCTTTAGGGCTTTTCCAACATACCACTCCTTGTCATCAAATTTCTTTCCATTAAGTGCCTCCACGGCTTTAGCAGCAGCATCTGCATTTTCAAAATTGACAAAACCAAAACATTTCGATTTACCATCTACATCTCTCATTACTACAGCACTAGTAATAGTTCCATATTCTCCAAATATTTTCTTCAAGTCATCATCCGCCATAGCCTCTGATAGGTTTTTCACATAGACATTATTAAACTTCACAGCAGTACTCAAAGCATTCTCTCTATCCTGCTTTCTTTGGAAATGACCAACATAGACCGGTTTATCATTAATCAGCATGCCATTTAACTTGTCAATTGCACTTTCTGCAGATTCTTCATTCTCAAATTGCACAAAACCATAGCCTTTAGACAGACCAGAAGCATCCATTGCTATCTTGCAGGAAAGAATGTTTCCAAAAACCGAAAAAGTATCATATAAAGCTTTGTGATCGATTGCCTTATCCAAATTCTACACCATCAAGAAATCACAACAACATTCAATAAGAGTATTATCAAACAGACAATACAACAACAACAACAATAACCAAGCCTTATCCCATTAAGTAGGGACCGCTACATGGATCAAACACACTATAAAAGAAAATTAAAAATAACCACTTTAAGAATTCGGCGGAAATGTACCTTGATGAAAATGTTAGCAGCACCGCTCTTCCGAACACTAGGGTCCCGATGAGAATACATTATCCTAATCGGTTTGTTATTCAATGGAGTAAAATTCAGCACGTCAATAGCTTTCGCAGCTGTGGGATAGATACATTTTTAAATCAAGATCATGATAGTTACCAGCAAAATCAAACATTATTAAACCTAACAATTTTTTTTGGTAGCATGTTAATTTTATTAAACCTACTAATGCATTATAATTTCATTATTCCGAAAAATGAAAGGGAAAAAACAAAACTAACCGTCATTAGGGTTACTGAAATTGACGTAACCGTAACCTAGGGATTGTTGAGAAGCCAAGTCCCTGCAAACCCTAACAGAAACAACTTGGCCGATCTGGTTGAAAAGATCGTAAATCTGCGAATCATTGACGTCGAGATCAAGATCTCCGACGTACAACGACGTCGTCGCCAAATGACTCGGAACCGGAGCCGCCGCGTCATTGATTGGACTCTCGTGAATTTGCGCCATTGATCTCTTTTTTTTTTCTTGAAAAGATTGAAGGTTCAACCACAAAATGCAGTAATAAAATCAAATATGCGTTACCAAAATCGAAACCCTAAGTATCGATAAAGGAATCGGTCTTCGGGGAAAGATAATAACTTGAGTACTTTTTTGATTTTTTTTATGTTTTTGATAAACCCGCCGAGCCGCGAACAATGCAGTAGCGGAAGTGCGGTGAACAGTGCAATTACTGAATGAAAATAGAAAACCTATTTAATATTTTCGGTAGCAGCGCAGATCGATCTGCACAGGGGTGGCCATTTCGGAAGGTGGTGCTTATATAGTAGGACTGTTAAACCAATTTTATTTTTTATATAAATAATCAATTATTAAAAATATTTAATTTTTATAAAAATGATATCTAGTTATTTTTATTAGTATAATTTTTTTTTTTAACTGTACTTGTAATCTTTTTATTTTCATTGATTCAATGATTTGGTCTCTATTTTAAAAATTGATAATTTTAGATCTCCCTCTAAATTAAAAAATAATTATTTTATATATTTTAAATAATGTGTCATGCCATACTATTATGTATAATGATAAAACTTAATTTTCAATTTTTGACAATGGAAGTTTTTTATTTTTGTAAAACTATAATGAATTTGTTTTAGATTTTTTTAAAACCAAAAATGATTTTGTAGGGTTTAAAGGGTGTTTGTTTGAGATTTTTTTTAAATCATTTTTTTTGGCTAAAAATGAAAAACTACACACAGTAGTGTTTCTCGTATTTAGCTCTTGCGATAGATGAGAGAGAAAAAGATACGCAAAATTTTAAAACATTAAACTTACCTGTTAACAAGAGAAAATGATGCAATTATCGTGCTTTTTTTTTTTGAAAATCCCAAATTATCCTCTTAGTTTTTAATAAGTTTTTATCTATCAGATTCTGCATCAATTCATTAGTTGCATTTTCTCCTTCACACAGTGTCCATTTTCATTTAGTAAATTTTGTTCTCTTTTACGATTTCTCTACATCGTTGTTTTTTTTGTTATGGACTTGTTTACTGGTTTATGATGAAAATGGATTAAACTGATAAATTTGCTCAATTTGAAATATTTCAATTGGTGTGTTATAGTAGTAAATTTCATATTCTTTAGATTGTGAAATGGTTTGGTGACAAAGATTCTATGAAGTATGTCTGTATCATAAATAATAAAACTATGCTTGGGTGACTATGGATAATGAAATTATGACATTATTTATGAGTTGAAAATTTGGTTAATGGTAAGTTACTTTATGAACGGTTTTAAAGATGTGATTTAACATTTTTACTGACTTAAATATCAATTAGAATAACAACTAAAAAATATGCGAAAAATTCTTAGAGTGGTGGAAGAATTGTTGCAATATGGGATGACAACAAACTATTTCTAAAAATTTGCATGAACAAAATTTGAGTCTAATATATATACATCACCTATATGTAGACCATCATGTAAATACCAGTATGAGTAAAGTATCATATAAATTGGTATGGACAAAACATCATGTAAATTGGTATGAATAGAGGATCATGTAGCTTGATTTGCGTATATGAGTAAAATTTATTTTTCTAATTTTTTAATTATTAAAATTACATTTTTTTTTATTAGAGATCCAATTTTTAAGATTAGAACACGATCTCCAAAATCTATTACTTGCATATTTTCGTGATGATTTATTTATATGTTTATTTTTCAAAAGGATCCGAAAATTATGAAATGGATTGCCAAAATTCATTGATTTGCTTGGGATAAAAAGGAGAGGTAGAGAGACCTGAGATAGTAGAGAGTGAAAGAGATAGTAGATAGAGATTGGAGGGAGAGATAAAGATGCATAACAGAGTAGAGAGACATGTGTGTATTAGAAAAATCATGTATTTAAAAAATATTTTTTTAAACAAATATGTTTTCTTGAAAATCATTTTTTATGTCCATTATGGTCATTTAGTTAAAAAAATCATTTTTACAAAATTATATACAAACAGGTTAAAAATCTATTTTTTTAAAAAATTATTTTTATAATAGTAAACAAACGGGAGTTAGAAAATCATTTTTTAAAAATCTCTAAAAAATAATCTCTAAATTATTTAAAACAAAAATCATTTTTATTTAAGCTCAAACAAACGCACCCAAAATCTTCTAAAAACTTAATTTTTAACTTCAATATTTTTTTTTTGTAATTTAATCAATGACATGTGAATAATTGATTCATCTAGATGATTTTATTTATGAAATCATTTGTCACATCATTTAAAATATAATCGTTATTTTTTAGTTCAAAAAACTGAAGAAAAAAAAAGAGCTAAAACATCAATTTTTAAAATAGACATAATTCGTGAAAAAAGAGAGAACAAGACTACATAAATAATATTGTGATCTTAGTAAGATACGTCCCAAAGGTTGAGAAACGTGTTAAATAATCTAATTTTATAAATGTTTTTTGAAAAAAAAAATATTTTAAGAATTAAATGATTTTCAAGACAAAAATTATATTTTTTATCTTTTAACATGTGTTCTTCAGTCATAGTTTAATATTTAGTAAATAGTATTTAGACAAAAAAGATAATAATCATTATTTAATTTTTTTCTTGATTTAATCTTTAATCTTTATAAAAGTATATAAAGTTATCGTTTTTTTCCAAAAAAAATTAAAAACATTTATAGAAAAACTAAGTCGTTATTTTAATTTAACTTTTTTACTTAAAAAACAAACAATTTGAAATAAATAACGAACAAAATCAAACAAATGCATTATCTTTGACCCAAAAAATCGTATTTGTGCTAGAGAAAGACCTAAAAAGACTAAATATGTGGGTTGTACAAATGAAGGAGGGTGACGATATGTGAGTTTTTTCCTTTTAGAATAATTATATAAATTGCATTTATTTTAAGAAGAATATGAAGGTGAGTTTTTTAAATTTAAGAGGAATAACAAGTGGGTTTTGAACCTTATACATAGCTTTATCTATAGTTTCGAGTTGGTTGTAAATCAAGGGGTTGTGTACTTCATAAAAATACTGTTATGTTTTTATTTTTTAGCATTGCACCTTTTCAATATGATAATACTTTACTCAGAGCAACCATTCGATTCGGCTTGTGACACCAGTCCAATCTCCCATTACCACATAACTAATGTGTAAATACTCTACTCAATAATGACAAGAGTTGGAATGAACCCCTTATACAATAACATTTTCCTCCCACAGTTGCTATGCTCATCCTCAACATGCCTTTAAATGTTTACATTGACGAATATATGTTGGTTTATAGGCCAAATGTGAATGGATATTACTCAATGAATAGCGCATACTGTTGAGACAAAATCCCAAATTAATATTTTGATGATAATCAAACAAAGTTAATTAAACTTATAATTATGATTCTAAAAAGTGTTTTGTTATTTAACATGTGTTTTTGAGTGTATTGATTAAAGACAGGTATTAAACATATCAACACAAGATCATGTTGGAAGAAGCAAGATCATTCTGGTTAATAAAAACATAATTATGGAAAAAAGAAGATTGTTCTTCACAATCTTCAGTTTCATCAAACTAGAAATGTTCTTGTTCTTAAAAAGGAAATAAGATAAAAATCGATTCTGATTTGCAAATAAACCATCCGTTACAAAGTTACTTGATGTATACAAGATCGTATCAGAAAGATCCATTCCAAAACAAGGCAAAAGTTATGCATTATAATCAAACAAGCAATATCAATCTCCACATTGCTAAAGCAACAAGTACAACCATGACAGACTTGATTGGACACTGCAACTACATCTCCGAGCAGTCTGCACACGAGACATAGCAAAGTATGACATCAAAACAGCTATCAAATATTCTCAAGATCAGCATTTCTCAAAACATAAACGAAGATCGTTCTGGTATTTAAAGCAATAACATTCATGCTTTAAACAACACTTATCCACTATAAAGCTAAAATGAGACAGCTGGACTTTTAAACGGCTAGATGAGTTGTCATCAGCCTCCATGAAGCCTATAAAAGGAACCTCAAGGTCAAGGACAAGGCAAGAGTTTCAAGTGCAAACAATCTATCACATATACAATCATACTTGAAAATACTAAAGCTCTAAAGGAAATGCTCCAATTTCGTTTCACTAGATTCAAGAATCTATCTTACTGAGTCATTTACTAAGAATCCAAACTCAAACAAGTGTCGAGTACATTCAGACCCGTCAAATTCTTTAAATCATCACATTTGTAACTCAAGACTATTGTGTTGAATATAGTTTGAGTAAATCGTAAAAAATCCTGTTATGGTTAAAAGGTGATATGTAAAAACTTTTTATAAGATTGAAAGGTAACTGTTGGAAATCATTTCTAGGTAGAAAGTTAATGTACTGTAATAGATCAAGATTGATTTGAAAAGGTTGTGTGAAAAGCAAGAACGATATTGTTTGAACACTTTAGTAAAAAAACTCACAATTGTGAGGACTTGACGTAACTCACTTTGGGTGAACCAAGATATATCTATATGTGATCCTCTTTCTCTTATCTCTATTTGTTTATGATTAACTAACCATAGATCTCGTAGAGAAACTAATTTTGTGATTTCACTAACTAAGAAAGTTATGCTTTTATTGTGTTTTTAAAACCAAGATTGATCTTGAATTAACTAATTTAAATTAAGCAGGAATTATTTAAAAATGGGCAATTTAAAATTCAAACCCCCATTTTCTTGTAATTGACATTGTCACTTCACATACGATACGTGGTGTAACCTGTACCACCATGTGGAGCATACTCCGAATGACAAATGACAAGTTATATAGATAGCTTATATATCAGCTAAGGTCAAACATTTTATTTGGAGGTTTTACCATCTCGATCAGGTTGAGACTTATAAAAAAGGAGGTGAAATTAACCTAATTTGTCATATCTGCAACAACCATGTTGAAACTGATGTGCATCTTTTTGTACAACGTCCCTTTAGTATTGATTGTTGGCGCGAAGACAACCTATGGCGTGATGTTGAACGAGCCAACGACCCAAAGAAAAATTTTATAAAAAAGAAAAAATTGAACTTATTCTTTTGACGTATATATAAAACAAATTGTATGGTAAGCACCAAAATCCTATTTAAGATGAATACCACTATTCCCCACCTGTCTAGCTCATTCTATATATCAACAACTGCCTCTTTTGGTGCTTATCGCTAAATCCACTTGTTTAGTACTTTTTGACAACTGATTAAACAATTTTATTTTTTGTATGTTTCAAACTAATGCGGCTTTCTTGAGTCATTGCCGTTCCTAGGAATCCTATCTTTATCTCTTCGTCGTTCGTTTGCCTCTTTTCACACTAGTTACTTGCATTTGCACATAATTTGATCAATCATCATCAAGATAACACAGTAGAGAATATTGTCCACAAACGAAAGCTTAAGGTATGATTATAATTTTTAAAAAATTGAAAGAATGACATAACAATGATAATTCATTATATAATGTTTCAATTTAATTCATCAATTTTAGAAACAATTTAAATTTTATTTGATTTATAAATAAAAAGTTTTTTTTTTCTTTTTCTTTAAAACTCTAACTCCTCAAATTACTCTAACAAAATTTAGATAATATATTTTCTAAAGATTTATTTTATATATATTTTTCAGTTTAAATAATTTTTATATTTTTAGTTAATTATAATCATTAAATATTACATATATTAATTTTTTTAATTATAATTATCTTTAAAATTATGTTTATATATGATTGTAATATGTTGATAGTGTAAAATTTTTTACACCGATGCTGCATAATAATTAAACACAAAACAAAACAAGTGAATATATATAAGTGAGCTACTGTGAATTGAAATTTTAAAATTTTTTAAAATTGATTTGCGGTAAAAAAATTTAAAATTGATCGGTGGAATCATCCGTATATAAGATGTTGCTTATATATATAAACACACGACACAAATTAAGTTAGAAAAATATCAATCAACAAAAGATGGTTATTTTGATTCGATCATCATTCATTTAGGTCCAGCCAAAAATGACCCGATGTTACAAATCGGAAACACCAGACTTAGTTTGTACTAATTCATATATAAGTTGAGAATTAAATTTATGGCGGTTAGTGATAAATTTTTAAGAAATTAATTAAAATGACCATCACTTTAAACTTTAAATTAAGACTTATTGCTCACCTTAATTAAAAGTAGGTTACATTGATTTATGACAAGCTAGGGTCTATTAACTATATGCTCTGTTAACAATTGTAACAAAAGAAGATAATAAATACTAATAATATAGTAGCGGAAATTGCAAGTTACAATCCCCATCATAACAAAATATTTGGTTGATTGATGGATGGATATTAGAGATTACATAGAGAAAGTATGAATAATATTAATCCTGAAAGTGAAGCGATTATTAATCTTCAGGTTTTGGATACTCATTCAAATCTGGTTTAACATCAGACATAAATTGAGTAGAAGTGGAGCGTGTTGAATCCTGAAGAGCTGTTTGGAGAGCATCAACTCTAGCACCGACTCGAGTGGCTTTTTTCCGTATTAAATCAGCGGACATGTCACCTTGTTGAACAGAAACAGAACCATCGCCGCCGTTGTTTTCTTCTTCGTCTTGAAACAGCAGTTCTGGGAAATTAAGACGAGCCGAAGGACCTCTTAGATAAAATACGGCGGTGTCGTAGGCACGTGCGGCGGCTACTGGGGTTATGTAAGAACCCAACCAAATTCTTGATCTTTTGTTTGGTTCTCTTATTTCTGCTACCCACTTACCCCACTTTCTTTTTCTTATTCCTCTGTATGGTTTCTCTTGTTGTTTGTGTTTATCTTGGGGGTTGTTGTTGTTGTTGGTTCTGGTTCTGGTTCTTATGATTGTTGAACAACAATCTCTTTCTTGTTCCATGATACTCTGTTTCTGTCTCTGGTATTTATGTATGATAAACTAAACTAAACTAAACCATATGTGCTATGTTGTGTTTTGATATTGCCAAAGCTAGCTGAGGAGTCAGGGAGATTCTCTTTTATACACTGAAAAAGTCTGTTGGATTGGTTTCTATTTGTATGAGAGGAACGAAAATATTATTTAGGTAGAAATTAATATTATTATTATTATATAATAATATTGGAGGTAGAGAATAGAGGCGGGTGAAATGAAATGAAGGGAATGTGTTTCCCACTTGGCTGCTAGTCTGTCGACTGGTACCGCCGCCACGTTGAGCTTTCTTTAAGATAAATCCAACATATCTCTTTTTTTTTTTTCTTTTTCAAATCACTTGCAACTCCTAGCGTTGTTATGGATGAGGTACTCACACTTAAAATGGAGATGGAATATATATATATTTTTTTTAAGTAAGTTATTGTATCAATTGTGAATCACAGGTCTCGTATCAGGGCTTCCACAATAGAGAGTTATTCCCTAATAAATACCATTTTTTATATTGTGAGTAAAAAAAATTTGTCCTCATAGCCATATGTGTTTTTATAACAACTCTATATTATTTAGTAAATATTTTTAAGTGTTAGAGTTGAAAATAATTACGTTTATGAAATAATGTGATTAAAAAATTATAAAATGAATGATTGTATACGTGAGATCTGTTTAAATATTCAATAGAAAGAATTTTATTGTAAATGTTTTTGGATAAAAATAAAATAATTTAATGTTTTAAACTTTTAAATGCAGTTGTGGTATATGATTGCTCTCACAATTCAAGTAATTATCTTTAGACTCCGTTGTTGACATCATTATTTCTTTTAACTATTTGATTGATCCACCTTCCTTCAATAAATTTTTTATATTTGATTAATATATTTTGTAAATGCAATTTAAATTATTAAAAGTGTTAGAATAAAAATATTTAATATAACAAAAATAAAATTAAAAAAGTTAATAAATTTATTAAAATTTAAACATACATCAATTTTTTTAATTATACTTCTATTGATATTTAAGTTGGGAGGCAATATATTTAAAGGGTAAATTTAAACATTTTATTATGTTAGCCGAATGCCTTCTAAAATAAAAGTCCACGTCAAATAACATAAATTAATATAGTAGTGTGTGTAGGGCAGGTCTTTTAGCCCATGTGTGACTAATAAAAGGGGATTAATCCCTAGTTGCAAAATGTCAGCAACAATAGCCGTGCTAAGGAGCAGTGCGTGATAATTGGGGAATAGTGTTGCGGCCAAATAACAGAGCAGTGTGATCAAGAGATTTCAATTTTAATATCGGCGGTGGGTGTGGTTCGGCAAACACTCTTTTATTTTAATTGAAATTTTAATATATCATTTCTATCGCTTGCTATTGTATTTGTTACTAATAATCTATATGAATAGTCATTTTTTCTGAGTCTATTTGTGATATTATTTTTGTGAAGATATTATGATATGTTGGATTTCATCATGTAACGATTTTAATTTAAGTGTTATTTAGAAGATTTTTTATTTATTATATTATTTTATATAGAGTAATTTCTTTATTTTGAACTATTTGTAATTTTTATTATTATTTTTAAGAATTTTTTATATTAAAATTTACCGTGTTCAATTTATAGTTTTTATTTTATTTTATTATTATTGTTGTTGGTATTAATTGTGGTAAGTAATTTTTGAATTTAAGTTCCACAAAAAATAATTAATTTGACAAACGTTTTGGTTAGGTTTTTTGAAAAAAAAATCACTTACAATGAACCATTATTTTAGTTTATGAAAATATAAGATATTATTATTTTGGTTCTAACTCAATAAAAAACTCGAATTAATATTTGAATCACTAAAATATAAGTCAGTTTAATTTTTAACATTATAACAGTGACGAACTATTTTGACAGTAAATTATATCTTTTAAAAATAATTTTGATGATTAAATGACTAATTTAAAATTTTAACTAAATAGTAATACAAACGACAATATTTAACGCTTTCAATTACCAAAACAATGATTTTATCCCAAATTTATTATTATTATTATTATTATTATTATTATTATTATTATTATTATTATTATTATTATTATTATTATTATTATTATTGCTGTTTTCTTAAACTAAAAGATGGCCGACATAATCCATGGTAGCTGTAGCTATCTCTCTCTGACTCAATTCGAATGGCGATTTTGTTCGTATACTATGCACCCCACGTGGCATTTCGTGACAGCCGAGAGATGTACGTGTTATGCGTCTGTATTTCCTATCCTGCAATTATACGACGACAAATACAATCGTATGTTCAATGATTTCAAATTGTTAATACAGCCACCTATGTTTCATTCCGTGCTTTGCAAACAGTTTTAATCACTCAATCCTATTGTTTTTCTTAGATGCAAAAAATAATACTATTAAAAACTAACTCAGGCACAAAGTGCAGATTTTTTTTTTTTACTCAACACAAAGTGCAGAAGTTAGGCACTAATACAATAAGTCAACATTTTGTGGGCCAAAATTCATGTAAAGCCTCACAATATAACTACATCATTACACGCATGTAAGCACACCATTAGCAAACCATTGTCAAGACAGATCGAACCAAAGCTAATACAGGTAAAGAAAACATCAACCGAAACAAATTAGCAACGTGATACAAAACATAACATTCATCTCCAAAGCTTTATAAATTTCAAGCCAAGCCACCGCTGAACCTGTTCCATGTCTTTAAATTTCTGAGAAGCCTCTGATTTTTTTAGCCATCTGCTGGACATAACGGATTAATTATTCAATCCTATTGTTTATATTGTCAAATAAAGAATTGTATTGAGTAACATTTTCTATTTTACTTGAAAATTAAGAATGACCTTATTGCTTAATAATTAGATGTGTCAATTTTATAAGTCTATTATTTGTTGACTCCAATCTAGATGTTGGAGGATAAAAAAATTTCATGGTTAAAAAAGTCTTATTCAAATAAACCCTCAAAATAAAAATTGCCACAAAATTATGTGGGCTAAGTAGGTTCATAGGCCCCAAAAATTTTACCCAAATTTTTTCAGATAAAAAAATAATTTATTTTTAAGATAATCTTTTTTTTGTAATTTTATTTTTTTCATAGCAAAATAAATGGAAAAAAAAATCAAAATTTTAAATTTTCTATAAAAAAACTTATTTTTTTGAAGAAAAAAAAACATTTTTCCTCATAATTATTTTTTTAAAAAATTAATCTTTTTTATATAAAAAAATTCAACTATAAAAAAAAATGGGTCGTGAGTCCCATACCTAAGTCCACAAGAAAATTGTGACATAGAAATTAAAGCACTTCTAGATTATATAAATACTTCATTGTACTTGACATTAATCATCAAATAAATTGTGAGTTTTCTATTAGAAATATTTTTCGTTCTCTAGCAAAGTGGTATCATAGCTTCGTTGTGAGAGTTGAGAAATGGCGACTTGTGATTACACTACTTTCCACTTTCCTCTCATAAAAAAAGAGAATTATGAAAAATAGTGCCTTCGCATGAAAGCATTGCTTGGCTCTCAACGTGTATGGGAGATTGTTGAAAAAGACTATGATGAGCCACAAGATGAAGTGGGGTTGTCTCAAGTTGAGAAAGAGGTTTTGGCTAAGACAAGGAAGAAGGATCAACAAGCTCTTACTCTCATTCAACAGTGTTTGGATAATTCTATGTTTGAGAAGGGTGCCGATGCTACAAATTCAAAGGAAGCTTGAAAGATTTTAGAGAAATCATTCCAAGGCACTGACAAAGTGAAGAAGATAAGACTTCAATCTCTAAGGGGGAGATTTCGAAGCTTTGAAGATGATGGATTCCGAATCAATTTCATATTATTGCTCAAGGGTAAAGACAATTGTTAATCAAATGAAGAGATATGGAGACAAGATAGAATATGTTCATGTAGCGGAGAAAATTCTTCGTTCCTTGACTCCTAAGTTGGATTATGTGGTGTGTGTTATTGAGGAATCAAAAGATCTTAACTCAATGTCCATTGAGGAATTAGAAGGTTAATTGCAAGCTCAAGAAGAAAGAACGAATAAAAGGCAAGATGAGCCATTATAGCAAGTTCTCAAGATCAAAGCTTCGTTGAAGGATGACAGATGATTCAATAGTCAAAACGGACGTGGACGTGAACAAGGAAGAGAGCGAAGACGTGATCGTGGCCAAGGAAGAAGAGGAAGAGGTTTCAATGGTGAATCAAACTACGAAGAAAGAAGTCACTCATCACCAATAATTCGTGGAAGAGGAAGAGGTTATGGCTATTATCAAAGGGAAATGAGGTATGACAAATCTAAAGTTGAATGTTATAACTGTCATGAATTTGACCATTTTTCTTGAGAATGTCGAAATGCTCCTAATCAAGAGGAAGAAGATGTTAATCTTGTTGACGAAGATGAAGAGTCAACTTTGGTTCTAACACTCAAGGAAGAAGAGAGAGATGTTAATAGTTCATGGTACTTGGATAATGGTGCAAGTAACCATATGTGTGGATGCAAAGAGAAATTTGTGGAGTTTAATGGAAATGTTTCCTCTGGAGACTCATCAAACGTGAAAATTGAAGGGAAATGTACGATTCTAATCTCTTCTAAAGACAGGAGCCATAAGTTGATTAGTGATGTATACTATGTGCCTAAATTAAAGAGTAATATTTTGAGTTTGGGCCAACTTCTTGAAAAAGGATATGAAATTCTCATGAAAAATAAACATCTTTAGCTTAGAGATCAAAATGACATTTTAATCGCTAAGGTTCTTATGTCGAAAAATATAATGTTTATCTTGAACCTAAGAATTATTGAAACAAAATGTTTGAAGATGAGTGTCCAAGATGAAACATGGCGTTGGCATATGAGGTATGACCATTTGAACTTTGGTGCACTTAAAATTATGGGAGAAAGGAATATGGTGAAATTGATGCCCTCAATCAATCATTCAAATCAATTGTGTGAAGGTTGTCTTCTTGGCAAGAAAGCTAGAAAAAGTTTCCCTAAAGAAGCCACATCAAGAGCAACTAAGCCACTGCAACTTATGCAGACCGACTTGTGTGGACCAATCAATCCATCTTCATTTGGCAAGAGTAAATATTTCATTCTCTTTATTAATGATTTTAGTAAAAAACTTGGATTTATTTCTTAAAGCAAAAATTAGAAGCTTTTGTTGCTTTCAAGAAGTTCAAAGCTCTTGTAGAGAAGAAGAGCAGTCATGAAATCAAAGTTTTGAGATCTTATCGAGAAAGTGAATTCACTTCAAAGAAGTTTAATGAATTATGTGCAACTCATGAAATTTGTTGTCTGTTGACAGTTCCAAGATCTCTGCAACAGAATGGAGTAGCCAAGAGAAAGAATATAACTAAAATCCAAAAGGATGCCAAAGGAGTTTTGGGTTGAAGCAGTTTCTTGTGTGGTCTATTTGACAAATCGCTATCCAACTTCAAATATCAAAGACCAAACCCCTCTAAAAACATGGAATGGAAGGACACCTAGTGTTAATAACTTGCGTGTCTTTGGGACCATAGCATATGCACATGTGCCACAACAAGAAAGATCCAAACTTGATGATCGAAACATCAAACATGTCTTTGTTGGCTATGATCCGCATTCTAAAGGTTACAAGTTGTACAACACGTGCAACAATAAGATAGTGGTGAGTCGTGATGTTGAATTTGATGAAGATGCTACATGGAATTGGGAGGGTCAAGAAGAAACAAACCATAATTTCTTTCCATATTTTGAAGAAGATCAAGAGGCCACAATACCAATTCAAGATGCAACTCCACCTTTTTCACCTACTTCTCTAGATGAAAGTTCAAGCGAAAGACCAAGTAAGATGAAAGATATAGAAGACATTTATGAAAGGTCAATTGAAATTACTCTTGACCTTGAAGAGTTGTACTGTCTCTTGGTGGATAGTGAGCCATTAAATTATGGCGAAGCATTGAAAGATAAAAGGTGGAGACAAACTGTGGATGAGGAGATCAAATCAATTGTGAAGAACAACACTTGAGAATTAGCAACTCTTCCATAAGGCTATGAAGCAATTGGAGTCAAATGGGTGTACAAGGCTAAAAAGAATGCTAATTGAGATATCGAAAAATAAAAGGAAGACTTGTTCCCAAAGGCTACAAACAAAAACATGGAGTTGACTAAGAAGAAGTTTTTGCACCAGTTGTTCGCATGGACACTATTCATTTGCTAATCTCTGTAGCTGCTCAAAATAAGTGGAAACTTTACCAACTTGATGTAAAATCGGTATTTCTAAATGGCTATCTTGAAGAAGAGGTCTATGTTGAGCAGCCAATGGGGTACGCAGTTAAAGGACGTGAAGATAAAGTTTTGAGATTGAGGAGAGCGTTGTATGGATTAAAGCAAGCACCAAGAGCACGAAATAGTCGCATTGAAAAATACTTCCAAAACAATGGGTTTGCTTGTTGTCTTAATGAATATGCTCTTTTCTGTCAAAGTTTGTGATAATGGAGATATTTTGATTGTTTGTCTCTATGTGGACGATCTTATATTCATTCGGAACAATCCAAGTTTATTTGAAGAGTTCAAAAAGGCCATGGCTTTTGAGTTCGAGATGACTGATATTGGGCTCATGTCATACTACTTAGGCCTAGAAGTAAAGCAATTGGAAGAATGTATATTTATTTCTCAAGAAAACTATGCAAAGGAAGTTTTGAAGAAATTTAAAATGTTTGATTGCAATCCGATGAACACACCAATGGAGAGCGGATTGAAGTTGTCAAAGTTTGAATATGGACAAAAGGAGGACCCTTCTTTTTTCAAAAGCCTCGTTGGAAGCCTAAGATACTTAACATGTACAAGACCTGATATTCTATATGCGGTTGGAGTAGTGAGTCGTTTCACGGAAGCTCATAGTATTACACACATGAATGTCACTAAGAGAATACTCTTTCATTAGAGAATGCATTGTCAAGAAAGAAGTTGAACTTAAATATACGAAGACTCAAGATCAAGTTGCAGATCTTTTTACAAAGCCGTTAAAATTTGAAGACTTTCAAAGGCTAAGAGCAAGACTTGGAATGAAGAAGAAAATTTTAAGTTAAGGGGGAGCAATGTTATTACTAATTTGGAATTAGATAAGTCTAGAACCATATAGAATTTCTATGTAATAATCTAGAAGTGTTTTAATTATAGAAAAACGTGGGAAGTATCTAGAAGTGGGTATTAATTAGGAAGCTCCTAGAAATATCTCTAGAGTTATCTATTTGTACCTATAAATACCCCATTGTACTTGATATTAAGTATCAAACAAATTGTGAGTTTTCTATTAGAAATATATTTCTTTCTCTAACAGTGCTAACTCCAACTTCTCAACTAAACTTGCAGCAGGCCATGGTAAGCAACACTAACCGAGAACAACGAGGTTGCTCTCTTGGAGTTGTTGTGGGCTAAACAACCTATATACAATTAGAGCTCTAAATGATTTCATTTTGTCCAATAGAGCGAAGTTAAGTTGTTTATTGGAGACCAAGAGATCTAAGCCATAAATTGCTAAGTTGATTTCTCAAATAGGGGACCTTATTTTGTTCAAAGTTGTTAGTTGTTTCATATTTGATGGTGGTATAGTAAATGATGTTGCTTATTTTGGAACGATTCTCTAAGTATTGATATTGTAAATGTTGACTCAAACTACATTGAAATGAACATTTGTAGCTTAATAATTCAAATAAACAGATAGCTATAATAATTTATGGCTATTCTCAACACAATAATAAACACTTAATCTATGATCTTCAATGTAGTTTGAATAACTCTACCTCAAATCAAAGGTGGATCACTTTGGGAGGTTTCAATATTGTTTTATTGCTGACTGAAAAGTAGCGATGCGTGCAAATATTGCAATTATTTCCTAGACTTATTATTTTAATAAACGTCAAAACTTAGTTTATTTAATTAGATGATTTTGTATGCTTTTGTTGATTCTATAATTCTATAATTCTCAATATTCATTAAAGTTCTTGAATAAAAAAAGGTGATTTGAAAAACCTCGTTTTATCGTTCATAATGTTAGTTGCATGATAGAAGCATGTTGGTAAACTTTGAAATACATAAAAAGTATTTCATAAGTGATTTTTAATTTTTTAAATCAACTAACATGTGATTATTTTTAGTGTTTAAGACCTTGTGAATCGACTCACACATTTTCAAAAAAATTTGTGAATCGACTTACATTCTTATGAATCGATTCACACTACTTTAGAATGAAATCAAAAACTTTCAAAAAAAAAAATTACGAATTACTTCACTATAGTCACAAAACACAATTTATTAATTTATTAAATTTTATCTTTACATTAATAGTGTGTAATACACAACTACAAATTCACTTATGTTCCATTATACAATGACGACACTAATTTATTTCTTGATAATTGATAAGAATGGTATTTTAATATTGTTAAATTTTGTTCATATATTTTCTTAATATCTATACAAGGTCAATTATTTACATGTTAAAACGTTAAATGACAGTTATTTTAAAATATATAGAATAATTTGCATTGCCTGCATGTTGTTTGTGCTCGAAAAAGATTCGAACTCCTTGTTGTTAAATTGTCGTTCTTCTTCTAGAATATTCCTTCCCTTGTTGTTACTACTACAATATGAACGAAGGTGGAGCCTACAAAAAGACACTTCAAATTAAGTCAAAATAAGACAAAGTATAAAGTATAATTTAAGTGAAATATGAATTGAGAACCAAAATGATTTACTAGTAGTTATGGATTTCGAATAATACTCTATTAGACACCTTTTAATTGGACTGAGGGCAAGTTTATGCGATTAATCTATTTTTTAAAAACTATTTATAGTCGAAAATCAAAGACTAATTCTTTAAAGTATAGAGATCCATTAACAAACAGACATCCCCCTACAACTGCTTTTTTCTATGCATCAATTAAAAAATGAACCATAACCACTTATTTAAGTGATTTAGTTATTTGGCAATTGTCCTACCATTTGGTATGAAGTCCACTTTTCTCATATTAAATTTGACAAAACATTTTTAATTATGTATCATCATCGGATTAATTGGTAAGAGAATGATTGTGCATTATTCGGTTCGTTGCTTCTTTTGAAATAATCTGAGATGAGACCATATTATTCAGCAACATTTGAATATATATAATATTTTTATTTCTGAAATTTTGATTTAATTTAAATTAAATGAGAATCACATTGTATCGAAAAATGAGCATCCACAATTGAATACCACAGTTAATAAAAAAAATAAAAAATCATATCATTAAAGTCATGCCACTGTATTTATTTTCACCTAATCCACAGTCACCAACTATAAATTTCAGGTGTCTCACTCAATGACGAGTTTGCCATATGAAAAAAGTTTTTAATCGCACAAATGTTACATGTGGAAGTGTTATTTATCTTAAGGACTTCTTTTTAAGCAAATATGCAGCATTACATGATTATCTTGAGCTTAAAGTCAATTACTTATTATTTATAACACTTTATGATATCATTAAACAATTAAATGAAAAAAATTTAATTTTTTTTAAAGTCACGATAAGATCGAATAGTTTAAAAGAGCTAGAGTGAGAAACAAGTCATAAGTTTAACTCATCTCTTTAATAAAATTGACAACATAAACATCTACAAAATATCTCACCAATGAGTATTAACAATGTGAAGTCTCAAATTAATAATATTATCAACAAATTGATTATATTATCTAATGAGAGATTATAAACCTCATTCTTTTAACAATCTCCAGACAAGTAAACCATATATTTTTAATAACCAAATAACAAGACTTCAATCCATAGAAGTGTCACCCTTTCTTGTAGGATGTGTTCAATACATCCCTGACAAACAGGATTAAAATAACCAAAAACAGTCATCAATATTACATTTAATCCAATAATCTTTAGAAGTGTTATATATCGTAGTTGGTTAATTAGTTAAGTTAGTTAGTTACACTAACTAGTTAGTTATTTTACACTAGTTAATTGTTTATCTAATCGACTATATAAGTGTTTGTAACCCTTGATATAATCAACTCTCTATTATCAATATCATTGAATTTACTTTTCTTTATTTTCCATTTATCAATGACTTAAATTAAGAATTATAATAAGAAGGATATCATGCCAAATCATTTTCTTGATGATATGATCCTTAAGAGGATTAATATTTAATTCAATAATCTTTGAAAACATGTCAAATATCTTCATCGATGATAAGAGTCTTAGGAGCATAGGTTTTAATCCGAAAATATTTAAGAGTTTGAAATTTCTACATAAAAAACTAAAACATGTGTCAGAGGTATGGTTGTCAAATAAAAAAAAAAAACAATTCAAGAATATTTAAATATTAAAATTCAATTTTCTGTTATATGTTTATCAAATTAATTTGGTCTCATACAAACATAAACTTAAATGCACACATATCTCTCATCTACTTGGAGATGAGTAATGTCTAAGGCATCAATTAACAAAATACAGTATAATTAAATTGAGAAGGACAACTATGTCAAACCTTCCCAAATATTGAAAACCTCTGTTTTACTTGCAAGTTAATATGCTCATTCATTGTTTTATCTAATAGAATGTGATATTATTAAAAGTATTTTCTTTCGAAATAAAATTTTGTACGGTAATTAGCAATTAGAGTAAATTTTTAGATATATTTATGTAAAAATGAGTAGAATAAAATGATTTATGCTGTGATATATTTATGTAAAAGTTGATTGAATAATAATTTTGAAGCTAACAAATTAATTTTGGAGGTAAAAACTCCAAATTCTAATTTTAAGTTAGAATCAATTTTAATGGTAAAATTAATTCTACATCTTTAAAACTAATTTTGTTTTCTCTGACGGTGGTTTGATTTTACCATAAAACGAGTCAAACTTTTATTCAAAATATGTACAAATTGATTTTGATATGTTTGCTTACAAGCAAATATGGAGAATTGATTTTATAATCCAACAAAATAAATGAAGAATTTATTTTATCTATAATATTATTTCTAACTTAAAAACTAGAATTTGGAATTTTTTACTCTTTAAATCTTACATTTATTATTCAACTCAGTTTTATTTTATATATAGATGTAATATAAATAATTTTACATAAATATACTTTTGACTCTCTTCAATTTTACAAAATCAATTTATTAAAAATCAATTTTAATCGCAAGAATACCAAACGCAGCTTTTTCTTTCATCTTTGAAATAAAACAAAAATTGAATCAGCAAACGCGTCAATTGTCCATATAAACTTTATCGGTTTTCATAAATAAATTGAATTTGGTCAAAAGAATAATAATAAATTGAAATAAATCATAGGGAACTGGCCAAGAACTGAGACTCTTATTAAACTTATGAATCCAGCACAAGGAAAACGCAACCCTGTTATGTGCCACTTCATATTCACGTTTCGGTAACGCTTCCTTCAAATTACTTGCGTGTTTTTATTGAACCAGTCTTAAGTCATAGTCCACACGCCCGCCACCATAATTTTCTTCTTCCTTTACCATCATCACACCAAACAAACTAACAAACAATCTATGCACACAAAAACGAAACACAAACAAACCTTAAAAACAAAAGAAGACAATCCAAATTTAACAACAGATGTGGATTCATATTGCAGCTATAGCATCCACCGTTGGATGCGTTTCAACGATACTGTTAGTTTTAATCTGGTGGCGTTGGTGCCATAAAAAAAACCGTAGAAATTCAGTTGAACCGTCAAGTGTAATCAGAATGGAAAGTTATAGAACAAGAATTCATCATCACCAACCAAGTGTTCATCATCAATTAGATCAAATTAACAAGTACAAAGGGAATCATCGTAATGGTGGCGTGTCCGGAAGAACAAAAACAAATTTGTTCAGTTGGATTGATAATCCATCTATGGCATCTGATGCCGTTGAAAATGGATGGTCAAGATTTGCTTTCACTAGCTATAAAACTTACACGCCGTCACCGTCAAAGAGGTCTTCACTGTTAGGATCATGTACCGCACCTACAGCTGAAATTAGTTATGAAGTGTCACGTGGATCAGGTGAATTTATTCAGAAAGTTAGGTTAAATCCTGGGATGAAAAAGTTAAATAATCAAATTAATTCTTCTATGGTTAATTCTGTTATTAGAACGGCTTTACCGTTACCTGGTCCTTTTTTGGGAAATTGTGCTTTTCCACAAGAAGCGTATTTTGAAATTACGATTTTGTATTCTTCTCGCGGTGATGAGTTTGAATTTGTTGGAAAGGGTGGAGAAGGTGATGATAAGACTAAGCTTCTTGTGAAAGGTGGTGGTAATTTTGATTATAAAGGGAATTCGGAGGCATTGGTTCATGTTACGAGTGGTAATAATCATAGTAAAGTTAATAGTGTTGAAGAAATGAAGGTTGATAGTAGAGAAAGTGGGAAGAAGAGTGAACATGTGATGTTTTCATTGGGATTAACAATTGGAGGTCCTGTTGTTTTGAAAGTTCCTGGTAGTTATCCTGGAAGCATTGGTTTCAACTCAAATGGTTCTGTTTATCTTGATGGTAAGTAACTAATTATTCACTTAACCTGAGTTTAATGTTTTCCAACTTCATTCATGTTAGGATTGTGATTGTGATTTTTATCAAAGTTACTTTGACATAATGTGATTTTGTTAAATTTACTGTCAATTTAAATATGAATGTAGCAACATTTTAGCAAAGGTATTAAGGTCATTTCAATACTTTTGGTCCAGATTTTGTAGACTTGTGGATAGGATCCTCAACATCAAGGTGAAACTGACAGATTCACAATTTTGCATAACCTTTTTGTTTCTACTTTAAGACAAAAGATGATCTAAAACATCAACATTATGAAAGGCCCACATGAAATGTTTCACAACCCACACTTTAATCACATTCATATCATACATCATAAATAGTAGTGTACATCGTTTGGTTAGTTTATTTTGTCTATTGGGGTTTCAAGAATAGAATAGATGGACATATATGACGCATATTAGATACTTCTATATAGTATGACACTTCATATTGAAGGTGTATCCGCGTCTGTCACATGTTAGTACTGACACGACACTGACACTCGCGATTACATGCAATCACTTCAATTGTCTCAAATTATTACAGGTGTAAAATGTGTTAGTGTCGGTGTAGTGTCTCTCATCATCAATGTTTCATAGATATACTTATCTACAAAGAACAAACATGGCTTACATTTCTGATATATTATTTTGTTTTATTATATCTAAATATGAAACTTGGTTATTACAGGAATGAAACTTGTATTTGAATCTGAGAAGGCAGAGTGGATAGGAACAGATAAGGTGATTGGTTGTGGATTTGTTCCTAGACAAAAGAAAGTTTTCTTCACATTAGACTCAGAGTTGATGCATGTCATTCACTGCCAGACAGAGGAATTCAGCACTCCATTATATCCAACCTTGGCTGCAAATATAGACATTATGGTATTGGTTAATTTTGGACAAAATCCATTTAAATATGCACCAGCAAATGCTCAAAGGACACCAAATCCATGCTTTGTATCCCCACTTGTAAGTTCTCCTGCTGCTACACTTGGTTTTGATGATAGCAAGGAACTATTCTCCATGGATAGGATTGATTCTCAGTGGCTTAATAGGACTACAACAACCAAAGGAAGCCACCACAATGGGAACAATAATCCAACCATGGATTTTGATGAGGAATCTGAGGCTGATCTTTTTGAAATTGTCTTAGATGGTCCTGGAAAATCTCAAAATACAACATCATAGCTTACAGAAAATTGTGCTAACTGTACATTTGTTTTTGTCTTGGTTCTGGCATTTAGTATCTCCTCTGCTTGTACAAGTAGTGCATTACTACTACTTTGCAGCACATATTGTTGGAAATTAAAAGGTAGGATATAAGTTCCATTTTATTAGATGAGAAAAAGAAAAGTATTTGTATATTAGAAAATTAATTTTACCTTCAAACTTGTACTATGTGATAAGTTTTGACTTGGTGATAAGATTTTGACTTTATAGAATCCTATTTTTCCTAATCCAATTCCATTATATTTGTTAAGATTCTCGCATTCAAGGAACTATTATAGTATTATTTTGCAAACTATTTTTATGTGTGCATGTCAACATTTTCACCATTACAACATGTTCATTTGACATACTTCTGTGGTGCATTTTCTGTTTTGAAGCTCATGATTGGAAATGTTTGATACTAAAAAGCTTTCCTATTTTCTCTCATTTTATGTTCTTTTTTTTTTTTTGCAATTTGTTCTTGAATAGAAAATCATTTCAAGACCAATATATCTTATAGTAAAAAGTGAACACGTGATGATATTGATGAACTAGAGAAATTCACCGCAACCAGTTTCATTTATTGTCTAATTAAAGGATAAAAATACATCTATTTCCCTTTTATTAGTGTAACTGGCATTGAAAATAATAGATATTTTTATAATTTATTGTGTCATGTGGGTTTGTCATAGTGTTACAAATAATGTTACTTTTTTTTTTTTTACAGTGTACAAATAGTGTTACTAATTAGAGACCCTTTGTTTAAAATTTAACATAAATAATTTATATGATGTAAACTTTCAATTTAACAAAGTAAACTAAAAAAATTAAAAAAAAAAATAGAGAAGATCAAGAAAAATTTGGATAAAGATGATCAAAAGTCGTCACTGTAAAAAAATGTAACTTCTTTCACTTCCAATTGTGTTCGAATTAGTCAATTCAAGGTACAAAATATAAGTTTAGATTCGTCAATTTAAATATGTAACTTCTTTCACTTCCAATTGTGTTCGAATTAGTCAATTCAAGGTACAAAATATAAGTTTAGATTCGTCAATTTAAATATGTACGTAAGAGTGGTTGAAAACACAAAAGTGGAAAAAGAAGCTGTCGTCAAAAAAAAAATTAATATAACGGACCTATTATTATTTGGGGCAAATAAATTAGCCCGATCAACGATGGTCTCATTTGATCAATTCAATGTTTTTCTAAAGTTTTTTATATACCCCTACATCTAATTTCATACCCCGACATAGATTGTAAGCGCATTACGCGCGTGGGAGAAAAATAGGGCCAAAGGAGGCAATTGTTCGAAAAAAAGGATGATTGGGAATGTTGTAAAAGATGGTGGAAACATGTGATTTAAAGGTGAACGTGAAAACACGTGGCAAGAGAATGGGGATATAAAAGAGGCTGAGTTGAGTTCAGAATAAACAAAGTAGTGGCTCAAATCCGCTCGAAGCATATATGAAGGAAAGTCTTACTGCCAAAGAAATGAATCGCACAAGTTCTAATTCCTCACCTGTTTCATTTTTTTTTAAATAATTAGAAGAGTTGGGTTCTTATCCATTATATTGTGTTATAACCCAATTCGAATATATATATTATACAAATTAAGCAGGTTGACTGTTTTTATGAATTAAATTTAAGATGATGAGGATGTCTTAGTATAAGGTAGAAAACACTTAAACTTTTTAATAATTAATAATTTGACATTCAAATATGTTAAAACTTAAAAAAATAAATAAGTGTACACATTTTATGATTTAAAAGATCACCTTATTAAAAAAACAAAATTAAAGAATTAAAATAAATATATTTTGTCTCTAAATTAAAAAAAACTAAAAAGCATATCATCTTTATTTCTTTTTCTCTTCTCATTATATTTTGTGGGTTTGAATTCTTTCAATTATGGTTTCATTTCCTTCCGTTACAATCCTCGTCATTAAAATATTTCACTGATAAATGTCGATATTGTTATATTTTATATTTTATTTGGATTTGAACCGAAACTTCGCAGTTGTATAAATTAATTATGATAAAATTTACTGTATCTTTTAAAATAAAAATAAAAAAACACCTAATCTCCATTTTTTTTCAATTTTTTTTATTATATTATAAAAACTATATTCTCTGAATTTGGTGAGCAAGATTACACCGGAGGGAATTCTCACATGAGAGCATCCACTCCCATATTTTATTTGTTGCGCAGGCAATAAGGTAGGAGAAAATCCATACAGACTGTGGAATGTATAATGTATTTGAAGAAACACTGTTACAAATTCTGCGTGATGTTAACAGTCTAGTCTAGTGTCCAATTTTAACGATATAGAATAGGTGCTCAAAAAAGAGGTTGTCTCGTGATAACAGTTTAATGGGGACCCACTTTGTGGTTGCTTTGTTGGCATCTGAGGTAACGTTTGGATGACAAAATCCAATCCAATGAATGAAGAGTTAGGTTTAAAAGAAGCTTGAAGTCAGGGAGGGTTTTATGCACCCACCTTCAGTCCCTCTCCATACAGTTCTTACTCTTCCTTCTAAATAAAGCACAAAAAATAAAAAATACCATCACTAAATAGATAATTTTTTCAATGAATTTGAAAACACTATCTCATTTAGTCTGTTATTATTAATTAATAATTCAAAATAATTTTTGAAAGACTTAATTATATATTTTTATTTTATTTTATCTCAGTACATATATTATTTTTTTATTTTTGAGTTTGTTAATTTTTTTTAGATTTAAATATATTTTTAGTCCTTGTAAATATGTTTCGTTTTGATTTTAGTCCTTGTAATATTTTTGTATAATTTACACCTTGCAAATTCTAACAAGTTTTAAAAACGTCATTTATAAATCTTTTTTTAGTAAAAAATTGGTAACATTATAATTTTAGATGAAGTGACACATGATAACTGTGTAATTGTGGTTGACTAGACAATATTTAATATTTAAAATTAAAATTCATTTTATTAACTCATTTCATTATTTAATAAAAAACTTAAAACTAATTAATTAATTAATAAACCAATTAAATAATAAAAATTCAACAACCTTCATCTTCAACCCTAATTTTTTCATCTTCAAATCACAAATTCTCATATCTGAATCCAAACCCTAAAAATTCTAATATCTCATTTTCCTTAACATTGCAGGAGCATAGCAGGAGATTGGTTGTAGGAGCATATTAACATTGTTTTATCTATTAATTATGTTTTGCTTTGCGATTTTACAGATCAATATTGCTACCAAAGTATCCATGAATGAGCATAAGGATAATGACACAAGACAATAGTTACAAGAGTCAAAAAATTAAGCTTTGGATCTCAACAAATTTTTGACTCTTGATCTTAGAATTTTTAGGGTTTGGATTCAAATATGAAAATTTATTATTTGAAGATGAAAAAATTAGGGTTGAAGATAAAGGTTGTTGAGTTTTTATTAAAAAAAATTGGGGTTGAAGATGAAGATTATTGAGTTTTTATTATTTAATTGATTTATTAATTAATTAATTATTTTTAAGTTTTTAATTAAACAATTAAATGAGTTAATAAAATGAATTTTAATTTTAAATATTAAATATTGTCTAGTTAACAACAATTACAGAGTCACCATGTGTTACTTCATCCAAAATTAGTCATGTCACCATTTTTTTACTAAAAAATATTCATAAATGACTTTTTTAAAACTTGTTAGAATTTGCAAGAGTATAAATCAAACAAAAAAAATTACAGGAACTAAAATCAAAACGAAACATATTTGCAAGAACCAAAAACATATTTAAACCATCATTTTACATTATAAAAATATATCATTTTTATTTTTAATTATTATTTTTGTTTATTCTAATTCCAGTAAAAAAAGGTCATTTTGAAATTAATTTTCTAATATATATGTAATATTTTTTTTAGCCGCGTTATCTGGTTCAAAGAAAATAAAATCAAATGATTCACATATTAAAGTAACCAAATAAAAGGTAAACAAATCTTTTGGGAACTAATACAAAATAGAAAGAACCAAAATTAAAATAGTGGAATATTTAAAATATTTATAGGAACTAAAAAGAATTGTATACTCGTAAAGATTAAAAAAAAAACATATT
>JBBPBQ010000001.1:60175446-60220223 GCA_037974755.1 Cicer yamashitae
ATTTATCCAATCTTTCATTTTGTTGGTAAAGAGTGAAAATAATTTGAATAATATCGGTAAAGAGTGAAAGTAAGTCTGAATAATGTTAGAGATGCAAAAAAAAAAAACATATTTAAATATTTTTTAAATTGTATTATATTTATCCAATCTTTCATTTTGTTGGTAAAGAGTAAAAATAATTTGAAATATCGGTAAAGAGTGAAAGTAAGTCTGAATAATGTTAGAGATGTATTCGATATTAAGTTTCATGATTCGTCAATTAGTTGACAAAGAGTGAAAATAAGTCTCAATAATAGGAGAAACACATTTATTATTAAGTATTAAAATTTATATAAAATAATTTGAAATTAAATGCAAATAATGTCAAATATGTGTTTGATAACTGAGTTTCGTTATTTTGACACAATTTGAGATCAACTTATATATTTAATGTAATTTAAATATGTAGATAATTATATTTGACGATGATTAATGAATATAAGAACGGGTTACAACTTATTAATCAATCACTGAAAACAATTAACAACGATTTTGAACACTGTTAAGAGAATAAGCAAAAGAATTAACTTTTGTATTTTTCAAATGAGAAAGATGTATAACGAAACTTATAATCCAAAGTAGAACAACTAATTTATAATTAGGATAACTATGTTGTAACTAACACATAATTAAACTAATTAACTTGTAACTAGTTTTACATCTCTAATATCTCCGCAAGTTAATAAGTGTTTGCGACACTTTTAGCTTGGGATGAACAATACAATGTAAAAAAACAAAGCAATATAATGAAACGCCGAAATACATCGACTAAAAGATTTTAAAAAGTCGGAATAAATCTACTAAAAGATTTTTGGAAGATTTATTCTTCGTTTGAAATACGAACAAGAAAGATTATACTACAGTCTTTCTTCTTCTTCTTTTTTGTTGTAATAAGTGTTAGAATCGAGTTTACACCTTCATGCAAGATCTACTCTTGCGTTTTTTTTTTTTTGAACGAAATCTCATGTGCAACTCATTGGCCATTAAGACTTCTAAATGAGAATCCAATTATGATTTTTTTTTTATAAACAATAACAATCTTGTTTTTTTGTTGTTGGTAAGTATTAAATCTAGAGTTTACACTTTCATGTAAGATATATCTTGCTTGCATTTTTCTTTTGAATGACAATGTGGCTAAAAAGAAAGAATTTTGCCACCAAATATTGTTGGTGTTCTTGAGAAATCTTCAACAAATACACTTGACTCTATCTTTTTCATACTCGACGAAAATTGTTGATGTTGAAATAAGATTGATATCAAAGCATTGAAGTATTGAATTTTGGAATAGTTTCGTTGGCAAACATGTTGCCCTTCATGTCCATTGTTTGATTTTTTTATTTTATTTTTTATCATCATCATGTTGAGATCATTTTAACTTAGAATTTGAGAGGAAAAGAGAAGAAAATGAATAAATAATGAGAAATAACTAGTTTTGAATGGAGAAAATAGAGGAAAATAAATAAATTGTTCAAGAATCAAATGAGAAAAAATAAATAAATCAATTACATTTCTATGAAAAAATTTCCAATAATTTTTTTAGAAAGTAACGGAATAATTAGCGCTTTGGTGCCATAGTAGAATATACAAAATCTTCATATCAAGAGTCACATAAGAGAGAAAAATAGAGATAACTTTTATATTTATCAAATAAAAAAGATCATTACAGCAGGTATGATGAAATTTATGCCCAAATTAGCACAATTAATTTTTAATTAAGATAACTAACTTGTAACTAATTTTACATATAATAATTGTTAACCATAATTTTCAAGTGTATATTTGAATATTTAAAAATAATGTATATTTGAACACAATTTACATGATTAATAATAATTAATGAATATATATATATATATATATATTTAAAGTTCTAAAAATTATAATTAATTATTTTTAATTGATGATTAACGAGCTGTGACTTCCTTAATCAACCAAATAGATGTCAAATAGAGTAAAAAGATTAATAACATATTTGGTAATATATATAAATAGAGGGAAAAATATCTGTTACAAGATGTCAATTTGATTATTGAAAATGATCCACAAGTATTTATTAACGTAATTAACAATATAATATTTTTATTAAAAAAATTGGTTAACATTTTCAATTATGTAGACCATTTTAAAATATTAAAAAAACTAATTAAGTTGATACAATTATCATACAATTTCATCAACCAATTTAAATATTTTTTTAAAATCCAATTATTTTACCGCAAGTTTGCTTTATTTGTAGTCTACCACCTCATGGGACAGACGAATTAAGTGACCAACAGAGGAGAAGTCGTTTTCTAGTTGGATATTCAACAATACAATAATCGAAAATGTTCAGAATCATTACCTAGTTAGAATGGTTTTTTCACACTAGCCAACAAGGCCAAAGACATAAAATTTCCTTTTCCTCAACCTCTATCAATGATTTTTTTTTTTTTGTTGATAGTGGTATCAATGAATATTCTAAATACAGCATATTAAATTTATATATATATATATATATATATATATATATATATATATATATATATATATATATATATATATATATATATATATATATATATACTTTAAGATTTCAACTTAACGATACTTGAATGTTTACTATTGAGTCTTTTGTGTAAGTAGCTACCATCCACACATGTATATGTGTCACTAATGTATAATCGAATACTAGTTGGATATTTATCATGGCTAACAGAGTTGGGATTCTCTCAATTTTTCATCATACTATAATTTTGTAGATATATTTGTACATATTTTTAGAACATGTGACATAAATTAAATATTTATTTATTTTGTACACAAAAAAAAAGAGTGAAGTACACTATTAAAAATGTGTTTTGAGTAGTGTATTTTATATTATGTAAGTAAAAATGAGGTAGATGAAGAAACACCTTAATGTACTCTATTTTGGGTGATATTTTGGTCAATATGACATTGAGTTCTCAAAAGTCCAATAATAATATATTGTATCATCTTCCTCTCTAAATATAAGATATTTTTAAATAAATTACATAAATTAAAAAAATTGATTGGATTATTAAATTTATTGACAATTTGTATTGTTTTACATAGTTTTGTTTCAACTCACGTTGTTTGAAACAATTAAATGATGATTGGGAGGTGTCACTAATTCAACGTCCGATTCAATATTTAAAATATTATTAATTCTAATAATTTCTTGTTATTTTTTTACCTTTTAAAAGAGATGAATTAGTTTTATAGATAAAAAAAGTTTAAATTCACTTTTAGCAACTATATATATTGATATGAAACTCTATTCCCCCTTTTATTTTTAAAATATTTTGTTTTTTAAAATTTTTCATTTATAATTTATTGATTAGACGGTCACCCTCTTAGATTTTTCTCTAATTTACGTTGAGATGACACATTTAATTGTGAATTATTTCTTCAATTTTTTACAACCCAATTTCTTCAAATTAGAGATTCTAAAATATTAAATCTTCTTCTTCTACATCAAAATCAAGAAATATAGCAAATGTTTTAAAAAATTGAAATCCTAATTAAGAACTTTATTCTCTCTCACGTGCTACTTATTTATTTGCATTTATTTTAATAAAAAAGCACGTTGACAATATGTGAGTGTCACGTGGATTAATTGTATCACCTCAACAAGAATTTAAGGGAAAATTGGGAGTGAAACTACCAAATTATAAAATGGAAAAATGCTCAACATTGGTACACCGTACACCACCGTTGGGATTTTATATTGTTGCCGGATTTATGATTGTTACGGCTTCAATAAAAAATACGATATGGTGGGTTGATACATATAGACATGGACACATGGTGCTGCAATACCCTGTTTTAAGTAGCACACTACAAAGACGAACTTATGAGTTGCACTACCACATTTGTGGGCCCCATTTTAGTCTGACAAAGTGAGCCCATGGGCCCGCCGTGTTTTATAAGCTAATAGCCATGTGAAGGAGGAGTCCAGCCCAGCTGGATGCTGCTTATAGGTGGGTCTTCCTTTTCATTTTAGTTCACTCCACCGCTGTTGTTGCCATTCTGCTATATGCTAACTTGTGTTACTCAAATCCAATACACAAGCTCTCTGATTTGCTTTACACTCTTTTGATACTAAAACCTTTTTCCTTCTTTCTTTTTCTTGCTATTTTTTTCTCTGCACTTTATCTTTCCGTTAAATCCGAAACTTTCATTTTTCATAATAATTAAAACTGAATGAAGAGTTGCCCAAAGCCTAACTTTTTTTTTTTCTTTCAAGTTGGTATAATAATTTGAAAACAGCGTAAATAAATTCTAAACATTTAAGATATTGATAAAAGAGAAATGAATAAAAAATAAATTGAATTATATTAATGATTGAAAGAATTAATATCAATAGTTGCATAGACTTATATAATCAAATAGACACTGTAATTAACTAACTAAACTAAGATATTTATATAATCAAATAGACACTGTAATTAACTAACTAAACTAAGATATTTAACTAAAATTAAAAATAATAAATCTGCAAAGAAAACTATATTTAAATTCATTAATCAATGTCACAAGTTTGAGTCTTGTAGATAAAAAAAAAATGTAGTTGGAATAAGACATCTTCCCAACCAAGAATTAGTGTCAACAAAATCAATTAATGTTTCACGTCAACAACATAGTTAAAAAAACAGATTTTTTATTTATATATCTCAATTTTTTTTTAAAACTAATCAATATACTCCACATTGAAAATTATGTATCAAAATGCTGCATTTTCGCCATGCGACTTTTTTATTTTTTATTTTAACAATTGAATAATTGTTAATTAAATAGATAAAAAATATTTAAAAAAACAAAATTATATTAATAAAATCAAACAAAATACATTAAATTAAATTGAATAAAAAAGACGCGGTTGAGAAATAGTACTAAAACAAATAACGTGTTATATTATTTTAACAACTCCCTCTTATTTTATAGATTTATAGCAACTTAATTTTATTTTGTTAACAATTTCCTTCTATTTTTTGCTCTGGATCTAATAAATAAAAAATAAAAATAATTATAATAAAACGTTTGAATAGATGTGCCAAGATAAACAACGTGAACAACTCCATCCTGTTTTGCAGATAAATTAGCAACTTAAATTTATTTTGTTAACAGCTTCCTCATATTTTTTCTCCTCATCTAATAAATAAAATAATAATAATAATAATAATAAAATTAAATTATATTAATAAAATCAAACAAAATACATTAAATCGAAGGAAAAAAATACATCAAATTAATGCGATTGAGTAGATGTGTCAACACAAATAATGTGTAATATAATATTTTAACTTCCTCTTATTTTGCACATAAATTAGCAACTTAGTTTTATTTTTTATTTATTAGATCCGGAGGAAAAAATAAGAGGAAATTATTAACAAAATAAAATTAAGTTATTGATTTATCTGCAAAATAGGGAGTTGTTAAACTAATATAAATTTATCTACATGAGTTTGTTAAAATAATATAGCACGTTATTTATTTTGGCACATCTACCCAACTGCGTTTTTTTTCTTCAATTTAATTTAATGTATTTTGTTTGATTTTATTAATATAATTTTATTTTTTTTAAATATTTTTATTATATTAAAACGTTATAGATGGTCGCATCTCCGAGATGCAACCTCCTACTACATCAAAAAAAATTCATCCAGGTGGTGGCAGAGCGGGAATGCGACCTCCTGAAGTTCAAAAAATGTAGGACATTTTGGTATATAGTTTTTAATTTGGGATATATTGATTAGTTTTAAAAAAAAAAAAGATATCTCATATGACTTTTTTTTTTTTAATTATGAAAAGTTGTGTATTTAATATATATTTTTATTTTTTAATGAATAATTACTTTATTTGGTTGCATGCATTTGGTCAATTTGAAAAGATTGTAATAATCAGATTTTTGGTCAAAAAATGTTATTGTTGAATCATCTTATTAATAGAATTGAAATTCAATATTGGTGGTGGTGGTTAAAAGCTAGAACTAGAGATTTTGTGTTCAAGTTGAATCAATGATAGACAATCCCCCTTATTGTCTTGGTTGTTCTAATGCTTTTTAACTATAATTTGAGCTTCTTATATTGATTTTTATTGTGGTTTTATGTGTGCAGATTTGAACTCTCAAGTGTTGATAATATGATAATGTTTTTGTGACTATTTTTATCGTATCTTTTGCTATGATAGGAGTATTTATATTAGTGTTAGCCTTTAAAAAACCAAACTCTTTTTTAAAAGAAAATGAAAAGTAAGAAAATACTATTTTCGTCCCTTAATATATTTGTTCACTTTTTATAACACTTTTCTTAGATTTTTTTAAATTACTTTTTTGATTCCTTATCTTTTTTTTTTATCAGGTTTCATTTTGGTCCCTCAATTAATTTTCGTTACATTTTGACCCCTTAACTATAGTTATGTCAGCCATTTTAGTCATTTTCATTAGTTTTATTCAAAAAAATGTTATGTGTGTCCTTCATATCACTTTGGTCTACTGAGTAGTTGTCTTAGTTATCTACGTAAAAGCTAAAATTAGGGTTTCAAACACATTTTTATTCCTCCCCTTTTCTTTTTGCTCCTGTTTACAATGAAACCAAACACACTCAATTTATAGTATCTATTTTTTTGTTAGAAGTTGAAACTTGCATGTCTTAATTTATTTGATAAATGGTGTTCAATGTTGATTGTGTTTCACTCAATATGTTTATTCTTTGTTTACTTTATCACTAACATTTTGCAATTGTACAATTTCATATTTAATTTGTTTATTTCAAGCACTCTTAAAATTTGCAATTTGTCTTTTTGATCATAAGAAAAAGAAGAAGGAGAAGAAGAGAAGATAGGAAGAACGAGAAATTAATGTTTCTGAAACCCTAATTTTGATTTTTATATGGGTGATTTAGACAACTTAATTAGTAGACCAAAGTGACATCTAACACACACTTAATATTTTTTGAATAAAACTAACGAAAATAACTAAAGTGGCTGATAAAATTATAATTAAAAGAATAAGATAAAAAAATTATAATTAAAAGAATAAGATAAAACTAAAATTAGTCAAGAAATCAAAATAAAACTTGAAAAAATGTTAAAGAACCAAAAATAATGTAGCATTTAGATTTTATAAGATATAAACTAATTAATAATAGTATACCGTACTCTTTTATAAAATATAATACAAGACCTCATGCGATCTGGCGACATGTACATATAGATGTAGTAGTATTTTTCTAATCTAGTAAGGAAATATAATAATATACTAGTATGAAATAAAATATAAACATAAATAAATTAAAAAAATTGATGTACATAAATAAAAAATAACTATCAATATTAAAATACAAATAAAATTGGTCAAAATTAATAAATACACCTATTTATTTAACCATTTTTATTTATATTTTTCTATGAAGTATTTAAATTTTATAGACGAATTAGTACTAAAATTATGAGTGCACGATACATATGCGCACACATGCAAGTGCTGAGTGACGGAAACAAAGGAACAAGAATACTATGGCACCTGTAAAATGTGGACGTCAGTGATTAAGATTGGGTACCGTCAAAGACTCCTTTTCCCCTCGAAATGGCGTGTATCTGGTTCCGCATCACGTGGCTTTGTGCGCCGTATTATTTCTTTTCTTTCCTTTTGTTCTCAAATCCACATCACCACTAGATTGCGTTAGCTTGATTCCATTTTCAGGAGAACTTGCTCTTTTACGTTTTACCACTTTCAACTCCTTCTTGCCCTCTTTTTCATTAATTTTTAATTTGCTTCAATATCATTTTTTTTTGTCAAAGATCAGTTTTAGAGTTAAATAAATTTTTATTACTTATAAAATTTTGAAATTTTGTTTTTAATTCATATACAAAAAATTATAACTTTCAGTTTGTATAAAATTATTATACAAGTATTTTTAGTATTTGTTGGAATATTAATATATATTTTTAAATAACTTTTTTTACATATATGTATACGATATTATAAAAAATTTATCAATAAAAAATAAATTAAAAATTTAATTTATAGGTATTTTGGGGACTTTTATTTTAAATATATGATATTTAAAAATTTATATTTAATTCATCTTAAGTTAAAAAAATTTAAATTTATGTAAATAAATTTTTAATAATGATTTAAATATACTTGTAAAATATCATTTAAAATTTTAAAAATTGAAAGATGTTACATTATATTAATAACTAAAATAGCTTGTACAATAATCTTGTAGGAACTAAAAAAATGTAATTTTTTTTATAAAAACTAAAATAAAATTTTAAAGAAATTAAAAATTAATTTGAACTTATTTTTTACGCATATCAGGTGATATTTATTGAACAAGCAAACATTGTATGTTAACAATTGAGTTGAATTTTTTTGTTTCTGTAATGAGTGTCAAACTCTTTCCCTGTGAGACTAATATCAAGCATTTAATTGCAAAAAAGAGGAATGAGTATTTAAAAGTATCTACGTGATCTAAAAATAGTGTTTAAGCAAGTATCGCATAAATTAGTACACACAACTTACTTATAATAGTTTTCTTAATAGAGTTATTTAATAAACACTCAACTACTCTACTTCAATTCAACATTTAAAAAATAATAATTTTACATTGTTAATAATTTTATTTTATTTTATTAATAAATGTATTTCATTAATAAATTTACTTCATTCCTGTAAATAACTTTACATTAAATTAAATAAATCAGTAAAAGAAATTAAATTAAAGAAATAAAATATATTAACATATATTATATTTTTAAACTTTTATTTTCTTTATTTAATGAGTGGACCCGCGTGTCATTTAATATATACAACCATTAGTCTCTATTAGACATACAATTTTTTAGCATTAAGACACTATCTTTTATCATCTTCCATTCAGACAGCTAATAAATTGCTATTAAAAAATAACCCTCATCTGAAACGTCAAGATGTATTCCATCCAAAATAAGATATAAGTAAAAATTATTAATTTCTATTTTATGTAATGATAAAATCTCTAAGCAACCTATCATTTAATATATTTTTTTTACATTTTCAATAACTCTATTTATTAATTATTATAAGTAATTTAGAACATAAATTATTATTTTTGTTAAAATTATATAAATTAAATGGTGATCAACAATATTTATCTATTTTTATTTATAATTTATTCAAAATGTGTATTTATTTTCAAAAACACGGATAAAAAACATTCCTCTGACCTCAAAAAACAAACAAGTGGAGCAATTAATAATTAATTGAAATAAAAAAAGCAAAAGTATTAAGGAAAAAGATGGTGTGGGTAAAATAGTAAATGCAGTATTATAACATAAACAGCATCGTTTTTTGCGGGAGTATAGATATACAGGACCGTTGAAGCGAGGGCAAATTGGGAAAGAAAAGAAGGCAAGAAAAGGTTGAAAGCACGCGACCACAATGCAGTGAAAGTGAAGGGAAAATGATAGTGGTTGTTGTTGTCCTTACAGTTACCAGTCCTCATACTCGTTTATGACACCCTTTTTTCTTTCCACAACTACCCTTCTTCTTCTTCTCTCTCTCTCTCCAACTACATTACTTTCTCTCTCTAGCATTATCGAAGACTCTCTCTACTTCAGCTTAGTGAATTGATTCAATCTCCTTTAGTTTCTTCCCCATGGAAGCAGGGGAAAATTGTTGCGTTAAGGTTGCGGTTCATGTACGGCCACTAATCACCGACGAGAAGCTTCAAGGATGCAAAGATTGTGTCACCGTCGTAGCCGGGAAGCCTCAGGTGAACCTCACTATCAACTCAACAATGTTGTTTTACTTATCAAATGTGAAAACCAAAACGCATTGTCGTTGACTCTCAATTCATCAATGTTTCGGTTATGTGCATTATTACTCTAGTTGCTATTATTTCCTATTTTGTTTTGGATTTATAGTCTTATGTGGAAGAGATCTAGATCGGAATCTGATTACGTAACTGAAAACGCGTCTTCTAAAACTAGATAAATTAAAATCGCTTTTATGATCTTATATTTACCTAATTGGGATATATTTGACTTCATTCTATTTCTGGATTGTATCAGTGTAGGTTCAAGTGCTACGTTTCTGAAACTTTATTTTGGGGAAATATAACGGAATTTTTGCTTAAGTAGGGAGTAGAGGAAGATTTTTTACCCAGTTTTGCAATTTCTCTTTTTTCTTGTAGGATCTTTAGCCCACAATTTACTTTAATTCCATATATATATATATATAAATAAATAAGTGATCGATTTCAAGTGGCTAATGAGTTCCAGTTAAAGACAACTCATTCGAAAGAATTCACGTTTGATTCCTGACGGAAGAGTTCTTGGCCAGATTTTACTGACTTTAATGACCTCCCGGCCGAACTCTGGATTACCAGAGCCCTATTCCCCTCAGAACCATATGGTTAAAACCAAAAAAATAATATATATATATATATATATATAATTATATATATATAATTAAATATATTTAATAAGTTCATTGTAAATCAAATGATTCACAAATCTTAGGATAAGGCGCACTAATTGAACATGATTAGGAGTCTAAGTAAATGAGTGTAGTTCTTTAGTTTTGGAATTTGGTTCAATTGAATGCTACATTTTCTTTTCTTTTGTTCTTTTTTGATATTATTTCGGTGTCGAAATTCCACTGCTGTATCTAGCCAGAAATTATCAGCTGATTTCTTTTTCGTGGTAATAATAGGTAGTACTTTCTTGTTCTTTTCGAAGTATTCACACCGAATATTTCTGTGTCAGCCTTTCATCTTCAATTGAACTCTGTTCGTAGTTATCTTTTTTTTTTTTGGATGTAAAAATCTGTTTATGGTTATCTTATTTTGAAAGAGTTAGATTTTAGAATTATTATATTTTTTTTCATGTAATTTGCTTGCATTTTTTCATGGACGCCAATAGCTTATTTTTTAAGTCATTGTGATATCCATGTCTGATTTTGAAATGGCACCTTTAATATTCTTGAAGTAGCTAAAAGTTTGGCTGGATAATTATATGCTAATTGATTTGTCACCATAATACAGGTGCAAATTGGGGCCCACTCATTTACATTTGATCATGTCTATGGAAGCACCGGTTCTCCCTCGTCTAACATGTTTGAAGAATGTGTTGCTCCACTTGTTGATGGTTTGTTCCAAGGATATAATGCTACTGTTCTCGCATATGGTCAGGTATAGTTACTACTAAAGGAAACAGAAGTTACCTGACACAACACTTGTAACTTGTTTGCATCTGACACTTCCATTTCATTGCAGACAGGTTCTGGGAAAACATACACCATGGGAACTGGCTTTAAAGAAGGTTTTCAAACAGGAATAATACCTCAAGTTATGAATGTTTTGTTCAACAAAATTGGGACCTTAAAGCACCAGATTGAATTTCAGTTGCATGTTTCCTTTATTGAGGTCTGTTATTTTTTTGTCAATGCTTGCAGAATGGTTTTTGAATTATGAAGTTTAGTTGTGCCTTAATCTTTGAACTATGTATACTTCACATGTGCAAAGTTATCTAGATTAAGTATCTGACAGCAACATTTGATTGTGAAAAGATTCTTAAAGAAGAAGTTAGAGATTTACTGGATCCCTCCTCCATGAGCAAACCAGAAACTGCAAATGGGCATGCAGGAAAAATGACCTCTTCTGGGAAGCCGCCAATACAAATTCGTGAGACGTCAAATGGTGTTATAACCCTAGCGGGATCTACAGAAGTCGGTGTCGCAACACTAAAAGAAATGGCTGCTTGTCTGGAACAGGGATCCTCGAGTAGAGCAACTGGGAGCACAAATATGAACAACCAATCCAGGTTGATATTGTGTTTTTCTTCTCTTCTTTGAACTGCCCAAATTGGTTTTTATTTATGAAATAATTATTATATGAATTTTAGTTTCTAGGACTACTTTTGGATAACACATGGCGGCCATATATGATCAGAGCAATAATCATATCACGTAAAATTCGCTAAAAATAACCGGAGAATCAAATATTGTCCACCTTTGTCTGCTAGCATTTTAAGCATCTAAAAATGAGATTGAGCTTTGGGTTTTTCCTTAATAATGAGTTATGTATGAAATGTTTTGACTTCTACTTATTATAGTGGATAACTAATAGACGGATCTTTTGTCACCATAAGAATGCTTGCAATTTTGCAACACATTCTATTGTTTTTTCAATGTTTTGCCAGTCCACCTATTTGTCATTACAGATGATTCATAAACGTTATGATATTTGATCTATGCTGTTGACCGCACTTAGTGGAAAAAATATTTGGTTGTTGTAGTTGTACCAATACATGATTGAAAAGTTGTGCCTCAAACTGTTGTTGCTGCTTATTATGCTGGAGTACTCTTCTATTTCTTATACTTCTTCAATGTGTCCAACTAGCCGTTCTCATGCCATCTTCACCATCACATTAGAGCAAATGTGCAAGCCCAAGAGTCCTAATGATAGCTGCTTGAATGATACTATGAATGACGAGTATCTTTGTGCTAAGTTACACTTAGTAGATCTCGCCGGATCAGAACGAGCTAAAAGAACAGGGTCTGATGGCATGCGATTTAAGGAAGGTTAGTTTGTGACATTTTTCTATTTTATCTTTTAAGCGTGCTTTTGACATTATATATTCACTAGTCATTTAATCTGTAAATCAGGAGTTCACATTAACAAAGGCCTTCTAGCACTTGGTAATGTTATTAGTGCACTTGGTGATGAAAAGAAGCGAAAGGAAGGTGTCCATGTTCCATATAGGGACAGCAAACTTACTAGGCTTTTACAGGTTTCTTTAGCTTTCTTTTTGCAGCATACACTTTTCTTTATCATTATATTGAAAATATTTTATCGATAGAAGAATTAGTGACCACTCTATCCCCTGTTTCTTCAAATTCATAGGAAGCTCATATATTTTAAGAATTTATTGTGCTACAAACACATCCTTTATATCGCAAAAATTCACCTATGTTGAATCTGGATCATTTGCAACTGGAATGTTAGAAATTCTTAGAAGAAAAGAAATAACTATTGCTGATTAAAGAAGATATAAAACAGGAAACATGTGTATGAAATACTAGTTTTCAATTTTTCTTTCTTTGATAATTTTTGTTTACTTGCTTTTATAGATTAAAAAAGTGAATTGATTTTGCAGGATTCACTTGGGGGTAACAGCAGAACTGTAATGATAGGTCAGCTGTTTCTCTAACTTATATCAATTTTTTTCTCTTTTTCATCCCATAATTGGCCTTCAACTTTAAGCTAACATTTCTAATCTTCATCTTGGTTCCTAAGTTAATTATCTGATTTTTTTTATGACATTCTGAAATGCATAAACTGTGTAATGTTTTCACATTCTTGGACCTTTTCCATACTCCGAAATAAATTATTTTTCAGAAGATTTGAACTATCATGTATTTATGGTTTACTTCCGAGCCTTTTATGTTGCTTCTTAAGACTAGCTGTTGTTGAATTTATGTTTTTTCTTCTTACTTCCTAACTATTTCTATTTCAGCCTGCATAAGTCCTGCTGATATTAATGCTGAGGAAACCCTGAACACTTTGAAGTATGCAAATCGTGCACGCAATATCCAAAATAAGCCTGTTGTGAGTGTTGCATAATTTTTTGTTCCCTATTTTCATTTGAAAAAATCGAGATAATTTTATTATGATAGCCATCAGGGCTCACTTTAAAAAAAAAAAAAAAAATTCTTTTGCAGGTCAATAGAGATCCCATGTCCAGTGAGATGCTAAAAATGCGACAACAACTGGAGTATTTGCAGGCAGAACTCTGTGCTCGTACTGGTGGCTCATCTGAGGAAGTTCAGGTATTTGGCTTCGTTATTATGAATCTTCAGTGAAATCTTGCTTACTTAATATATTTCCTATAGTAGGCTACTGGTGGCATTAAACGACTTAGACTTGTAGTTTTAGTGTATGATGGGATACCAACCAATATTCATCACTGTGTTTATTATTTGAAGAAAAGTATCGTAATTCCTAGCATTAATTGGGCTTTTGCCACTATTTTTATAGACATTTCAAATTTAATATGATTTACATTAATTACATACAATGAAATGGTTTGTAAATAATTATAAATATGTAATCATCTTGTAACTTATTATATAGGTTCTTAAGGAAAGGATTGCTTGGCTTGAAGCTGCTAATGAAGATCTTTGCCGTGAACTTCATGAATACCGTAGTAGATGCTCCGTTGTAGAGCCAAGTGAAAAGGATCCTTATGTATGCCTCTTAACTTTTTACTGATATTTTTCTTTGACTCGGAGTTTTTTTCTCAGAAAGTGTTTAAATCCCTGCATTTATCCTTTCATTTCATGATTGCAGTGGCGTTCTACTAATTAAAGTGAATTGATGATATTGGCTTTTGATAATTTATGTATGCAAGCTTGAAAACTTTGTTTTTCAGGATAATGGCACATGCATTGTGAAGACGGATGGGCTTAAGAGGAGCTTACCTATCATAGCGGCTGATTATCCAATGAGTGAAACAGCAGGCAAGTCTCGTCATTGGCCTGGATTTAATATTTGATTAATGCCAGTTCTACATCATGCACTTGCCTAAGCCAGTCCTTTGTCTATCTCTTTCTCTGCGTTGATCTAGTGTCACTAGAACTGCAATGACTCACGGTACAAATTGCTATTTTTAGCAGGTGATTCAAGGGAAATTGAAGAAGTAGCAAAAGAGTGGGAGCACAAACTTCTGCAAAATAGTATGGATAGAGAGTTGCATGAATTGAATAAACGCTTGGAGCAGAAAGAGGTTGTTGCAGTGCATATGTATAATTAGATGTATATCCATGACATTATGCACCAATCAAATGCGCATTAAAATCAATACAACCAAGGCCAACAACATCTATTACATATTTCATTAACCTTACTTGAAGAAATTTATCTGTGAGATATGGGCTATGGCGTCCACTTTACCTTGATAAATAAAAGCAGGGACATAAATAAAAGTGGTACTGAAATATCAGATCCATCACAATGGAATTTAATCATTGTAAGACACCAAAAGAAAAAGAAAATCACAAAAGCAACCAAGTGGTTTTCTCTTATTGGAGAAAAGAGTCTTCCATATTTTCTCCTGTCTCATTTTTTATTTTATTAACATACATATTGGGATTGATGTCTGTACAGTCTGAGATGAAGCTGTTTGGAGTATCTGATGCTGAAGCACTCAAGCAGCACTTTGGAAGGAAGATAATGGAACTTGAGGATGAGAAGAGAACAGTGCAGGTTCAATAAAAGTTATGCAAATTTATTTGGACCCTTATAGAAAAATTTATATTCATATATGTACCTAATTTATGAATGCAGCGAGAAAGAGATTGTCTTTTGGCTGAAGTTGAAAATCTTGCTGCCAATTCTGATGGACAAACACAGAAATTAGAGGATACCCATGCCCAAAAACTGAAATCACTTGAAGCACAGGTGGATAATTCAAATTGTTTTTTTGTTATAAAATTATATTTATTTTCCCATAGTAATATTTAAATTTGAATATATTCTAAATTGCAAAACCCTTTTCAAAACTTGGCATGTTAGATTATGGATATGAAGAAGAAGCAAGAGAGCCAGGTCCAACTTATGAAGCAAAAGCAAAAAAGTGATGAAGCAACAAAGAGGCTGCAAGATGAAATACAGTCTATAAAGGCCCAAAAGGTTGACTGTGTATTTCAGCAAATTTATGGTTATATAATCACTTAATATACTCTCTGTTATGAGTTATGACTCCTGAGTAATGTTGCAGGTTCAATTGCAACAGAGGATAAAACAAGAGGCAGAACAGTTTCGACAGTGGAAGGCTTCTAGAGAGAAAGAATTGTTGCAAGTATGTCAAGCTTCCTCTTTTATCATGTTATTGAATTTGTTCATGCTACTTCTCAATGGCATCTTAAGGCGCTGAAAGTTCATAAGCTAGTGTTTTGCCTATAGTGAAATAGTTTCTTCCCTATCAGTTGCATGTTTCTTCGTAAAATAATAAACAATAATTCATGCTTAATTTAAAGTTTGGGTCCCATCTAATCCTAAGCTTGCAAATATCAAATAAAAAAGGTGGAACTAGAGGCCGTGTCATTTTTCAATTGCATTTACATTACTCTTAAGAATGCTAAATGATCACCTAGCATTGATTATATGTTTGGAAAAGCAGTTAAGGAAGGAGGGAAGGAAAAATGAATATGAAAAGCACAAGCTGCAAGCTTTAAATCAACGCCAGAAAATGGTATGTATTTCCAAGTTGTTCAATGGATGCTTTGTTTTACTTAATAATCTTGCTCCGAGTACTTTATTATAAAATTAATCTCATCAGCCATATGCATTATGCTTTGCTGATGTTGTTGCCTAATTGGAGTGGTCTTAAGTCTTTATTCATAGACTTCCACACAACAGATTCTGCTGCTAGTATTTAAAAGTATGTCTACTTTTTAGCATTGTGTTCCCTTTGTTTGAACTAAACAACTCCAGCAAATTTTGGGAAACTATTTTACTGGCTTTCAAAAGGGTCGCTAAAAATATTAAAGAACATATATAGAATGAAGTTGTATTTATACAATTTGATAGTGTTCGTACTTGGTTATAAGTTATGCAGATTCAAGTCATCCTTTTAGAAAATATTCACTCATGCATAAAATTAATACGTGTTTGTCTTTATCCAGCTGATATCAAGTATACAGAAAGTTAGTCTTTTTTCTAAAAAAATTTTTTGTATACTTCTGTCTTGAATACTTTTGTATGTCTTTCAAGTTTCCACCAAATATGCATAATTCTAAATAGGGAAAAGGAATGGATTCAGGAACCCAAAATTGATGTCATTGTTGACTTTTGCAACTGATACATGAGTCCTACGTTTAATGGATACGCATGTGGTAATGGGTATGGGACACATAAATTTTTTTAAAAATACGCATGGGGTAACGGGTATGGCACACATAGTTTTTAAAAAAAATATGATACGGATATGTAAGTATAAATTTTATATAAAGATGACTAGATTGTATAAAAATAGAAATCACAAGTATCACACCTAACATAAAAATATAAAAGGAAACGTCTTTCATAATTTACTACATCACAAATCACAATAGAATTGGGAAAACATATATGAAAACGAAAAAATTAGGATAGAATTAGGAAATAAATATAGGAAAACAAGAAAAATAGAACAAAAAGAAGATATTTACATAACAAAAAATAGGAAAAAGTTATTTATATATAGCAGAAAATGTGGAAATAGTGTACAATGTAATAAGAAAAGTATCAACATTATCAAAAAAGAGTGGGAAAAACCTAATTTATAATTTTTTTACTAAATGACAAATATGTATATCTCAAACTACGTGTAAGGACTGATACATACCCAAAAAGTACCCGTGTGTATCCAAATGAAGTACCCAATTTTGTTTTATTTTTATTCTGAAAAATAATTTTGGTATGTAGTTGGTAAATACTCATGAGTACGGTTACGATCTGAGTTTTGGAGTGTCCATGCTTAGAGGTAGCTGCTTATTATAAACAAATATGTGTTATCATCGTTCAGGTCCTTCAGAGAAAAACTGAAGAAGCTGCAATGGCAACCAAGAGGTTAAAGGAGTTGCTAGAAGCTCGTAAAACTTCCAGCCGAGACACATTAGGTATGATTCGTTTTAAGTGGCAATAATCAATTCAAGTTTTTGAGTCTATTGGGATTTAAAGATTGAAGATGTTATAAGTTTATATTTTCACTTGTATGAAGTATTGAAAACAAGTTTTTAGTTTATTAGATTATTTGAAATGGATGTTCTTTTAAAATGTCTGAAGTAGTTGGAGAGACTGTCTTTTAGTAAATAGCATGGTGGTACTGTTGCTTTTTTCTTTTGTTTAATCTCCAAATTCTCTGTCAATTTCCAGTTGCAACAAATGGACATGGAACAAATGGGCAGGTAATGAACTTTCCTTTCCCTGCTTAGATTTTCCTTACTATTAATGCTATCTAAGTTTTTGAGTTTCATCTTTAGAGCAATGAGAAGTCCTTACAACAGTGGCTTGATCACGAACTAGAAGTCATGGTAAAAGAACATGAAGTTCGTTTTGAGTATGAGAAACAAAGCCAAGTGTATGTAATATATGTTCAGTAATTACTTTTGTTAGTGACTGATTTGTGGTGTAGTCTTTAATTTTATGACGTAATCTTCAGGCGAGCTGCCCTTGCAGAGGAGCTAGCCATGCTGAAGCATGTAAGTGAGTTTGCTGCTAAGGGTCTCAGTCCTCCAAGAGGAAAGAATGGATTTGCCAGGTTTTTCATACGAATCTTATTTCATTTGCAAATGCCTACCTCTTCACTTTTCAGAAAAATGGGATCTTTGGAACAACATTGAGGGCAATACACAAAAGTATAACATCTGTCATCCTGATTGTTTTCAAAACTTGTCTTCTCAGGGCATCCTCCATGTCACCAAATGCAAGAATGGCGAGAATAGCTTCACTTGAGAACATGTTGAGTATATCCTCTAATTCACTTGTAGCAATGGCTTCTCAACTTTCCGAGGCAGAAGAACGAGAACGGGCATTCACTAATCGTGGACGTTGGAATCAGTTGCGTTCAATGGGAGAAGCCAAAAATTTGCTTCAATATATGTTTAATTCTGTTGGAGATGCTAGGTGCTCTCTTTCTCCTAAGCTTTCTCTCTTTTATTGGTACTTTATGTTTTTGATACTCTAGAAATAAGCTAGCCAAACAATTTTCAATTTAAACACAAACAAAACACAGATATAAGATAAAGATTGGAATATATAACATTTAAAAGTCGTGTTTGGAATATACTGTTGAAATTTGAAGTATTTGTTCATACTATAACAATAGGTGCCAACTATGGGAGAAGGACATGGAGATCAGGGAAATGAAAGATCAAATCAAAGAACTTGTTAGTCTTTTGCGGCAAAGTGAGATGAAGAGAAAGGAATCTGAGAAAGAGTTAAAAGTCAGAGAGCAAGCTGGCGCTGCCACATTAGCTACCCCAGCTTCTGTAAGATAATTGTTATTTTGTGAAGCATTATACGCCAATAAGAATGCTTTGAATAGTGAGATAGTTGCTGGAACTTTACATTAATTGTTCCATGCTGTGAACGTTATGCAAAATTTGGATTTAGGATTTTTGAAGGGTTCTATAGTAGCTTCAAGCAAAAATCAATGAACTGTGGTTTAAAGTAAATAACTCATTGTACTGCTGTAATGCTGTCTGTCAAAGAACTAGATATAGGCACCTGATAAAGGTGAACGCAAAAGCATTAGACTCATGAGTAATAAAAGAGACTAACATCTGCACAACACCTTAGGTTCTTGGATATCATGCATAAAACCATTATACATCTTGATGACAAGAGAAAACCAACAATTTTTATCCCAGAGTCAAGATAAGTTGCATTCCACTGTCAGATAGTTCCTCTTTTTTTGGGTACCAAACAAGTGTAATGTTGGTTTAATTCCTAGTTTTCCACATTACTTTTCACTTCCTCTTCTTCAACCCAACCAAGTATACCATCCTTGACCTACCAAGTAGCAGCCTTCGACAAATTATCAATATCAAAATGCTCTGAAGACAAAATTATTAACAGAAACTGCAGATTACTACCCTCCTCGTATAACATGAAATAATAAGTCTAGTAATCTTGAACTAGTAGAATCCAATCAAAATAAACCAAAATAATGAGATTCTTAGATTTTAAGGCTCATGCTTTTGTGATGTTACTGTTACCTGAATCAGTGACTTTTTGAGCTTGATTAAGAATGAATTTGAAGGTTTGAATTATGTTACGTGGATTAAACTTGAAATGAAATTAAATTGAGCATTTTTAAATAGCTTCTTAGTTTCTCATGATCCATGCCTATCTCCTTGAATTATATTAGGATTCTATCAATTATTATTTTGTGGTTGCTGTTGTAGCGAACTTTTGGTCAGCATTCTTTTACTTCTGTATATTATAATTGTCATAAGGTCACGACTTATTTTGTTAATAATAATTAACTTCTCATCACTCACATCAACAGGGAAATTCTCCAAATTCATTGAAACATTATACTGAAGATATGAGGGGACCTTTATCTCCAATGTCTGTGCCAATACCAAGACAACTCAAATATACGCCAGGAGTTGCTAATGGCCAAATGAAGGAATCCGCAGCATTTGTAGATCATGGTAGAAAGGTAAGTTAACTGTCGTTCATATGAAATTGGATTATGTCTTTTATAGGAGACAGATGTGAATTTTCTGTTAATGCAGATGAAACCCATTGGGCAGCTGTCAATGAAAAAACTAGCAATTGTAGGACAAGCTTCTGGCAAGTTATGGAGGTGGAAAAGAAGTCATCATCAGTGGCTACTACAATTCAAGTGGAAGTGGCAGAAACCATGGAGACTTTCAGAATGGATTCGACACAGTGATGAGACAATCATGAGAGCAAGACCACGATCACAGGCTTTGCCACACATCATGAGATGATTTTTTATTTTCATTACCAGCCCAGTTGCAATTTCTGTATTTTATTGACCCACCAGAATTATCATGGCAAAATGGCATTGGAAATAACAGCGTTAGGTAACCCTTTGTTAATTTATTTATTTAATATTAATTTCATGCAAATCATTGTGCTGCTGCCATTCACATGATCTTCTTGCAAAATTTTATCCTTCTTTTGAAGAAATGTATGTCAAGACTTTATCTTTTTCATTTTTATCCAATTCTGTGCTAATTATTAATTATGTATGACTTGATCATAACTGCCAAAATAGTTCCTTTTTTCTTAATAGTAAAGATGCACTGATCTGAAATTCCTCATTTCATGCAACAGTGTAATATAAGTAGTTGCTGAAGAAGTGAACGGCTATGCCTTGAATAATGCTGTCCAGATCTTGGAAATTTTTGCCATAATTACTGTATATGGAACATCTTAGGAAGTGTGCTGCAACATAATGTTTGGACAGCTACCCAAATAATGAAAAACAAGATACCGCTTGCTTGACGAAATCATAGACTCTGCCAGACAATATCTTGGAAAATAGTCTGTTCCTACCAACACTAGAAGAAACCAATGAAATATTCATTTGTCTAATCCTGGAAATTTGTATTTAACATCTCTTATTCCTTCTTGTGTGTTCTGAAGGTCCTATTGTGTTTAAGCCAATTGGTTTTTGTTGATAGATTTTACACTGTAGCATGTCACATACCAGGAGGAAATTCCTCTGTAGGTTTTTCATCTAGAGCTTCCTGTTGTAAAAGACACGAGCTATTTTAATTTTTTGCTGTAACATTAGCTATTATTATACTGAAAGAGATTCTCCCGTACAGTTTGTTTAATAAGATGATGGTATCTACTTACGAGCTAATTGCAGTTGTCAATCTGATTTTTCTTTTCTTGTCTAGTGAATTTCATTACATCAATGGGATTATTAGAACCCAGAGCTCAAAGCATTTCAGTGTTGAACGATGGATACAGCACCCTCCTCTACTGTTCTCTCCACAGCCTCACGATTTCTCTGATTTATCTCTTCCTTTCTATTATGTATCTTTTCTCTCTTCATTACTCTTGTCTTGTCCTTGGTTATGTTTGGATTGAAGTTTGCAAAAGCAACTCTCCTTAGATTTTTTTTTCGGATTTACTTTTTGAACAAACGTTTGTGAGCTCCCAACTGAAAACCAAGAAAATTTTCTTGAGCAACAATTTTTTTTAGAGTTCTTTGGCGTTCATCGATGACTGACTTGCCAAATAAAGAAGCAAGCTGATCAATGGCGGATTAGGATCTTCTCAAGTTTTTTTTCTCTCATGTTTCAAATCCTCTCAAGTTTTTTTTTCTCTCATGTTTCAAATCTCTACTATTAACCAACTTCTGTACTTTTTTTTTCAAATTCCAAAACCATCCCTACTTTCTTTTTTAAGGATGAAAATCTCACATTATTTCCCTCCTATTGGTTTCAACTTGACAACATTTTCTTGCAATTTATTATATATATATATATATATATACACTAACGAACATGTAAAGACAACCTCATCTACACCTTTGGACTTCATTGCTACACACCACCTGAGCCAGCATTTTTTTTACAAGTGTCCAGTTTTAAAGCTATACACATCAAAACATCTTGCAAACAAAGTACAATTTATTAGCCAAATATAGAAGTAAACAATTGTCTCGGCTTTTTCTTTCAAACAAAAAACGCCACCTTGCAAACAAATACAATGTTAAGTCAAGACACCCCACCTTTCATTTATTGTCTTTGGCATCACTATTTACTTTTTTCAACAAAAAAAACCCCATTTTATACATTTCTTCAATCCATGCAATGAAAGAAAAGAAATTCAAATGTAGATATCTCAAAATTCAAAATTTTCCTCTTCAATTTTAAAATTTAAAATTTCTCAAATCCCCATCCTCTCTTACTTTTTCTCTCTTATCCCACCAGAACATTAAAATAAATGATGGAGGAAGAGAGTGTTGTTAACAAACAAAAACAAGAGCGCAAATCTTTATAATAGACACTTAACATAATTGTTATAGCAAATTTTTACATGTGTTAAACAACCAACCTATTAATTCCGCATCATCTTTAAATATTATTTTTGTTTTTACCACTTTAGTCTTTCACTTTCCCTCTTCAATGCAAAAATTTTCAAATCTCTCTTCCCCTTACCTTTTCTCTCATATTCAACACAACATCAAATCAAAATCTTTATATTAGACACCTTCACATAATTGTTTTAGCATTTTGTACGTGTGTCAAGTTTTAAAGCAAAACACATCACAACATCTTATCCTGATAAAACTCAAAATTTACCTTGCTTTAGGTTAAATTAACTCTTCTCTATGTTGATGTTTGGTTTTGTTGTGATTTTTTCTGGATTGTTTATTCTCTCCTTTAATAATTGATATGGGTTTCAAATGAATTATGTAAAATTGAATTGTGATGTCTTTATATCTATCATAATGAAGTTATATGTCATTTGAAGGCTGAATGCAAAATTTATTGAAAATGTAGTTTTGATTATTCCCTCCACAGTACGATAATATCAAATTATTGACATCAAGATAAAACAGTAGCTATTGTTATTCTTATGAATAAATTACTACCGATTAGAGTTTTATAAAATTAACTCGTCAATATGCTTTTTAAATATATATTAATATCAAATGAATTTCTTTCCGTATGTTGCACGGATGTAAAAACTAGTATCTAGGTACAAAATAGCCACAAAAAAGATGATATTTAGTATTTTTGTTGTGTCATTTGAACATTCAAATATATACATTATACATGTTTATCTTTATTTCTCACTTTATATCTTCTGCAATTTGCACACATTTAAAATATATATATATATATATATATATATATATATAAAAGTAAAAATAAACAACGTATTAGACATTTGAAATTTGATGTTCAAGAATCATTTTTCTATCTCTTTTGGCAAGTATTTGTACACTTTAGCAACCTGTTTGATGTTTCACACACCCCAAACAGGCTGTTGGGAAAAAAATGTATGAGGTGAAAATGATGCAACAAATATAAGATAGAGAAGATGACTCTGCAATTGCTCCAAATTGTGCATAGACATTGAATTAGCATGGTACTTCGCGAGTTCTCTCCGTGATACTTTAGAATTTCTTGATATAAATTGCACATTCACTATTAAGCATATGCTCAATAATAGTTTACAATACAAGTATTAAACATATCACTCAACGATAATTTACTAAACAATAGGTTGCTAACTTCAATTTGGACTGAGAAGAGAGGAAATAATTTAGAATTTTGACTTTGGTAGATTTCTTTTATCATAGTACATTAGGTTTGTTTTCTTTCCACGCAGTGCTAACAGTCCCTTTTACCCATATTTCAGTGAATGAGTGTTAAATACCACCTTTTACCGGCATTTCACTTTCAGACGACCTGGGCAGCTTCAATACAAGAGCCACTTAGGATGCACCCCACATTTTTTTTATTTTTTTTTAAAAAAGATTGTAAATACCACCGTAAATAACTCACAACTGTGAGGTCTCATATTTAAACAAAAGATCACACGATCAACCTAAAAATATCAATATTTACCAGTTGAATTAGAACTTAAGAACTTATTCACCCCACGTTCTATCAAAAACTCCAAGAGTCTAATTAATATCAAGATTATATTAAGTTTATAATTTTTGGACCTCACTCTTAATTGTTTTTACACTAGTTCATACTACTATTTTGTCTTTCTATCCTCCATCTATAACATAATTAAACCCAAAAAAATAAAAATTAAGTCACGACATTACTACTGCGTAGATCCAATTCACTATCCTCCAATAGTACAATCTCTTTGATTTCCTGTAACATCTTCAAGACCTGCCACATTGTGGGTCTCTGCTCTGGAGAAATCAAGCTACAAGTTGTAGCCACTTGAAGAAGCATATCCATTCTGTTGTCTTCGCTCCCATTATCATCCCTGATGGATCTCACCCATCTTGACATATCACCAGGAACCATGAATGGGAGCTCAGAAGCATATTTCCCAGTTAGAAGCTCTAGCAACAAAATACCATAAGCATAAACGTCGGATTTTGGGGTTGGCTGGTGATTTGGATTGCGAGTCTCTGGAGCTCTATAGGGTGCAGAATCACCAACCTCATCGAAGGTAGATACATTGCTCAACAAAGACAGGCAGTAGTCTGTGATGCATGCCTCAAAATCGGGTCCTAGGAGAACATTGGAGGACTTGAGATTGCCATGGACCAGTCTCCATGCCTGGTGGATGTAAGAAAGCCCTTGTGCTACGTCCTCTGCTATTTTTAAGCATGATGTCCAGTGCAATGGCCTTGCCCTGCTTGATCTGGAACCTGCAGCAAATTAGAATTAACAACAGATCATGTTTAGTTGTTTACTAAGTTAGTTACATGTATATTGAGTGTGAATCACTCCAATTGAGTATGGCGTAAGGGCTAGAATGAAGGTACTTGAAAAAAAAGGGAGGACCTTTTCCCACCCCAAATGACTTTGGATCAATGTATACATCCAAAAAAAAAATACAGTTTTTTGTCCCGATGGAGGATATATACATCCTGAACTATGTATGTGTAGTATTTTAGAAATGTGAGGTAGGTAAAGTTGCTCCAAAATAAAAAAATAAAAAACAACCTAGCCATAACTAATGCAGTTTGGTATGCATCAAGAAGTCCATGACATGACTCTCACACAACCACTTGAACGAACGTACTCATAATTTTCACATGACAAAGTTAGAAAGTATAGCAGTATATGCGGCAGAGATGGTAGGGACCCAAAGGACAAAGGATTAGATTTAAGCCAATACCAAGTTATAAACAACCAAGTACCTTGGGTTCCACCTCAATGAGTCGTGCCACAATGGTGCAGTTGATTTAAAACTCCTCATTATAGTTCATCAATAATCGTCCTACCATTACCCCCCATAGTAATGACCAAATTTTCCTTTCATAGTAATGTATATATTAGATTTCCTACATCGGACATAAGTCATCTTTACAAAACCAATTTGAAAAGCAAGAAGTGTCTCTCTTTATAAACAAGAGTATTATGAGATCTTATCTTTATTCTACATAGAACTTGGTTTTTTCCAATAATCTAAAATCCGAATTCAGATTGTAATTAAAAACTATTTCCAGCCCTCAAATGGAAATGTCTAAAGTCTAAAGATAATGTAAAATAATTAGAGAAATGCTAACAAGTGTCAAATAAATAATTCACCATTCCTATTTGCTTGTGTTAGAAAACAGCTTGCTACTGCACCCAAAAAAAACAACTTGCTACACGACACACAGAATAAGTTCTTTATTCAATTAATAATTAATTCACTGTCTCATCTTATAAAATAAAAAAATAAAACCATCAATCTACATAAGCAATTCCTAGTCTATACTAGTCAGCAGCAAGATTCTCGGTGCCGGTTGAAAAACTCAAATGTCATCAAATCTAGAATACAGTCACGTGTAAAAAGAGAATTTCAATTTCAACAAGACTTTCCACGCACCAGAACAAATATCAAGTCACTATTATATTTCCTTTGTTTATATCTCATCGAAACGTACAGGTACTCACCAAACAATAACATACCAGCATTTTTAATATTATTTTATTTTTTTATGTAAAATTTGAAGTGACAGCAACGAGTTGGAGTTAACTCAGTGAGTGACGATACGAAAGAACAAAAAAAAAAAAGACAGAGAGAAATGAAATGTAATGTACCGTGTACAAGAGATAAGAGACTTCCATTGGGCTGATAGTCATAGATAATGAGTCTCTCTTGATTCGCCTGAAAAAAAGCCCTAAGAGGAACCAAATTAGGATGACGAAGACCACCTACTGATTCCATGTGACGCTCAAACACTTCCTTTGTCACGTGCCCACCCATTTTCCCACAATCAAGACGCTTCACTGTTACAATCAAACGGTTATCAAGCACCGCTTTGTAAGTTGTTCCCAAACACCCTCTTCCTAAAAGCTCCGCAGATCCTTTCATCAACTGGTCCAGCGTATACACCTGCGACTCACCCGCACAGAATATTAGACTCCCACTCTTTGCAACTTGCGCTCTCTTCACCTTTTCTTCTAACTCCCTCTCTTGTTCCATTTGCATCACAACCGCAGCCTCCGCCGTCGCCGCTGCATCCGAAGCCATCACACTTGAACCAGACGAACCTTTTCCTTTTTTCTTTCTCTGTTTCTTAATCACCGCCGCGAAGCAAACCAGCGAACCGATCAGGAAAAAAATTCCGGTAGAGAATCCGATAATCACCGCCTTTCGATCGCGTTTCTTTTCGTACGGCTGCCGGATTAATCCATGAACCTGCGCGCTCTGTCCGAGTCCAACCGTTGGCGGTGAACTCGGTGCGAAAAACGGGGCTGTGGGACGACATTCCTTCCGAACGATTTCGCCGCAGAGATTAGGGTTTGAGGCGAATGAAGAAGGCTGAAAACGAGACAGCGTGGAGGTTAACGGAACCGCGCCGGAGAGATTGTTACCGGAAACATCAAAAGTTTTGAGAGAAGACTGATTAAAAGGAGGAATAGCTCCGGTGAAAGCGTTGAAGCTTAAACGGAGATAGTAAAGACGATCAAGCTTGGTAAAATCTATGGGAATAGTTCCAGAGAGATTGTTGTGAGAGAAATCCAAGGTTCGAAGTCTGTGAAGAGAGAAAATAGAAAGTGGAAGAGAACCTGTGAAGTGGTTGTTATCAAGGAAGAGAGTTTTAAGATTGAAGAGGCCGGAGAGGTTAGGTATGGTTCCGGTGAGGGAGTTGTTCTGTAAACTGAGGACACGAAGTTGGTCGAGACGGGATAATGTGTGAGAAGCGAAAACGCCGCCGAGATCTATGCTTCGGAGAACGAGACGAAGTACTTTGGATTGGTTGTTGCATTGAACACCTTGCCAGTTGCAGAAAGGGGTTTTGGTAGTAAAGTTGAGGTGGTTGTTTATGTCTGCTTTTGATTTGAATGCTAGTAATGCTGTAGGATCTGAGAGAGGTGAGGGTGGGGTTTTGAGTTTGGAGGAGTTGCAGGAAAATGTGTTTGAGAGAAGTAGCAGTGTTAGGATGAGCAACATGGTTGAGTGAGTTGTGTTGAGTGGCATTGTTGTGAAGAGAAGGTTTATTATATTATTGGTTAGTTGTATTGGGAGAGGAGGTATAGATTAGTGATTTGTTCATTTTGGATGTGGTTGGGGGAGGGTAAAGAGGAATGGGAGGAGAGGCTTTTTAGATTTCAGAAAGAGGGAAGCGAGCAGTACGTGACAAAAGGACTTGGGGGCAGCTGGGACAGAGATCACGTGATAATAATCAGGTAGTACGCAAGATGGAAGGGAGGGCAGGGAAACAGAGAACCTCCGCTCTCGTGCTTCCAGTCCAACTCTTCCTCCTTAATGTGTAAATTAGACGTAACGGAATAAAGTGTCATACTATATTTTACTCATAATGCTTACTTTATTCTCTCTTTGGCAAATTCTTTCTTAAACGTTAAATCCATTTTTAATACTTATTTTATTTAATTTTTAATCTTTTATTTCTAATTTTTGGGTTTTAAGTCCTTCTATTTTACGATTTTTAAATTTTTGTTAGTTCCGTTTGAGTTTTTACAATATCATACTATCATTTGGTTAAATTTTATTTCATATCATTGCTTTTATAATTAAATTAATTTAATATAAATTAACTAAATAAAAAACAATTTATTATTAATTTGAAAAGGAATAGCATGAGGCCTCATTTGAGATTCACCTCAAATTAAAAAAGGAATTTCGTGTTGTATCATTTTTCTTAAATCATCTCATTTGCATCATTTTTAAACTCAACTCATTTGAATAGTATGATCCCTAATCTAAATTTCACCCCTCAAATTGAGAAAATGAAATCGTGTTATGTGTTATTGATCATATCATGTTCGTGTTTAATCCTATTGTACTTTCTCTTGTTTCACAAAAACAATTCAATACCCAACAACATTCCAAACCCATGAAACCCCATTTTCCTGCACAAGAACATCTCAAATGTCCAAACTGTGAATCTATCAACACCCAATTTTGCTACTACAACAACTACAATCTCCCACAGCCATCCCATTTTTTCAAAAAGTGTAAAACGTATTAGACAAATAGTTATGCTTTTAGGAACATCTCTTTTGGTGGTGGAACTAGAAAACCTACTAAACCTTGATCAAGTTCCAAACTTGCAACGACACCTTCTCCATCATCATCAACCACTTATTTAAAAGCACAAGTTTCAGTTTGACGGTCTAACTCCACCTAGATTCATGTGAATCCAATTGAACAAAACCAAAGGGTTCTAAACAATGGTGCAGGGAGTTTTAGTTCCCTTATTTCATCAATTGATCGATTTGAGAACCATTTTAAAGTATGAATTCAAATGAGTTGAGTTTAAAAATGATGCAAATGAGCTTATTTAGGAAAAATGATACAACACAAAATTCCTTTTTTAATTTGAAATAAAACTCAAATTAGGAGTCATGCTATTCCTTTTCAAATTAATAATATGAAACTTTGCTTTAATAATATTTTTTTTTATTTAGATATGATACACAATTTATTAAACAAATTAAATTATAAAAGTAATAACATAAATTGAATTGACGACATAAAAAGAATTTAAACATATCATTAACGAAAATATCACATCATAAAAATTCAAGGAGGCCAACAAAATTACAAAAACTGCAAAATAGACTACTAAATACTCGAATTTAGAAAAAGAAAAATTAAAAGTTAAATTTAAACAATATAAAGATATAGAGAGACTAAAAATACATTTAAGTTTTTTTATAAATTATGGATTTCTTTTTTCTCTTTATTACATCAACCATAGATTGATTTGGTGTAGATTTGATGAGTTTTGAACTTTGAAAAACACATTTATTTTTTATTATTTTTATCAATCTAATATTAATGAAGACATTATTTAATTCATAAAAACTATTAACTTACAATTTTAAAAAATGTCATGGTCTAAATTTTTATTTAATTTTTAAAATTAATGTGTTATATCATTGCAGTTTACCTTTATAAATAGTCCATCATAACATTTATCATTTATTTTATCACAAATTTTAAAACCGCCAAACAAGTTATGTTATCACCATTTTATTGCAGTTGCATTTATAGTTTTCCCAACAGAAACATGTTCAGTCAAAAAAATAGAAGTTTGGGTAAAAGAAATAAATGCAGTACTGTCATAAAAGAAGAAGAAATAAATGCAACACTTTACTATATTGGTTTAAACGTGTGTTCCCACATATCGCACATGTATGGATTATTTTCACGAATCGACATTTGTCTATGTATAGTTTCTATAACAAATGTATCACTTAAATATCTTGTATTGTTTTCTTAAATATGTACGTAGAAAATTTATATATTTCAGATACATATTAATTAAATATATATTTTTATTTTAAATAATTAATTCATAAAATACTTTCTGTTAATTAATATATCAGTAAAAACATAAATCTCATGTTTGATTTATATGAAAAGTTAGAATAATGGAATTATATTTTTTTCTTCAAATTTTTATGTAAAATATATTTAAAAGACACACAGTTAATTAAATACAAATTTAAACTTTAAATAATCAATTTTTTAAAATTCATCCTTTTAATTAGTTGATCAATAAAAAATATTTATCTTATGTATCATTTAATGATAAATTAAAATCAATATATTATATTTTTTTAAATAATGTAAAAGATATTTAAAAGACACACTGCTAATAAAATATTTTCTTTTAAATAGTTAACTGGTAAAATAATTTCTATTGACACATCTGTGAAAAACATATGACCTATGTATCGTTTATATTAAATTCTAACTAGTGTATTATACTTACCCGAGAGATAGTTTAAAATACATTCTTTTAAAATACACCAAACCAACCATTATATTGTCACGCCACAGTATGTTTAGTGTTGTAATAAGTAGGTTAAATGTTGGGTTATAATTATTTATTTTGCTCTTTTAATTTTAATATATTTACAAAAATAATTTATCTATTTTAATATTGAACTTGTTGATCTCTATTTGTATATTTGTTACAATTTTTGTTTCAAAATGTAATTTTTATAATAATTAAGTCTTATTTCTTGACTATTATAAAATAGAAAGACAAAATATATAATTAAATTTTATTTATATTTTATCATATTAGTACACAACACATAACAACAATGGAAATATGGTGAATTTAAGTTATGCGGTTGCACACAAATTCAAAGGTTGGAGAAGAGAAGAATAAAGGAAGGAAAATTGGAGTAGAAGCATGTATTTATTGTTGTATAAAGCTTTATTTTTAATTTTCTAAAATAGTTTTCTACATTGTTGTCTTTAAGTGCTTTCAAAAAAAAAATTATATCATAATTGTCCTCAACATCTAATGAATTGCGAGATATTATACCAACTTTGTAATATTAACGTTATTAATTAAAAGGAAGTGACAGAGGTACCAATTTGATTAACATTACATTATATTAGAGATAATTTTCAAATCACATAAAGTGAATAAGTGACCTATAAAGTTAAATAATTAACTATAACTAAATTATTTTAAAGTTTTCTTAATTAAAGTTTATTAACAAAACAAAAAGTGATTTAAAATGAAGTATACAAAGCTTTTTACTTTTAATTCTACAAAATATCTCAAATTTCAATCATATTTCAATTTTTTTTAAACTATATAATTTATGTAAAAAAATTATCAAAAAAATATTTAGTAAAAAACTAAACCATATCCATGTCTGGTTTTCAATGAAATATCAATCAAACCCACATAATATATATATATCTCTTAATATAACACACTTCCAAATCTTTGATTAGAAAAATAAGAATTCAATACGTTTTCAGAAAATCAAAGATCTTTAAGTGAACCTTATTTTTATTGTTACATTACAATAGCATAATTATATTAAAAAAAAATTAAAATATGGCAATAATTTGAAGAAAAAGAATAAAAAGTTTATTTTTCTAGAACATTGATAGTAAATACAGATCATATCATAACTGGGTAAATAGATTGAATAGTGAATTTGAATCTAGGATTTGTATCACTTAATAATTAGATTTGGATTTGATGCAACACTAACCACACACATTCACATTCACGTAGTAAGTGATTATGCGAGTGTTTGATCCGAACCAATAGTCTTAATCTCAAAGTTTTTGAGTTTTTTAAAAACAAAATTTATCAAACTGAAGCACTGAAGTTTTTTAAATACGTGCTGTTGGTCCCGGAGAGAACTCAAGTCCCAATAATTAGTATGTGTGAGTTATTAGTATTATTTATAAAAATAAAATAAAAAATAAAAAATCTCATTGTAAAATGAGAAACATGGGCAAAGGCCTGTATGATAATGAGAGAAGCGGGCTGTGTTTGGGGTCCATTATGTGTCACTCTCACAAGTTTCAATAAACACAATCAACATTTATTATTATCTCAACTCACAATCAAATATGGCCGCACCTCTTCTTCTTAGACAAGCTCTACTGCTTCGCGCTTTCTTCCATAACTACAAACGCTTTACTATCGGAGCCGTTGCTTCGGGCCACCGTCCATGGTGCAGCGCCGCCATCAACCCACCACCGGATAAACCAAACGATAAAGTTAACTCCATCAACAACACCTTGAATCTTCCGAGAAATGAGTTCCCCTCGAGTTACCTTCGTTTGGATGATGACCCCGATTATCGAAAATGGAAGGATAAAGAAGACGAAATTCTCACGGATATTGAACCTATCGTCTTGCTTACCAAGGAAATTCTCCACTCAGAAAGGTAAAGCACGCGTTCTAGTTTTGCGTTAATGAATTTCCATTTTTTTTTTTTTTTTTAAATTTTCGATTTATTTATTTATTCAATTTAATTTTCTGAGCTAGGTATATGGATGGAGCGCGACTAACTGTTGAAGACGAGAAAGCTATAGTAGAGAAGCTCCTTGCTTACCATCCACACTCTGAAGATAAGATTGGATGTGGTCTTGAATCCATTATGGTAAGTCCTAGATTCCTATGTTTCTTTCTTCCTCCTTATTGTTTAGATAAACACCTTCTATAATCTATATTTTAATTGAAGTTAAATATGTTTCGAGTCTAATAAAATATAAAAGGATATAATGTTGGTTTAATGGATGAGGTGGAGGAGTTAGGGAATGGGTGACTGGGTGGGGGAGTTAGAGAGTGAAGTAATAACGAGGTCTAGGATTCAAGTCTCACCCTCATCAAAATACTAACAATATTAATAATACTAATTATTAATATTAACAGTTGAAAAAAAGGTCTTATAAAATATACTCCCTCTGGAATGAAATATAAGGAAAAGTTGATGTATCTGGTTAAAAATTAAGATCAGTTACTCTCTTTGCTTATATTTCATTCAAGAGTAGTACATTTTTTGTTTTTATTTGATGTATCCACTTTTATGCAGTACAAAAGTAGGTACATAAACTAAATTAAAATTTGAGATAAATATATGTACTAAACACAAATTTAACCCTTTAATATATATAAACTTTCATGGGATTTCTCAACACTTTAATCATGGTTAGTAGCTTTTAATCTACATCCATACGAACTAGTGTTTTCTTATTGTTGTTACTATTATTATTTTGGGATCTCAAATTACTTTATGCAAGGATATACTGTTTGTGATATTATAAGCCATATTCAAATCATGATTATCATGATATTGATACATAGATATTGCGATTGTGTTGCCAACATTAGCGGTATTAATGAGATAAAGTGCTTACATTTATTACGAGTGTTTTTTAGTTGAAGAATACTACATCTTAAACATTCTAAATTCTACTCATTTTAAATTACAATATTAGGTGTCTTGTGTGTGTATATATATTTATGGAAGAATATATAAACACAAAGTAAAAGGATGCTGCTTTATTAGAGCTTAGTCTGAGCATAATGATGTTTGGTGTGAGCAGTTAGACTCTGCATAAAGCCATGGTTGTTTCAAGTCTGACCAGGTAGGCAGACTTCTGGTTTGCTTCTATAAGGTAATGGAATGACCTTAACCTTGTTTGTCTAAAGCGGCTAAATGCCGAAAACGGTTGGCTTAACTTAATAACTTGTAACTTGTAAGATCGAACAACCTCCGCCCAAAAGTTTTTAGCTGGGATTAGCTTTGTTAGAAAACGAGGTGGATGAATTAGTTTTCTAAGGTATACTCTTAATTGGTCACGACTCATGCTGGCTAGTTAATGTTGAAGACACCCTTGTTTTTTTTTTTTGAAAAGCTGTAGACTCCCATGTTATCTAGGACTCCCATATCCATTTTCATATCAGCTATGACCCAATGCTTCCAGGTTTCAATTCGGAAGATATATAACATAACAAGTTTCTATAAACTACACAACAAACCAGGAACTTCAAAATACGATAACACATAGTGAACCAAATTATATACCATCCATATACCGTGCGTCCAGTCAGCACAATTGAAACTGGAATGAAATAAACTTTTTAATTAAATATTCAGTTAGTATTTTTTAAACAAAGGCAAGGCAGGGAAATGGCAGCAGTATTTGTTATTACTTATTGGTTGAGTTGGTTGGGGTTCCTTATAGGATAGAGAATAGAAAGAGGGAAAGGTGAAAGGGTCCCAGTCGGTGCTCTGATGCATCGTCAATGATGGGTGCCTGCATGATATTTTTCTTTTGTTTACTTTTCTAGCTATCTAAGAACAGAAGAAATTATGTTAGAATGAAGAAATTGATTCGACAAAAACTTCCTCTCTCACTCTAGCTTTTTAGTATTATTTTTAAACTTTTTTTTTCTATGTTGACCCTCATCAATCCAGACTTCCTGCATACAGGGGATACAATATATTGGCCTTTTTAAAAATTTGCCTATAATTTAAGCTTGCAATCAATGCACCCAAAAGAAAATTCATATAAAATGTTCATGACTTCAAGGGTATGATATGCTTTTGAGAGATTGAAATAGATAGATTATGGAAGAAGATATGGAAAAATAAATTGATTATGAGTCTTACATCTTCCTAAGGAGAGCAGTCCATGGTATTCTTTCCACTTGTATGCACTTCTGCAGAAGGGAATAATCATGTGAAATTCCAATCATTTATGTGGGTACCAGAAGAGCATACTAGGCATTGTTTCTTGGATGTCCCTTCTCTCCAATGATTTCATGTGTGATCCTGTTTTATGCAATGACTTATCCATTGTAATATTTTCATGTCTACAATTGTGAATTTACTTTTTTGTGGGATTTTTACCATCCCATATTCATTCCCAATGTTGCTAGTATTATAGCTATGCAGTATACTCTTTCTTTTGATTTGGGTGGTATTTTTCTATTACAAGTTACACTAGAAGCATTCCTCTATTTAATCAACCTTGCTTGAAGTTGAATCCATGGTTGGTGTCTCCCTTTATTTTCCTGTTATTTTATATATGATGAACTCTATATACTTAAACCATGAGACTTTTGATATGATAGTTTTCCAATTGTTACTTTTAAACAAGAATGTGCACGTCCTTCTAAATTTACACTCCATAAGCTCCGTTTTAATTACACTTTAATGAAAGTCATGTGTTCCTGAGACCCGTCTCCACTACTCTAGCTTTCTGTATCATCTAAGACTTGCATCTATTTTTTCTCGACTTTCCAACTAAGACCATATCATATGCAAAAAATCATACATTCTTGACAATGACTCTTGGATATGTTCAGTAATCACATCTAGAACTAAGATAAGAAAATAAGGGCTCAACATTTACCTCTGCTTTAGTCCAGTAGTTATAGGAAAGTTTTGAGTGGCCTTGTGTTTTCATGCCAGTCATGATACCTTATTATCTTTGACTGCTCAGATGTAGGCAATACAGACTCCTTTTTCCCCATACCATTCCACAAAACTTCTTTAGGAAGAAATATTACAGAAGTGATCCCCTGTAATCCACTAATCCTAGAGCAAAGCTCCTCAAAGATAAGATGATTCTCACTCTGCCCAAACCATAAGTTCCTAACAGAAAAGATACTGAACGCCTTAATATAATTATGTTTCCTCTCTGATAGATTTGCCACTTAAGCAAATTGTAACCAATTCTCTATTTTGCCCATTTGTTAGTCTATGGCCCAAACCTGGTACCTAACACTACCTCTACTGGCCGCCAAAAAAGTAGCCTTGTCCTTATGGCTGATATCTGTAAATACATAATGAAAGATATTCTTAGGTTGAACTTTTATTTGGCGTGTTACTGAGTTGAAGGAGCAAGTTATCTATTTTCTTGTCTTCAATAGGTCTACCATCATAATCTTTGAAGCCAATAAATTTTTTGCATGGGCGAGTTCCTATAATACTTGATGTTTTGTTTCATGGAACACCCATTTGGCACTACTGTAGCTTCTGTTGAGTGAAGGATTCTCTCCTCAAGGAATCCATTGCTGGGAACATGATGACCAAACGTATATAACACAATTCTTCCAATTGTCTTCAATAACTCTCTGGTTCCTCAACTTCAGTTTTCTTCCAATTCTGGCTTACATGCCCATTCTGTCTGGCCCTCTCTAGATCCTTACAGATAAGTTTCTAACCTTGGATGTTGAAGCTCTATTTTACGTTTTCCAAAATAGTGGTTGTGCCCTAGTATTCTATCATTGTTTATTTGCTGATTTCACTTGATTTGTTCACTTCGGCTTTGCTCATTAAGCCAAAATAGGTAGCTGCAAAAACAATAAGAAATTATGAATTCCTTGGGTTGGGTCAGAAGCATACTCACTTCATCAAATGCTATTTCTATGCCTTTAGGTCAGCTCCATGAGCTTTAATTCAGCCATAATTCTAGAGGCGAAGGGTTGTCCAATCTGTGTGTGACATGTCCCTTCCACAATCATGGTCGGTTCCTTTGATGGTTTCTCCTCCACATTCTCCATCTGTTGTTGTTTCTTCTGTTTTTGAGGTACTCTGTTTGGACACAATAAATGGACACAATTGTTTTTCATGCTTATACTACTCTCTAATTCTAGATCCAATGTTCCTTCCTCATTTGGTGGCAATACGTCTCTAAATTCTATCTTAAAATGCCAAAAAATTTCCCACTCTAGGAGAGCTTGACCTTTCATAGCCTTCACAGCCTCTGTCATCTTCTCCTCTGGTGTTCCCATGGCTTCCAAGTATTTCGGCGTCACTGGCTCCCCTTTGAGCATCCGGCAGGTTAGACCAATTGATAGAAACCCGAATTACAGAGAATGTAGAAATTGTATATTAGTAATGGAAAAAACAAGAAATATTACAAGTGATCCCTTGTAATCCCAAAACAAAATTCCTCTGAGATAAGATTATTCTCATTCTGTCCAAACCATAAGGTTCCTAACAGAAAAGATACCGAATGCCTCTACCCTTGCTACCCCGTCCTTAATATAATTTTGTTTCCTCTCTAACAGAATTGTAACCAATTCTCTATTTAGCTCATTTGTTCTTTGTTGGCCTAAGGCCCAAACCCAGTACCTAACAGAACTCTATCATTCACCTTTTACAAATCAATGAAAATCATGTGCAAATCTTTTTTATTACACTAATATCTCTCTAGTAGTCTTTGTAGCAAGTATAGTGCTTTCCACAATCGATCTTCCTAGCATTAAACAAAATTAACTTTCTATTACATAGGTCTCTTGTCGAAATATTCTTTCAATTACCCTCTCTTTTTTCTCCTTCACTTGTTTAGCATGGCTGTAGATATCATGATGTCGTTAATCACTTTTTGAGTCATCTTATACCTTCCTTTCCAATCTCCTTGCATATACGGGGTCCAATTTCTTTGCTATTATCCGTACAATTCAATGTTTCTTTTACCTTAGATTCTTGAATTTGTTGGTGGGAGGAGTAATACTGATCCTTGTCTCTATTCTTGATCCTATTCAACTGCAAAGCGATGTACAAGTATAACAGCAACAGTAACAACAATCAAAAGTCTTGTCCCATTAGGTGGGGTTGGCGACATGGATTAAACAATACTTTAATGTCCTATCATATATCATGGATTTGGCTCCTCTAAAATGAGCAACTCACTTTAGAGAATAAAGTGAGTAATGTCAACCATTGATCATCAAATGAATGGTTCTGATTTTGTGCACATGCATGACCCAATCATGGGTGGTTATAATATCAACCATCGATCCACTCACTTCACCAACTTCTCACTTTAAATGAGTCAAATCCGTAGATCATATATAATGATAGATTATTAAATCCAAATCTTTCTGAACAATGGACCTATAGTTTTTCGTGATCTTACTAAACCTCTGACTATTGGACTATTCTCCACTTGGTCTATACTTCTTATAGGTTATTCTACAAATCTTCTCCATATATTCACAAACACGAGACTCTACCATCTTTATCTTTACTGATGCTACCCCACAACTTTCTATTGTAGTTTTCATTTTTAATCCTATCTGGTCTTGTGTGTCTCCCACTGATGATTCTTCCATATAATCTTTTTTACTTCTTTTAAAACAATAGCCAAATTGATGTGCGTGTACTGATAAAGTTGGAAAAATGTTAACTTTAATTAGGCTTTAGCCTTGTTTATATCTTCTCAAAAAAATGTTGGGCTTAATTATACTTTTGCTACAATTACTTTCAGTTCCCCAGTATGATCACAAAATACTGTCTAGTAGTTTTCAAATGGATCCAATTAACTCCCCTTGTCACATTGATATTGATCTAAACTGTCTTTTAATGTACAACTGTACAAGTAATGTGTAAGCAATGTCATTATCGTGTCAGGTGTAGGGAATTATTTGTGCTGCATTCTTATGACTTTTTAGATATTCTTAGTTCAGTTCTATACTAATAATATCTTGTGCCTTAGTTGGCTTGCTGATCACAATTTATTTGATCAAATCATGTTTATGCTAATTGGTCAAAGACAGGAGAGCAAGATAGCTCTTGCTTAGATCATTAGATGATATTCAAATGTTTGCATCTCCCAAATCCCACTATTGTGGAATATAAACATTTCACATCTCGATTTCCTTTTGTCTACTGTTTAATTTGAATAATTTGAATATTTTTTATTTGATCTTCAGTTATGCAGACCATTCCGGCATTCCCCTTCTTTTTGGTTTGTCATGCCCAATTTTTTTTTTTTGAAAAGTTGTATACATAGTTTTACATTTGATTTCCTATTTCATTTAAATTTACATCGACTGGCCTTAAGATCATTAATTAAGCTATTATTGTTTGGATTTGCTTCTCGATGATATGTGGTTACTTTTCAAAGTTGGCATCTAGTACAGGATATGTATATGTAACTTACTTTTCTTGCAGGTTGACCGTCATCCCCAATTCCGACACTCAAGGTGTCTTTTTGTTGTAAGAACTGATGGTGGCTGGATTGATTTCTCTTATCAGAAGTGCCTACGGGAATACATTAGAGAGAAATACCCAACTCATGCTGAAAAGTTTATTCGAGAACATCTTAAGCGTGGGAGTAGTTGATGTATATATAGTGGAATTCGCTAACTTTGGTATGCCAGTATCTGATATTGTGACTACTTTTCACGTCTATCCCCCTCCACCCTCCACAATTTTTCGGTGGCTTACCGAGGTTGTGAATGTTACTTGATAATCATTGATTGGAACACTAAGCTTGTTTTGAAGGGATGCAAAATGATTGAAGTGAATTTCACTTAGTATACATGTGGAACACTTTGTTGGCGATGTAGAAACTGGTAATTGGGTGACTGGTAGGCATTAAGGAATTAAATTTTGTTGCTTGATCACCTGTATATCATAGGAAATTTTTACTATTGGATGTCCTTTTTCAGTCTTATATCATTTTAAATGTTTTTGAATATAAGCGTGTGTTTGGTTGCGCACTGATTAAAATTGATTTTAAGTGAATTTATTTTAGTTAAAATTGAGTTGAATATAAAGTGATTTATGTTTTGATATGTTTAGATAAAAGTGAGTTTCACCGTAAATTTCAGTATAAAAATTATGTTTAAATTTGAAAATTACAAATCCTAATTTCAATTTAGAATCTATTTTGGATGTAGAATCAATTTTATTCGACTATATGTAAACATGTCAAACATGCACTACTTAAGTTGGGATTATACTCATTCTGGACACTTTGGGCATGGAATGTGGATTCATTCCTAGAGAATCACCATAATGCCGCTCAAGAGTCTCGTAAAGATGAAGTCTTATATAATTAGAAACATTTAATCACAAAACTTAGATACATTTAAAAAAAGAGAAAAAAATATTTTAAATAATATATATTTTTTATGTATGTTCAAATAATATATATTTTTGTGTTTCAAATAATATGTTTAAATAATTGTGTCTAATCAAATATTTTCTGACTATTCAAAAGTAAAATAGCACAGAAGTTGGGATTATACTCATTCTGGATTTTGATTGAGGTGTCTTGTGTCCAGCTATGTTAGTAACGGGCCATTTGGGAGTTGTTGTTATGGCCATGTGGGACATGTGCGAGTGGGAGGTTGCCTAGCTAGGTGGTAGGACTATGAGCTAGTCAAAACGGGGAGAAACCATGTTTGACCTACTTTTAGATTTTGGGTCATGTTAAAATGACTTTTTCGAATTTCAAAATGGTGAACGCACAATATCCATTTTTATTTTTTGGCAAACTTCTCAGAGATATTTGATATTAAATTTGTAACTTTATATATGTTTCTAAATCCCAAAACGGAATAATTTTTCCGTCGGGACATTGCCTTAGTAATTAGTCAAACACTTTTTCCTTTATCTTTATAATCCACAAGAACAATTTTGTGCAAAAACATGTAGTTCACAACTAGATTTAACTAAAATGATTTTTTTTTTTTTTTTATGTTAGATTTAGACAAAATTGATCCTAATCAACACATGTACACTTATATAAAGAATGTTTTACCGGAAGAGTAAAAACAAAGGTAAAAAACATGTTGTTAGAGTTTATAAAGGTCAACAACAATTGCATAGCGTGTTTTATTCTCTTAGAAGATATGAACGTAATTAATTCACACAAGTGTAAAATTTTGAATTTAAATATATGATAAGACGTTTAATTTAATTATATCTTAAATTTAAAAATAATTTCGAATTTAAATATATAATAAAATGTTCAATCTAATCCTATCTCAAATTTAAATATAAAATAAACCGTTTAAAGTAATGATATTGACATTTTAACTTAATAATTTTTACTTTTTATGATTAGACTGATTAGTTGATTAAAAAAAAAAAAAAAACATCACTGGTATCATTAAACTCCGACTTTGTGTTGCGGACCCCGCCCTAGTATCAGTGGTCTTCACTCTTCAACCAGCTGGATCAAGATCCTTGTGGGCCAACATTTCCAATCCACAACCCATTGTGACAATATTTATTTTCTTAGTACTAAATATCGCCTGTGACACACGAATGAGAAACATTTTCTCCGGAAACCCTATTTTAGTCTCTAAAAAATAGTCATCTTATTAATCATTTTACAGAATATTTTTCAAAATGTATGTTTCGTGTCGATTTTAAACATGAAAACAAACGCATTTTTTTTAATGAAGGTTCGTTGAATCGTTTTTATGTAAATCTTGAGGTCTGTTCTATTTTGATAAACTTTCAAAATTCAATCCATCTAATTTTCTTTTAATAAAAAAAAACATATTATAAGTCTAAAGTATAATTTTAATTTTCATCGAATAAATAGTATGGTAGTGTGGATTGAAACTAAAATTACATTTAAGTTGAGTTTAAACAAGAAAACAAATACATTAATTTATATTTGAATAGTAAATCAAAAAAAAATTATTTTAACATAATGTATGTGTAGCTATTAGTATGGATGTTTAAATAATCTAAATTTAAATGAAATAATGTAATTTTAAAATTACAAATATATGTTATCCTTTCAACAAGACAACAAAACCCGCATCTACAAGATTTTTTATATATATATATAATATATTTTAAAAAAATTACTAAAATATCATTTTTTTTTATCTTAAGAGAGGTCGCATCTCCGTCTTGCGATCAAAGATAAATTTTTTTGATGCGCATTGCGGAGATGCGACCATCTATAAGGTTTTAATTTTTTTTTTATTTTAACAATTGAATAATTGTTAATTTAATAATTAAAAAATAATAAAAACATTTTAAAAAATAAAACTATATTAATAAAATCAAACAAAATACATCACTTAATGTTGTGCCAAAACAAATAACGTACTATATTATTTTAACAACTCCCTCTTATTTTTTTAGATAAATCTATATTATTTTATCAACTCCCTTTTATTTTGCATATAAAGCAGCAACTTAATTTTATTTTATTAACAACTTCCTCCTATTTTTTGTATGGATCTAATAAATAAAAATTATTAGGTTTAAATGCTGTTTTGGTCTCCCTATTTTAATTTATTCATAATTTTGGTCGCTCTATTTTTAATTTTGCAATTTTGGTGCCCCTATTTTAACTAATTCGTAATTTTGGTCCCTCTATTTCTTAAAATTGACACATTTTATAAATCTAATGGATCACATGTTTTATTTAATAGAATCTAATGGATTACATTTAAAAAAAATATAATATTAAAAAAATATTAGATATTCATTTCAAAAAATATTTTTTATTATAAAAAATTATTAAAAAAATAGTTTTTAATTATTTTAAAACTAATTAATTCTAAAAATAGTTTTATCTATTATTTTAAAAAATGTTTTTACAAGAATTTTTAATTATTATTTTTATTACTAATATTTTTTATCATATTTTTATTCTAAAAACTGTTTTCTTTTAAATATGATAAAAATATCCGTAGTAAAAATAATAATAAAAAATTCTTCTAAAAACAGTTTTTAAAATAATAAATTTTGAAATCAGTTTTTAAGAAATAAAAAATAAAACTATTTTTAAAATTAATTAGTTTTAAAATAATTAAAAACTATTTTTTAAATAGTTTTTTATAATAAAAATTATTTTTTAAATAAATATCTAATATTTTCTTAATATTATATATATTTTTTTAATGTAATCCATTAGATTAACAAAATGTCTCAATTTTAATAAATAGATGGACCAAAATTTGAAAATTGAAAATGGAGGGATCAAAATTACAAATCAGTTAGAATAGAGGGACCAAAATTACGAATCAATTAAAATAAATGGACTAAAACTGCATTTAAGCCAAATTAATAATATAATAATAATAATAATATATCAAAATTAATATTAATACGGTTGAATATATGTGCCAAAACAAAGCTATATTATGTTTGATTTTATTAATATAATTTACTTTTTTTATTATAATTATTTTTACTATTATTATTTTTTTATTAATTTTTATTTATTAGATCCGGAGAAAAAATGGGAGGAAGTTGTTAACAAAATAGAATTAAGTCGTTAATTTATATGCAAAATATGATAGAGTTGTTAAATAATATAAATTTATCTAAAAAATATATGCGAATTGTTAAAATAATATAGCACGTTATTTGTTTTGTCACATCTACATATTTTGTTTAATTTTATTATTATAATTTTTTTAAAATATTTTAATTATTTTTTATTTATTAAATTAACAATTATTCAATTGTTAAAATGAAAAATAAAAAAAATATTAAAACCTTATAGATGGTCGCATGAGGATGCGACCTCCTAGGTCAAAAAAGGTAGGCATTTCGATATATATTTTTCAAGGTGGGATATATTGGTGAGTTTTTTTAAAAAAAAAATAGGGATATGTATTTAAAGAATTCGCATATGAAGTTACTCATTCAAATTTGTTCCGATTTGGACGGGAAAATCCACTTTGATTAGATACATATGCAGGTTTTTTTTTGAATTTTTGGGGCGGAAACCAATTAATGGGATTGATATCCACCTCGTACCTGACCCGTTAATAATATTATTATCATTTTTAAATTTTATATATATGTACATATTCAATATTTAAAATTATAATATTCTCTTTTTAAAAATATAATTTTAATATATTTTAATTTTATAATTATATAATAATAATTATTTTATTATATTTATTATATTTATTATAATTAATATGACTTTTAAAATATTTTATATATATGAATAGAAGCAAGTGCGGGTTAGAAAATTTAAATCTCATCGCCGACGGTGAAAAAAACTTAAATTTTATATTCAATAAAAAAGAGAGACGGGTACAAAGAAACTCAACTAATCCGATGCGGAGTGGGCGAGACAAAACCTACCTTCACCCGATCTCGTTGTCATACCTAAATGCTACTAATTTATATTTAAAAATAAAAATCCAGACATGGACACATCAACTCACATACAACATTTTTGTTATAGTTTCAATGTTAAATTTGAATATATTTTAAGGTAAAAAGACGTCCAATTCAATTTGTTAGACATTCAATATGATCCAATTAAGTGAGATTTAGATTAGTTTGATTCACTCAATTTTTAAAGATACATAATTAAGTATTCAAGCAAGTAATTTCAAATAACATATTACAAAACTAATGTTCTATATGACAAGGTTAAACCATAATTTAACGGCAGATAGTTTTTATATATATAAATTGGTATAATTATCATAGAGTTATTTGATATGGTTTTCTCCCACGAACTTATAATACGTTATGAATTTGTAGTATTTTTTAGATGTTATTTCTAATAAACGTTTGAGTGAATAATGTATAATATTTCTTCTCATTTTTTAAATCATAATTTTAATAAAATCAAATGTTAAATAAAAATATATTCAATTAATTGAATAGCAAATGTTATCGAACACTTTAATTCAATACATTAACTTAATTACAAATTTTCAATTATTTTTTTTCAAAAAGCTAGCATGACAAAAAGCCAAACTAGGTATCTTGCAAGAAGTCCAATAAAAGATCGTCTAGTGTACTATATTGTAGAAAGCTTTCATGAGTCCCAATAAATTAAGGACTTTATTTTATTTTACTTTATTTTAATTTTCTGTTTTGGGTTTCGATACTCTTTTTGCCAAAAAAAAAAGAAAAAAAAAACTCTGTTCTGCGATTGAAAGGAAAGAAATCATCCACTTGCTTTCTCATCCATTCAGACTCTCAGAGAGTTGGCTTGTCTGACTTTGACCTATTTATATGAAGTGGGAGATGCTGCTAATGGGGAGAAAGTTTTAGGAAAAAAAAACACCTTATCTATCATAAAAAA
>JBBPBQ010000001.1:60220322-60236508 GCA_037974755.1 Cicer yamashitae
AAAAAAAAAAAAAAAAAACTTAAATTATGGTAGTATTCACTGTTTAAAAAAAGTTTTATTCATTTTTTTATATTTAAAATCAGATAAAGTATTACTATCTATTAAAAAAATTAAAATAGCAATAGAAATTCAATGATAAAAATATAATTTACCTATAATTTTTTTGGTTAAGAATTAGAGATTGATAACCAATTCAACAAAAAAAATTATTTTTTTCTTCTCAAATTTTTGTGGTTATTTAAATTTTTTTGTAGTAGTATATTACATTCATCACTATAAGTAAAACTCATTAGGTAAATTTACAAAATTAAGAAAAATAATTTTCTTTAAAAGTATTGACAATCAATATTTTTAATTATCCTTTAATATAAAGAGTAAAATTTAAAAATTAATGTTAATTATTTATAAATTTAACACTAAATATCAATTTTTTAATTTATTCAATTGAATGATAAATTAGGTAATTTTTCTTTTTTTACAAAAGATTAAGTAATCTTTATAAGTACTAGAGTTTGGTGCACGTACAAGAGAGTAATAATTGAATACTATTGAGAAAAGTAAGTTGTTGTGTTGGTGTTGTGCTGGAAACCACGACCAAGTTAATTCCACAATTCACAACAACCACGATGAATTGATATCTATCATAGATCACCTTTCAACACCCCAATGACCAATTCATCACTTCCCTTCACTGATTCTGTCTCACCTGCTTGCACTAGCTACTATCCCTTTTTCGTGCATTTCTCTTTATCATCCCCACCCACCCAACTTTGTTTTTTGAATTTCGAGCCTACAAAAGAGCCACACTACAATTGAAAACAAAGATGCAAATAAAATACCTACATATTGGAGCGCAATTGACAAATAACTAAATTATTTAATGAAGCATATTATTATATAGCATTTGTGAATTTTATGTAATACATTTATCTTTTTACTCTATTTTTTATATTTAAAATTGAAAGAAAAGGAGTATGAACTATAGAGAAACATTTTGTTTTAAGATGTTAATTATTTAAATAAAATATATCTTTATGTCTCTAAAGTTAAATCACATATTTTCGATTACCTAACATTTAAAAAAAATATATATTCTCATCGAAGTTGAGACATAACTTATTCTTCTTAATTACTAAATTACATTAAATGATAAATATATTACATTTTAATGGTTAATAAGATATATTTTATATAAATAATTTATAATTTATATTTTAATAGTCAATAATATAAAATATATATTTGTTGGCTATATACCCACACTAGTATATGGATATTTTGAAGGTGCATGGCATGGGTTGGCTAATTCTTGGAGTAACTGAAAAGACATGCTCTATAGTCGACTATAGCTCTCTGTTTCAGAATAGTAGTCCTTCTCTGGTTCTAAGCTTCGCTGCTTATATTTATTGTAATGGGTCAATTGCAGCAGAGACATTTCTTTATCGTACGACAAAAAGAAGAACTGTGTTGTCCTTTTGGATTGTGTTATATATTACTAGTAAATTATGTTGGAAAGCTCATACTTCCATAATTGTCATGTCTAGTTAAACACAGGGAATGAAAATCAATTATTTACGTCTCATTCTAAAATCTTCTTTGGACTTCGCCATTAGATTCACTATTCGGAATCAATATACCATGCATGATCGATTCATGCGTTTCTTTGTGACAAGTTCGCTTGGAAACCCAAAACTGAATTTTTAATTTTTAAGAAAGAAACAAAATCTGTCTACTATTATCAGTATTATTAAGAATCATCACTGAAGGCGATAGAGATTCAGGGGTGTTGTTTGACTAAATCAATCAAAAACAATAAGTTGAATTATTCACCGTAAAATTATAAAATTTTATTTTTTTGTCTTTATAAAAAATTTATTACATTTTTACATACAAACATAAATTACATTTTTATCCAAGAGTACTTACATGATATAGTAAGAATCACTTTCGACTAAAATAAAAGTTTAAGATTTAAATTCAATCATAAGAATTCAGTAGTGTTAAATATCCTTAGAGATTATTTTTTCGTTTATTATGGTCTTACACACATTGAGATATGATATTCATATCACAAAATAAAAATTATATAGTTTAGTTTATACAAAATTATTTTGTAAACAGTTTTAATCTTTACTACAACGGAATATGTTTAATAGTCTTTGAGACTTTAAATTTTTGAATGTGTTTTTTAAACATGTTTAAAATATTATGAAAATTTTCTTAACAAAAATTTAGAATTTTTTAACTTGTAATGAATTAAATATGGATTTTTTAAATGTCATAAACTCAATAAAAATAACAAAAATATAGACTTACAAATCAAATATTGAGATAATTTTTTGTGGATAAACTTTTTGTAATATTGTAAACATATTTATAACACTTCATTCAAAAATATAGCTTTACGTTTCAGTAAGAATTAAAACTGTTTCCATGATAATTTTGTATGAACTAATAAATATAATTTTTTTACATAGACTAAAAAACAAAAAACTTAAATTTATCTCTATTTATATTTATTTTCTCATATTTTTATCAAACTAACATTAATTAGGTCATTGTCTCGAGTTTACACTAAGGAGATCATATGTACTTCTATTTTAAGTAGCTTTGTAAACAATCTAACACACACCTTTTTTATTTTAAAAAAGTCTAATAATGAAACTTACAAACACTAAATATGAACAAATTGAATAATGTGAGTTAAAACCAGTGCCATAATATGTCAAATTTCACCACAATTTTTTTACTTATTTGATAAGTTCTTTGGAAAGATCAATTAATATCGACATTTTTTTGACAGAATTCAGACATTATTATTTTTCAAAGACAAGACACTTGTTAATGATCTTCAAATAAAAATATGATATTGGGTGCGTTTGTTTAAGATTTTTTAATGAAAAAATCTATTTTTTAAATCAAAAATCATTTTTTATTGTTTAAACGGTCTTTGTTTTCAAATTTTTGAAAAACAATTTTGTTAAAAAAATCATTTTTTTGGCTAAAAATGAAAAGCTAAAAAAAGTAACTTCTCACGTTTGCTCGTGCAATAGATGATAGAGAAATATGCCACAAATTTTAAAAACACGAAACTTAATTTACTAATGAGAGAAAATGATGTAATTATCTTCTATAAATTTTTACTACAGTTTTCTCCATACTGCATCAGTTTTACGGTGAACGTTTTTCTCCTTCAATGAGAATCTAACATCAAGTAAGTTTCATTCTCCTTTTCAATTTCTCTCCATAATTTTTTGTTGTTGTTTCTATGCCTTTTATTTGAATAATTTATTTTTACATTATTCATATGTTGATACGAATGTTTCTTTTTTTTTGCTTATTGCTTTTTGATGAGTACTTAAGATTCAATTTTGAAATGTGTATAAGAAATGGAATAAACTTTTAAGTTTTAAAGTGTCTATGTTTGAAATATTTTAATTGTTCTGTAAAAGGAAGATATGACATAGAGAAAAAGTGAAAAATTAATGTATTTAGAAAAGTCTTATCTTTTATGGTAATTGTGTAGTTTAAAAAATCACTTTTATAAAATTGTATACAAACAAATTAAAAGTTATTTTTATGATAGTAAACAAACGGAAATAAAAAAAATTATTTTTAAACAAATCTCTACAAAATAATCTCTAAATTTTTTTTAACTAAAAATTATTTTTATTCAAGCTCAAACAAACGCACCAATTAAAATTACATTGAGACTTGTATATTAACTTTTTAAAAGTTATTTTTTTTATTTTTTCCACTAAAAATACAACTATTGATTTTTCAAGTTTATTTAAGTATGGTGTGACCTATTAACGTGCTTAAAAACCTATTTCAATTAATATTTTTAAATAAATTTTCAGACTTAATTTTGAATAAATTAATAAGTTAATAGGTTTATGAAATTAAATTTTTTTTAAAAAAATTAACATGACATTTTAAAATAACTTGACTTCATATGAGGTATATTTTATTTTTATTTTATTATATATGTCAAAAGTTGATGTTATTAAATTAACAAATTTATAATTTAAGGTAAATTTTAAATTCAAATGTATAATAATAATGATAGTAATAAGAAATATTATTTATTTTTACAAGTAAATTTAAGTTCATAGTTTGATCATTTATGTAAATAGACTTAAAAATATTAGTTTTGTCTATTAAAAAATAATATGATATAGACTTGTCATAGATTAAGTCATACATTATTGTCAGGAGTCCGGAACTAATCCCACTCTAACAAATGACTTTTTTGGATAAAAAATTTGTACTTCACGTTTTTTTACTTTGTTCATAAAAAGCTTCGGTCGACTATCACTTACCTAATTATTCAATTGAGTAGTGTTAATAATATTTTTTTATTACTCTATTTCTAACATTATTTTTATTTATTTAATAAAATACATATAAATTTTATTACTTTATATGAGATCGATTTCTAGAATAATAAGATACATTTTATTCAATAAAAAATGAGTATTAAAAATAGAGTAAATAAGACGCATGTTTAATTTAATAAAGAATGAGTATTAAAAAGAGAATGAAAAAGAGTGTTAGTGTCCAGTACAGTTTTACCTCCACGCCGGTTTAAACTTAAACATTCTACTACAAAATTACTGGTAAGCAGCAACAAGACCATTTATTTGAAATGAAATGCCACGTAAGGGTGAGAGAGAGAGAGGAGGAATCCATTAAATCTTAGGGCACAATTGTCACGTGTCATGTAATTAGAAGCATGGCCCATTATTCATTCAGGTCTAACTAAGCCTACCCCTCCCAACAAAATAATCTTATATTATTATTGGTTCCGTTTTGGAAATCCACCAATTAAATTAAATAACACAATCTTCTTTTATCATCCTCCTTCCCCTTCTCTTCTCTCAATTCTCAATTCTCAAATACACACACCATATGCTTCCTCCATAGAACCATTTCACACCCTTCCTTCATTAATTAATTATTCAATTCATCTAAATAAAAGATCTATTATAAAATGGATACTCTTTACTGCTCAGAACAACATTGTGAGGAGGAAGAAAAATATGAACTAGAAGATTATTATTATTATTACTGTAACAACAGCACCACAATTACAAACTTCAACAACATTCCTTCTTCGTTTTTACAAAAAGACATGTCTTGGAACAATGAAGAGCTGAAATCACTTCTAGCAAAACAACAAGAAAACTCTATATGCATCTTTCTACAAACAAACTCGGTTTTGGAAAGTGATCGAAGAGAATCGATTGAATGGATGATGAAAGTGAAAGTTCATTACTCTTTCTCTGCTCTAACAGCTGTTCTTGCTGTTAACTACCTTGACAGGTTTCTGTTCAGTTTCCGTTTTCAGAATGAGAAGCCATGGATGACTCACCTTGCTGCTGTTGCTTCTCTTTCACTTGCTGCTAAAATGGAAGAGACCCAAGTTCCTCTTTTACTAGATCTTCAAGTATGTTTCATTGTAGCTCTTGATGGAAACAAAAAGCACCAAACTTGAAGTTGATTTTTGTCATTTATGATTCTTTTCAATTTTGTGTAGGTGGAAGATAGTAGATTTTTGTTTGAAGCTAAAACGATTCAAAAGATGGAGATTTTAGTGCTTTCAACACTTGGATGGAAAATGAATCCAGCAACTCCTCTTTCGTTTATTGACTTTATCATAAGAAGACTTGGATTGAAAGATCGTCTTTGTTGGGAGTTTCTTAAGAGGTGTGAAACTGTTCTTCTATCTATCATTAGATCAGGTAACTTTTCATTAATATCTTCGATCCGTTATTAGATACTGATAAAAAAATTATGTTCTGTTTCTCATCTCAATTTTTTGATATTTTTATTTTTAACATTGCAGATTTCAGGTTTTTGAGTTATCTACCTTCTGTGTTAGCAACAGCAATAATGATACACGTTTTCAACAGTGTGGAGCCTAATTTAGGAGATGAATACCAAATCCAACTTCTTGGTATTCTTGGAATTAACAAAGTAAGGGAATTTTCAGTCAAGAATTTGTATTAACTCTTTGAATTTTTTTTCTTCTATTACATTAGTATAGTATAATGTTATTGTTTTTATTAGTACTTATGTAATTAATGAAATTGATCTTTATGATAACAGGAGAAGGTGGATGAATGTGGCAAGCTAATGTTGAAAATGTGGAGAGGGTATGAGGAGGGGAAGCAATGCAAGAAACGCAAGTTTGTGTCAATTCCAAGTAGTCCAAATGGTGTAATGGATGTGTCATTTAGCAGTGATAATTCGAATGATTCATGGACAATAGCAGCAGCAACAACAGCTAATTCAGTTTCATCTTCACCTGAGCCTTTATCTAAGAAGATCAGGACTCAAGATCAGCTTCTAATAAACTCTTCTACCAATTCTGATTTTCTCACCATTCCTCATTAGCTACTCAAATTCAACTTCTTCACCTTTTATTATGCATAAAAAAGAATTAGCCTTTATGTTAAGTATCCTTCTATCTTTCTTTCTATTTTTCTCTTTTTAAGGGACAAGTTAAATTGCCAACCATCTCTCACTTGCCTACTCATACATCAATTGTGATATAGACTATCCATGAACCTGAGATGGACCTATGGGACCAGAGCAGAGATTGTTGGCATTTTATGAGGAACAAATTTATATATAATGAAATAATAATAATAATAATAATTATATATAAGGAACATGATCATATCAATTAGTGTATTTATTACTGTATCTTGTACTTCATCCAAATTAAACCACTTCATAAACATCTAAATCAATATCAAATGAGTTCAATTTTTTATTTTATTTTTAATCTTTTACTCTCTCAATTATCTTCTAATAATCGATCTATTTGATTTTTTTGGATAAATAAAAAATAAATAAATGATGTTTTCGGATTTTTTTTATTTATATCTTACTTTTTTTTTATTTGATCAAATTGCGCTAGTCCAAAAAATATATACAGAAATGTCCTACTTTTTTGTTCTGGCAACCTGAAGATGTGATGGTCCGAAGAATTTTTTTTTATTCTTAATAAAAGGTTGCATTCCGGCGATGCCACCATGTACTAGTATGTATTTTTTTTTTAATTCCATTTTATTTATACGATTAATTATTATTTAATAAATTTTAAATAATTAAAATATTTAAAAAATTAAAATATTAATAATAAAATAAAATACATTATTAAATAATAATAATAATAAAAAGAAAATTATATTAATAAAATAAAATAGAAATACATTAAATTGAAAGAAAAAAATACATTAATTTAAAAAAAAACACAAATTAAAAAAAATACATGAAATTTAAATTAATTATTTACATCTAAATGTCTTTCAGTTCTACGTCTATACGGTCGTGGAATTTGTCTAACCTTTATTACGACTTAATTGTGCAAAATTAGTATATCCGTTAACCAAAGAGAATTGATAATAAATGTTCTATAGACATTGTTTGATAAATCTAACTTATTATAAATTAATATACTTAATATTTTTAATAAATAATTTTTTATTTTGATTTATTAAACAATGCTTTTAGAACATCTCCAAATATAACATTTTAAAGAATTCATTTAATGTTTTTTTAGTGAGCCAACTTAAATTTATAATTATATTTAAAATTTCGTCTCTAAAATTTTTTCTCTAAAATTATTTAACTTAAAATATTATTTCTTTCTCTTTAATATTTCATATTCTCTTTCGCAATTTTACACTTTCCAATTTACAAAATTACTAATATTTTAATATTATGAAAACCACTTGTATAATTCTTTAAATATATAATTTCAGTTTAATTTATAGAACTCAAAGTCACACATAATATACACAAATAACATTTTTAATGCTAAGATCGATATATTTATAAATCTCAATTGGAGATGCTTTGGGAGTACTTGATAGCAAAATCATACTTCAAAATTCAATATACTTCTTCTATTCATAATAATTGTTCGTATTTATACAAAAAATAATCTTAAATAATTATTTTTTATTGTAATTTTAATTTTTTTACTAATTATAGTCTTTAATTATTATTATATATTATTTATAGTTTATTATTCATCTATTATGTATTTATAGTAATTGAAAATAACTAATAATTTATAAGAATATTATAGTAATCTTTAAAAAATGTATTATTTAATTTATATGAAATAATAAAATATAATAATTATTTTAAGATGCAGCGAGTATAAAATTGAGGGAGTAAATGGTGAAGATTTGGAAATGAATTAGATTTGCATGTGCGAGGAGGAACATGTTGTCGGCCACGGCACTTATGTGGAATGAAATACGGATATCAATGAGGGCTTATTTATTGGGGTGTTGACCTTCTTGCGGTGACTTCACTTTGCATTTGAATTGCATTTGCAATCATAGTAAAAAGTGGTCACAGAATGAGCTATCCAGCTGTAGTAGCATCCTTTTTTCGTTTTTTTACTTTTTATTACTTGTCCAATTGTTCTCAAATTACAAGTAATAATAATAGCAGTTGTATATTTATAATGAAATATAATTAAAATTTTTAATTAAATATATTAACTTTTCAATTATTTTTATTTTTATTTTTTTAAAAAAAATAAAAAATATACTATAATTCACTTACACAAGTGAGATTTCATATTCGAATCAAATAAAACGTTAAATCTAAAAATATATGTCATTCTTTGTAAACACTCTTTTTGTTTATTATCTATTTTTGTAAAAAAAATAATGTAAATTATGCTTTCATTTTTAATAAATAATATTTGTATTTAAATGTATTAAATTTAATTTTTTATTTTTCAAGAAAAATAGTAATATTAATAAAGATATGTATTGAAAAAATAGAAAATAAAGCTAAAGAATGGAAAAGATATTTATATTTAAATACTTCCACGTTTAAGTAATAATTGTTTAAAGTTTGACATGAGTGAGATGTTAAACTTTAGAAAATACACCTTTTACTATATTAGAATCATGTTGTATATAATGTGAAGGTTGAGTCTATTGAAGACAAAAATGCCCCGTTCGACATATATTGTATCGTGATTTTTGCTGTTGTCTTTTTTTAACTCATGAAATTAGGACAAAATGATGTTTTAGGATTGAAACTAATCATAGTCTAAGGTCAAATTAAAGAGTTGAACTTCTCTTTGCGTTGTTTTTAATTTTTAAAAACTGTTAAAAAAAAATAATTTTTATACACCAAAGATGTTATTGGTTTGAGTCGCGAACTAGGTCGTTGTCTTTGTAGACTATCAACTACGATATCTCCAATATAAAACAACTAAATTACAGTATATATGTTTCGTTACTGGATCGTAGAAAACCGTTTTAGAATTACACCATCTAAATATAGCGATTAATGTCACTCGTAATATGGTAATATGATCACACGAAAAATATGAAGGAACAAAATATTTCGGCAAAGGGACAAAAAGAAATTTTGAGAGGAAGCAAAAAAGGGAGAAAAAAGAAAATTCTGAATTTTTCAGTTTTTGATATATCTTCTAAACTAAACCAAATTTTCTATTTATAGAGAAATTTTGCAACTGACTGCAGCAGAAATTGCGGATTGCGTAAAATGGGAGGAGTGCATAACGGATAGGATGTTGACTCAGTGGTTTTATTTTTTCGAATACTAAAATATAATACACCACCAAGTCAAGTCGAGCCGGACGGCAGCGACACCCATGTGGTTGTCGGTTAAATTGCATTCTCTCTCCTCTTTACAAAATTGAATACCTTTTGGGCATATCCCAAATACATACCTCTATTTTAATGTGTGATATCCTCTTGTGATATTTCTTTATTTTTTCAATTCAGATTACATTAACTCTACTATTTCAACATTATTTTTTAATATTTTGTTAGCAAAGATAGATGAATTCTGGATCAAAATTCCGGTCCGGAACAACAACCACTGCTGCTTTTTTAAAATTTAAAATCAAATTAGATTGTGATATTCAAAAACTATTTTGGGTGAGGTTGAACATCATCATCATATCATTGTCGGATCTCCATATAGAGAGGCAGTGAGATCTGAGGGGATTATTGTACTTGCATCTATATAATAATAGTAGTATTAATTATCTAAATTTCTAAAATATAAAAGGAAAAACATGAAAATGACAGAAGGAAATTTTTTTATGCCTATGACAAGAAAAAAAAAAAACATAAGAGGAAAAAATGTTGTGCTAATCATCTTTTTCTTTCACTAATTAACCAAAAAGAAAAGTTGTGTTCGGTGGGTATGTCAATGGATTTTGAAGCTCAAAGTGCAAAATTCGTTTCCATCCTATCCCAAAAGAATCACAAAGTTTTTATTGACATTTGATCCTCAATCAAACGGAAGAGGTTGTGCCCACTCACCAAACGAGTCATAGTCAAGTGTAGTAATTTACTCGCATCTCAAAATTACCATCAATGTATTTTAGCACTTTCAACGGTACAACGTTATGTGTGGTTTTAGTGTATATTTGGTTTTAAATTTGTAAATATCAAAATCAATTCTAAGGTGTAAATTTGATTTTAGTTTGTATTATATCTTCGAGTAGAATTGATTTTGTTTTTAAATGATTATATTTGAAGTTAAGTTTGTAATTTTTGAGTTAAAATATGATTTTTTATATTAAATTTTAGGCTAAATATCACATGTGGTCCTTTAACTTAATTTCGGTTAACGATTTAGTCATTTATCTTTTCGATTTGGTCCTTTATGTTTTTAAATAATTTCAGCGTTATCTTTTAAGAGGGGTTCTGTTAAAAAAAATTAAAAAATCATTCATCTAGCTCATTGCATATGTTCATCAAACCTCTAGGAACGATTGTGACTGATCTGAAGTGATGTTTATGGAGTATAAATACTCCAATGCTTCAGTTTTAACGAAACAATCCTACTACCAAACTTAGAACAAACTTTGAACATTTTTCTGAAATATTTCCAAAACATAAAGGGTAACTTTTTCGGAAAACGGAGGAGAGATTTTTTAATTTTTTTCTTAACGGAACCCCACTTAAAGGGTAATGCTGAAATTATTTAAATCCATAAATAACCAAATCGAGAAAAAAAAAGATAAATGACTAAATCGTTAACTAAAATTAAGTTAAGGAACTACGAGTGATATTTAACCTAAATTTTATTGTTAAATTTACTTTTAACTGAATATATTTAATTATAAATCATTTTACACTTAATTCATTTTTAAATAAAATTAATTTTATAAAATTAATTCACTTAAAATTGTTATGCATAACTAAATATACGCTAAGTGGATTCTACACTATTATAACATCATCTTAAAGGAAAGAGAAATATTAATAAGTGCAACAAAAACACATATTAAAAGTCTAAATATATTAAAATTTATGTAATTCATAATTTATAATTATAAAAAATATTTTCTATTTAATATTTTTTTAACAAACGTTTTTAAGATATTTGTTAACATAACCTAAAAGATAAAATTATTCATTTTTCATTGCCGCCCTGAAGAACAATTGATTCATGATTCAGTCGTCCTTACGTCACATTGTCACGTAGATGCATTCCAATGGTCAACTTAATTAAGGACCAACTTTATAAATCTAAGGACAGGCTAAAAACCACCTTTGGAGCTATTCTTAGGCATTTAGGTTCTATGTCATAGCAAATTCAATAGTCGCGCATCTTGATAATAGATGAAGATGATAGAGTTAATATTTTGAGTTGTGTTTTAAACTTAATTTGCTTAAATTAAGTTGAAATATATTACTAGTTATTTAATTTTCATCAAATCACTGAGAATCATTGTGCTATAACCAAAGTTGTTCCATAAAATCCATAATTCATCGTGTATAAGATCATTTTATGGAGAAATGTATTTGAATTTATGATGTTTAAATAATGATGCATTTTACTTTGAAAATCAACAGATACTCTTGTTGAGAGTATGTAGTTTTCTCCATGTCTTTTTGTGATAATGTGACGTCTGATTAAGATTATCTTTATTTTTTTTCTTTATTTATTATCTTAATTACTATAATTTTGAAATATTTTAAAATGTATTAAAAATACTTAAACTTACCGAATATCACATTATTAAATTTAAATTCTCAAAACATTGATAATAGAATAAAAATAGAAAAGATCATAACTTTGTGATGTATTGTGTGTATTACTCGAGGATCATAACTTCTTTATTTATAAAACTCAAAGTAGAGGTAACTATTGGTATTTTATTTTTAATACCCGTCACAAAAAGTATAATTATCCTTTAGTCTATACACATTAAAAATCCAAATCTTATTAGATCACTTTTAATTAGACATTATTTTAAATGACAATTCACAACTGATAATTATTCACACAAATATTAGATCAATGTTCCAATACATCGATCACAACAAAATAGAAAAAATAACATATAATTCCTTGAGTGTCATATATAGGAAAGAATTGGTTTTAAATTTGCTAATATAACTGATGACTTAATTAATACATGCTTATATATTGAAAATTGAAATATATGATGGGTTTTTTGGGTTTTTGTATTTGCATTTGCGAAATCAAAATTATATATAAGTTGTTTTTTTATTAAATCACATCTTTTATATAAAATGTTATTTTAAATCTCAAATATATTTTAATTTAAATAAATTTTTTAAAAAATATTTAAACATATTATTCTCGAAAACACATAACCCTTTTTCTTATACTCCATTGGCTCAACGATAACAGCGTATGATTTAGATAGGCAACAAAATGTAACTAAAGAACACGCCACTTTTGAGTTTAACAATCTTGTATTAGTGGATCTTGCTTCTGTCTTGTTCATAGCATGCAAGAGAACACACACAAAATTCCTCACATGTGCTTTTCTACCTTTATTATCGAAGGGGACCATTTGCTTGACTTTATTCCTTTTTTCCTCTAAGACCTTTCTTTTTTTTTTTTTTTTGGAGGGAGGGGTTTGTGTATCGTGGTAGATATAAATACTTAGAAAACGTTTTCTTTTATCAAGAAAAATTATGGTAACTTTTACAATACTTAGTCAAATTACAGTGCATGGCATACACTATTAATTAATAAAATATACAAAAGGAGAAATAAAAAAGAATAAAGGTGAGGAATATTGAAATTGCAGGTGTCACAGTGTACTGATCTTGTATTAGGTGGTAAAAGACTGCAGAATGCAGTAGTGCGTATTTCAACTTACAGAAAAAGAGGAACGAGACAAAGATTGTCTCGGATGGACTTATTACTACTAGTATTACTTTAGCTTCTTGTTTGTTTTTTTTTTTGACACGAGAAAGTTTCTTTTTATTTGTATGTATTTATATTTTTTTTTTACCGCTTAGCAGAATTGTATAGACTAATTATTGAACTTGAAAAAGATTCTTTTATGTAAATGTATGAGTTTTTTGTTTGTATGTGAAGTAATAAATTTGTTATTTTTTAATCACATCTCATCATGTATATATGAGTGAAAATATTTTATAAATTAATAGAACAAAGTGGTATGTATATAAATGATGTAATTTTATTGGGTGTACGTATAACAAAATTATTATTGGTTCATTGGAATTTTTTTACAAAGATTGATTCATAGGAATTAATATCTAAAAAAATAGAATTAATAAACATAATACTAGCTGTGGTCAAATCAAAGTTTGATTAAAGAAATGAAAATGCATATGCCATTGCCAATGCCGAAAAATGAGATAATGCCAAGGAATGGTTTAATGCATGACAGAGCAAATTAGACACCAGGTATAGTCACTGATATGCAAACAATCGCTTACTATATGAGATAAGACGTTTCTTTTAATTATATAATGAGATCAAGCCTAGAATTTTGAATCGGTAGCCTCTAGTCAGCATCCCCTTTGTTTTTTGAGTTGTATTATTCGAGTAAATTACAATTTTAATTTTTAAAAATATAGGAGGTTACGATTTTGATATTTGCTTAATTAAAAAATTTAAATTAATTATTAAATCTTCAAAATATTAATTTGTGATATATAATAGGTATTGACTATTTAACATTTATAATATCTTTAAATAATAATAAATTTTATTTTTTTAAAACTATTTTAATAATTTAAACATTAATTTAAAATTTTTGTTGAGTCAAACAACAAAATGAAATCATTCTATATTTTTAGACATTAAAATGATTATTATTCTCATTTTCGTTACTTCCCTCAGTTTTTTGTCCATAACACTATAAGAAAGACGAGACTAATGGAGGCCCCACGGAAATTTGACCCCAAGACTTTAATATCTGGTTCCATACGGTCCCAATTCACAACCTAGATATTTCACCGTGTGAATGTATAGAATGTAATTTCTAGCTTTCTATTATGATATATTGGAGAAATAATTGACCAAAAAAGTCGTTGAAATTCATTTTTAATCTTTTTACTTTACATAAAATAAATTTTTAGTTTATTTTTATTTTTAAAATTAATTTTTTATCTTTATTAATTAATTCATGAATTTTTTTAATAGTATACCATTTTTTATGATTTATATTCTATTTACGAGTTAAACAAAATATTTTTAATGTCAATATTATTGTAATTAATTTTATTATTTATTTTATTTATATATTAATAATAAATAAAATATAAATATTTTTTATTTAAATATTTTAAAATTATTATTGGATAAAAATTAAATTTTAAATGTTTTAAGTTTGAATTTAATTTATAAATAAAATAAAATAAATTTACTTTTAATATTTTAATGTATAAATAAATTAAATATGAAATAATATTTAAAATGTCAAAAATTTAAATATTAAATATATATATATATATTAAATATTAAATAAAATAAAAGTAAATTTCATATTTTATTTGACATTTTAAATATGAAATAAATTTTAAATATATTAATAAATAAATAAAAATAAAATAAATTTATTTTTAATATTTTAATATATAAAAAAATTAATTACAGCATTAATGATATAGAAAATATTTTATTCAATTCAATAATACCATATAAGTATTCTGTCATTAATAAAAGTGTTATATCATCAAAAATAATTAATAATTAATTAATAAATGACAAAAAATTGATTTTAAAAATAAAAGAAATAAATATTTGTTTTAAACATAATAAACAAATCAAAAGTACATTTAAAATAAATAAATAAATAAATAAGCTAATTTGAAATAGAATCACTATGAATATGAAAAATAAATGACATACTTGAACATTGAATTCCAGAAGAAAGAAAGAAAGAATCTAGAACTAGAAAATTGAATGGAATGGAGTGGCCCCTATATTCTGAATATAATCTGAATTTGTAGCAGAATTAAAGTGACTAGACAATTCGAATTGTCATGTTGCAGGGAGCGATACACCTTGAATGCGTGATTGTTATAATGGTGGTGAAGGACCCCTCTCTTGCTGCTCCGGCCTCAGCCTCAAAGGACAGCACAGGCAAATACAAAATAACAAATCAAATATGAGTTTATGTTTTTTTCCCTAAAGAAAATGTTTATGTTTTTATAAAAAAAAATGTAATGCGAAATTAATTGACTGAAATTTTGCAAAGGTTTGTTCACATGGAGCACGGGATGAGTATTGAATGTGCTGATGGGCTTGGGCTAGTAGGCAGTAGCTGGTGCTGTGTTTTGATTGAAAGGTGTCACTGTCTCAACCCAGTTAATACAAAAAACTGCTACTCAGCCTTTGACAGGTGAAAACAGTTATGCATTAACTAAATCTGCATTCTTCTCCTATTGTCTCTGTGTCGACAATGGACCATGCACTAGGAAAAGGAATCATTGCCATATTTCAAATCTTACTACCTTTTTCCAATAATAAGATTATAAAGGTCGTAGGACAGAATAGATACATAACATCATATAAAATTTTGATACATACATCAAAACTAATCAAATAATAATTTTTATTTTGTGGTATATTTTGATATACATTTTATCATAATATAATATATTATATTTAAATAAAATTACATATTAGTTTTTCAAATTAATTTATTATATTATAAATTAATATAAATATTTAAAAAATTAAAAAATTTATATTTAAATTATCTATTAACACTATTAAATAAATAATTTAATTTTAAAAAATTATGAGTAACTAGATAATTCTATTTTATTTGTTATAATATAAATAAAGATATATATATATATATATATTATATAAATAACAAAAATACCCTTTAAAACACATTGTAATTATTTTAAAATTTCAA
>JBBPBQ010000001.1:60237092-60247605 GCA_037974755.1 Cicer yamashitae
TATTTTTAAAAAAATTAGTTGTTTAATTGAATAGAGAATGAAAAAATTATAAATAAAATAGTTAAAATAAAAGATAAAATGAAAAGAAGAAAGAATCACATAAAAATTTGGTCTCTCCTCTTATGTATAGTCTAGTTGTTGAAACTTAATCATTATCGTAAATATATAATAGAGTATAATATATTAAGAGTATTTGACCCAAAAATAATAATAAATTAAGAGTAGTGTAAAAAATATTAATTAACATTATATAAAAATTAAACTTATTTTAAACTTTTTTAAAATGAAACGTTATAATCTTTAGAGAAAAGGGAGTATAACAAGGAATTTGGGAACAAGTTTTCTAATATCTAAAGTATGTTTTGGATTTTTTGATTTTCGAGGACTAAATGTATTTGATATTCTATAATATAAAAAAAAACATAACAAATAATTATATTATATTTCAATCGCATATAATTTATTTTCAAAAACAGTTTTAGTGTTTTTAACTTTAAAAAAAAAAAAATCTTTTCCTCACCAAATTCCTCTATCCAAAGTTACGCTGAGAATGAGGATCCTACACTGGTCCATACCGCCCGGGGCTGACTTCCCTACTAGCAGCCCAATTATCTTGGGCTTTTATTTTTTTAATTCTTTTTTTGAAAGTTGTTTTTTACCTCTAAATTATTTAAATTGGTTAGAGGTGTATTATAATCATTCTATTTGGTCAATCCGTATATTTTTATCTATTTAAAAAAATTGAGAGTGAAAAAAAAAAACCTCTTTTTTATTTTATTTATTTCGCTTAGCAGGATAGGGGATAAAAAAAGGAGCTGCTTTTCCCACTGTTTATTTATGCTATTGCACCTTATATTTAATATTTGTTTCCAACAAAGTCTTAATCAAATTATATTTGTACATGATATATGTCTAGGTGGTTTATACATACGCAAAACATTTGACTAGACTCGTGTCTACTTCTAGATATATAATTATTATGAAATTTCTCAAAGATCAATGATAATTTGGTTCATTAATTAAAAGGGTGTACGATAAAAAGAAAATATTATTTTTTACTGAAAAAGAAGGAAATATTTTTTTAACACATTGACCGTAAGAAAAAATAGCAGCAAACTATTATTTTAATTTCTGAAAATGTAAAATATTTTCACTTTAATTTCATATTCTGTTAAAAATTGAAATTAGTTTTTAAATTATCAATTTATAATATTATAATAGTCATTTACTATGTTGGCATTAAGTCGTATCTTTCATAAATTTTATTTTATTTTTTATAAGTCTTTTAGAAACTTTTATGATAGTAAGTTGAATTTTTCAGTGAATATTTTCATTATTCAATAACTAATTTGAATTTTTGACTGAATCAGAAACAAAAGTGACATTATCATACACTTTTAGAGACTAAAATAGTAGTTTATCTAATAAAATAAGATATATAGTGGAGAACCTTGATAGGTGGTGGGTGGACCTTTGATCGATATTTAAAAATCATTTGAAACTCTAACTATGATTGATTATACTATTTAAAAGTATAATTTGACAATTCTCTTTATCTTTACAGCTGATATAGTGATTTAATTGATGCTGTTTTGATTTGAATTTTGAAAGAGATATTTAACTTTGTTTATTTTCTAAATTGACATTGATTGACAATTATCTCAACGGTAAAATAAGAAAAAATGTTAACTTTAATCTTTGCGAAGAGTTTTGTCGTTGATGTTTCAATTTCAAATAAAAATTTTATTTTATTTTCACATCAGATAATAAGGTTGCTTTTGCCATATCTAGTATATTAAACTCATATTCCCACTAATATGATTAATTGGTATATTTATCCTTATATAAATATTAAAAGTTGTCATTTTCACCCACAATATAATTTCAATTTTCCGGTATATAAGTGAGTGCCAATTTTTTATATTTTACCAGAAAACTTAAAAAAAGTTTTCAGGTATAGAATTTACACACTGAAATTTTTTTTTCATATTTTTCGATACATACATCTTTACCTTCAAACTAATTTGAAGTTTTTTGATACCGAAAAACTTATTTGAAGGTTTCCATAACTACTGGAAAACTTTTTTCAAGATTTATGGAACACACTTCCTTATCGGAAAACTTAAAACAAAGGTTTCCGGTCACTTGAAACTCGGTACCAGAATTCTTATAAATTTTTTTTGATAGTTTTTGGAAATCTTTTACGTACCAGAAAACTAGGATTGATTGGTACGGAAATCTTTAAATGATAAAAAAAAAAAAGGTGAATTTGAGTTTGTAAAATAGTAAAAAGTTTAAAGTGTAAAGTTGGCATTTAAAAAATATTGTGGGAGTATAAATATAAGAGTGGGGGTACAAGGTAAAATTTCCATCTAGTGTTAGAAAAAGAATCAAGTGTATCTATGGGGCGGATGCTCATTGATGGTTTGGCCCACTAGTAGGCGCTAATGTTTGTGGAAGTTGGACTTGCCCTTAGTCAGAGCTCTCAATAAAACTCTAAAGTCCAAAGTATCCTCTAAAAAATCTCCTACGAAATCTCTAATATTAGTCATTCTATTGAAATAAATTTTTTAAAGTTCCGCCGCATTATTTCATTATTTTCTGTGGGCTTAAGTGAAGGGGCTTGTAGGCCCAATGTTTTGTAAATTGATATTTTTGGAAAAACTTTTAAAATTTATTTTTCACAAAAAAATTTCTCTAAAATATCTAAAATAATTTTTTTTCGAAAAATTTTGTGAGCAAAACAAAAAATTATTTTTCTTGAAAAAATTAATATTTTGTTTTCTTGAATAAAAAATAATTCAAAAAAATTGTAACTATTTTTCTATCGGAAAATTTAGAGAAAAATTTTTTTTCAAGAAAATATTGATTTTTTTTATAAAAGTGGACCTATAGACCCACTGAACTCACAAAATTGTAACTATGAAATTTGTTGACTCCTCCAACGTATAAATTGAGACCAATAAATAGTGGATTTGTGAAATTAATAATTCTATTTATAGTTGACAATAAAATAAAGAAAAAAGAGTTCGGCTTTAGTCGGTTAATCTATTAATTATTCACGTTAGACCAAAAAACCGTAGTTGTTTTTTTCCCAATTCACTTTAACCAAATGCTAATCGAAGGCAACGTTGTCTTAAATTTTGGGGTTCCAAACGAGGAATAAGATGATTCGTTTATTTATTTTTTTATTGTGATTTAAAATTTGTTATTATCGATGACTAATAAAAAATTGTTAAAATGTTACATGTTGCTACATCAGTGTGAAACATTAGCATTTTGATAAAGTCAAAATTCACGAAATTAGTATTAACCGTAACTCTAAATTCAATGAAACATTTATTTAAATATTTGTTTATAGCTTGACATAGTCCAAATAAACTCTAGAATTTATTGTACATTTTATCTATGTAATATGGGCAAAATCTGATTTGGTCTATTTATTTTATTTTAACTTTGTTTTTATACTTTGATATTCTCCTACTTTTAGTACCTTCATAGATTTGACCTAGATTGGCTTGGACACATGTCAAATATTGTGCTAAGATGAGTTAGTAATTTTTTTTTCCATTCTTAATTAATTAATAAGTTAATGACAGTTTTTACAAAATAAATTAGAAAGAAAAAAATTAGAAACAAAAGCAACAGAACTAAATAATATTTTTTACTGGATCTTTATATAGTTGAATATTTTTGTGATAACTAGATTCGTGGGGTAATTTATTTTTATTGAACCTTTGATTATGTTGAGTATTATGTAAAAGTGACAGAATTGATAAAAAGAAATTGGAAGTGGTAATTGATAATTATTTGTAATTCAATGATATGATTCTATGTTAAAAAGGGAATTTTTTATATACTTAATTAACATTTATATTTTTTAATTAGATATTTATTTTATCTAAAAAATATAATTAAATTAATGATTTAAAATATTAAAGTAAAAGATTTAAAAAATTTGACTTTTGAATTATATAATTTGAGTTAATTAATTTAAGAAAAATGCTAACAAGTGTTTCAATAATATTTAAAATATATTTTTGGAAGTAGCGCATTCAAAATCCAAATATTTTAAAAATTAATGTTTTCCATATAAAACTTATATATTATTTATTTTATAAACATCTTTAAAATAATGTTAGAATGACCCTTAGGAGTTTAAATGGAGGTAATTTCAAGTTAAAACAAAATATTCTATCAAAATCAAGATGAATTTTGAGTTGAATACAAACAATTTAAACTCCAATTGACTTATGGAATGTTTGGATTCGTGTTTTTTCATTGTATGTCGCTTTCAAAAGTAATGGTGTGTGAGAAACAAGAAATTGGCGCTTCACTTTAGACGTGCGTTCAACCACTTTTAAACATGCAAACAAACATATCCTTATTTCCATTTTTAAATCTTGAATACGGTACTAACTTTTTGATATTGAATTAACATCAGTCATAGATAAAAGAGATGCAAGTTGGGGTACAGACACTGAACATGTGATGCGAATCATTTGGAATACACAAATCAAATGTCATTTTTTAGTGGTAGGGTACGAGAATCTTGGTGAAGAGTAAAGAGTATCTTGTAAGATTCTTCGTAACTCCAACTTTTGTGGGTGTTTGTGACTAGGGATTCCAAAAACGTAATGTTGACATATACCAATACACATGGGCGCCGTGGCTTTCATGCCATCTCCTTCATACTTCCTCGCCATACAAATTCTTCCAAATTTGGGTTTTGGAATCCTTGAATTCCGAAGCCTCACAGCCAAAAGGCTGCTGTCACGAGTTACGATACATGTACCTTGCTAGATTTTGTCTTATTAGATAGCGTGAGATTACTACTACTTGCATTTTGATAGCACGATACAGTAACAAGTATACTTACTGTAAAATAAGAAATTTATTATTCGAAATAATAAATTTTAAATTTTTAAATAATGAATGTATAATTTTAAATGTACTTTTTATTGTAATATTTTTATCTTTAAATATTTTAACTTATTTAAAGATATTTATTAGTATTTTTGTTTAAATAAATAATTATTCCATTTAATCTCAAATATAAATACAATTTAATTAAAAAATATTGATTTATTTGATTTAAAATTTGGAATAAATATGTTAATTTTTTAATTATACTTTTCATTATATTTGAGATCGAAGTAGTAAGGATTAATTCTATCGAATATTCAAACCACATTTAGAGGTGTTTGGTTGTAAAAGAAATTGAGAATAAAGAAATATGTTTTTTAGAAGGACAAATAAGCATGTTATGTTTATCTAAATACTTTGATAGACAACGAAAAAAAATAAAAGTATTTTTATTTTGTGAAGAGTAAAGAGTATCTTGTAAGATTCTTCGTAACTCTAACTTTTGTGGGTGTTTGTGACTAGGGATTCCATAAACGTGATGTTGACATATACCAATACACATGGGCGCCGTGGCTTTCATGCCATCTCCTTCATACTTTCTCGCCATACAAATTCTTCCAAATTTGGGTTTTGGAATCCTTGAATTCCGAAACCTCACAGCTAAAAGGCTGCTGTCACGAGTTACGATGCGGGTACCTTGCTAGATTTTGTCTTATTAGATAGCGTGAGATTACTACTACTTGCATTTTGATAGCACCATATAGTCACAAGTATACTTATTATGAAATATGAAATTTATTATTCGAAATAATAAATTTTAAATTTTTAAATAATGAATGTATAAGTTTAAATGTACTTTTTATTGTAATATTTTTATCTTTAAATATTTTAACTTATTTAAAGATATTTGTTAGTATTTTTGTTTAAATAAATAATTATTCCATTAAATCTCAAATATAAATACAAATTAATTAAAAAAAATTGATTTATTTGATTTAAAATTTGGACAAAATATGTTAATTTTTTAATTATACTTTTCATTATATTTGAGATCGAAGTAGCAAGGATTAATTCTATCGAATATTCAAACCACTTTTAAAGGTGTTTGGTTGTAAAAGAAATTGAGAATAAAGAAATATGTTTTTTAGAAGGACAAATAAGCATGTTATGTTTATCTAAATACTTTGATAGACAAAGAAAAAAATAAAAGTATTTTTATTTTGTGAAGAGTAAAGAGTATCTTGTAAGATTCTTCGTAACTCCAACTTTTGTGGGTGTTTGTGACTAGGGATTCTATAAACGTGATGTTGACATATACCAATACACATGGACGCCGTGGCTTTCATGCCATCTCCTTCATACTTCCTCGCCATACAAATTCTTCCAAATTTGGGTTTAGGAATCTTTGAATTCCAAAGCCTCACAGCCAAAAGGCTGGTGTCACGAGTTACGATGCGGGTACCTTGCCAGATTTTGTCTTATTAGATAGCGTGAGATTACTATGCATTTTGATAGCACGATACAGTCACAAGTATACTTACTATGAAGTATGAAATTTACTATTCGAAATAATAAATTTTAAATTTTTAAATAATGATGTATAATTTTAAATGTACTTTTTATTGTAATATTTTTATCTTCAAATATTTTAACTTATTTAAAGATATTTGTTAGTATTTTTGTTTAAATAAATAATTATTCCATTTAATCTCAAATATAAATACAAATTAATTAAAAAAAGTTGATTTATTTGGACAAAATATGTTAATTTTTTAATTATACTTTTCATTATATTTGAGATCGAAGTAGCAAGGATTAATTCTATCGAATATTCAAACCACTTTTAGAGGTGTTTGGTTGTAAAAGAAATTGAGAATAAAGAAATATATTTTTTAGAAGGACAAATAAGCATGTTATGTTTATCTAAATACATTGATAGACAAAGAAAAAAAAATAAAAGTAATTTTATTTTGTGAAGAGTAAAGAGTATCTTGTAAGATTCTTCGTAACTCCAACTTTTGTGGGTATTTGTGATTAGGGATTCCATAAACGTGATGTTGACATATATCAATACACATGTGCGCCGTGGCTTTCATGCCATCTCCTTCATACTTCCTCTCCATACAAATTCTTCCAAATTTGGGTTTTGGAATCATTGAATTCCAAAGCCTCAAAGCCAAAAGGCTGCTGTCACGAGTTACAATGCGGGTACCTTGCCTAATTTTGTCTTATTAGATAGCGTGAGATTACTACTACTTGCATTTTGATAGCACGATACAGTCACAAGTATACTTACTATAAAATAAGAAATTTATTTTTCGAAATAATAAATTTTAAATTTTCAAATAATGAATGTATAATTTTAAATGTACTTTTTATTGTAATATTTTTATCTTTAAATATTTTAACTTATTTAAAGATATTTGTTAGTATTTTTGTTTAAATAAATAATTATTCCATTTAATCTCAAATATAAATACAAATTAATTAAAAAAAAGTTGATTTATTTGATTTGAAATTTGGACAAAATATGTTAAATTTTTAATTATACTTTTCATTATATTTGAGATCGCAGTAGCAAGGATTAATTCTATCGAATATTCAAACCACTTTTAGAGGTGTTTGGTTGTAAAAGAAATTGAGAATAAAGAAATATGTTTTTTAGAAGGACAAATAAGCATGTTATGTTTACCTAAATACTTTGATAGACAAAGAAAAAAATAAAAGTATTTTTATTTTGTGAAAATATTTTTTACATTTTAATTTTTAAAATATGTATTAATTTTTATCTAAATGGTAGTTCACTTTAAGACTTTACAGCTTTTTATCAGCAAGCTAAAATAGATTTAAAAAGTGTGTGCATTTGATCCAAATTATTTTACTGTAGATTAATTTAAATTATTTGTCTGACCAATAATTATTACCGTCGTTATTCAAACTTAGTTTATTTCAAATGATTCGTCGAACCTTATTAACCAATTAAGTTTGATTATTTGGTTAAAGTTCATGTCTTAGTTAAAAATTCATACATACATTTGAATAACAGTACCCTCAACTCCTTGCTAAATGAACTAATAGAAGTTTCGTTTCGAATAGGGTGTCTACGTCCACTCTAAAGTTCTCAATAATTTTTTTAAAAATACTACTATTTTTAAGTGTTTTTAAGAGACATATGAATTATAATTTGGTCAGATGGATCTTTAATCATTTTATGGACTAATTCAGGTACAAATCATTAATCCTGTGCAAAACTCAATTAGGTCCACTAGACATTTATCTCTATCTTCTTTTTATATTCCCTCTATCTTATTTTTAAACATACTATTATTACTTCTCTCTTCTCTTCTCTACATCCACTATAAATCACGCAATTCTTTCATATTCTCTTGACTCTCTGTATATGTGGGATAAGTATACAATGATTGCCTCAAAAGTAAAATTATGACCTGACATATGATTTTGAAAAAACTTTTATATATGAATTTGATTGAATATATGGAAGTAGATAAATTTTATAAGAAAAAAATATTTAAAAGAAGTTGAAAAATGGTGGAAAAATGAATAATTATTAATTGTGACAAGATTGTTAAAACCAAATTATATAAGTCTATAGGATAATTGTAGTTTGATATATACTAATAGGTTGCGATGAATTTTGACTAGACTTGATATGACATATGTTAATAGATATGTTAATTAATATAAATATTGCAGTGTATGTTGTTGTAATTTTCTTGTTGATAGATATGCTAATTAATATAAATATATGTGCACCTTTTCTTGTTACATGAATTAATCAAACCAAATGACATGCATCATGTAGATCGGTACGTGTAGATCCTCATTGCATTGTGTAGATTAGTATATGTATATCGACTAAATTTTATTTAACCAAATTTTTTAATGGTTTAAACATGTTTTCGGTCCCTGTAAATATAACAATTTTTAATTTTAGTCCCTGTAAAATATTTTGTTTGGATTTCATCCCTGTAATATAAGAAAAATTTATTTTTGGTCTTTAACGTCAAGTGAACGTTACAAAAACGTTAATTGACAAAGGGAAACGTAAACTAAACGTTTAAATATGTTTTGATCCCTGTAAATATAACAGTTTTCAGTTTTAGTCCTTGAAAAATATTTGTTTGGATTTCATCCTTGCAATATCCAAAAATTTTATTTTTGGTCCTTAACGTCAAATGAACGTTACAAAAATGTTAGCCGACAAATAGAGAAAAACGTGGAATACAAATTTAAATAATTATTCTAAACAAATTGAACCAAAACAATATTCAAATAACAAATAAAAATAATTTGTATACTTATTTATAATAAAATAAGTATACAAACTCCAATGGTAATACAAATTTAAATAATTATTCTAAACAAATTTAACCGAAACAATATTTAAATAACAAATAAAAATAATTTGCATACTTATTTATAATAAAATAAGTATACAAACTCCAATGGGAATACAAATTTAAATAATTATTCTAAACAAATTTAAGTGAAACAATATTTAAATAACAAATAAAAATAAGTATACAAATTATTCTAATATTTAAATTAATATTCCTATTGAAGTGCTATGATTGATCCACGTTTTCCTCTATTTGTCAGCTCACGTTTGTGTAACGTCCATTTGACGTTAAGGACACAAAAAATAAAGTTTTTGGATATTGCAGGGATGAAGTTCAAACAAATATTTTTCAAGGACTAAGCCCAAATTTTAAGATTAGAACATGACTTCCAAAATCTTTAAGACTACCTTCGACCAAATGCACCAATTTTTATTGACCAAATTATAATTTTGATAAATCAGAGGAAATAATTTATTAAAAAAAATTACAAAAACAACTACTATAATTATAAAATAAACTAAATTTTATATTTTAAATTCCAATTATGTGAATTGTGAGTTTTATCTAGAGATATAAAAATCAAATCAAATGATTCTATGGTAGCAATAATTTAACCAAAACTAATTAAATTAGTTTGATATTTTTTTATGAGCTTGAATCAAAGTTGAACTAATCCAATAAATATGATATTTATTGATTTGAAATATAGTTTCACTTAATTTTAAAATTGATTGTCTAATACTCAAACCAAACCATTATATTTTATCAGCACTATGTCAATATTGGTATCTTAAACAGTGTGTTGTGATTAAATGCATTTTAATAATTATATAGATTTAAATATGTTTTTGGTCCTTGCAAATATGATTTGTTTTGATTTTAGTCCCTATAATTTTTTTTGTTTGATTTATACTCTAGCAAATTCTAACAAATTTTAAAAGTTTAAATATGATTTTGGTCCCTGTAAATATATTACTTTTCAGTTTTAGTCCCTGAATTTTTTTTTTTAATTTCATCCCTGCAATATTCAAAAATCTCGTTAAATATAAAATAACATACAAATTGATCTTTATTAATAATAAACTTATGCCAAGTAATATTTAAAATATTTTCACTTCAATAATTTAAAATTTATTAGTCTTCTGTTTTATTTATTTATTTATTATTATTAAATTAATTTTAAATTTCTATTTCAAAAAATTAACTAAAATCTTATGTTTTATTTAATTATTATTATTAAAATAATTATAATAGTATAAAATGATGATTAAAATAACTTTAGATTT
>JBBPBQ010000001.1:60265996-60303749 GCA_037974755.1 Cicer yamashitae
TTTTTTTTTTTTTTTTTTTTTTTTTTATCTCAAAACAAATGTTGGATCATATTTTACCATCTTAATTCTTATCATATCATAAAATAATTTTGAATAATCAACAAAAACAGATCCATTACGTATCCTCTCTTAAAGTGATATATTCATATTTAATTTATTTTGAGACCATCATGCTTATTATATAGTATAAAATATAGCAACATTATTTAATTTAGTGCCAAAGATTTTATTAGAAAACTTAAAATAATTATGATGGTATTGGTGGAAATGAGCTATTTTATTAAAAACCCATTTGTACTATTAAATATTTTTTTATAAAATGATATGATCTACATTAAAATAAAATTTAAAAAATACCAAAAAGTTTATCCTAATCTCAATCCAAGCTTAGCTATAGATCACTCAGTTGTTCGTAAGTCGTAACAATCGCATGATTGACCTGAATATGTCCAACCGTCCAAAGATATGCTAACCTATAGATTATTTCAACATATTGATTATAAGCTTCAAATTTGAACTTTCAAAATGCATAACAACTGCCACAGAATGTAAAGCTCATCGTGATCTTGTACAGTCCAGGTGTGTTTGACCATTCTGTCTTCTATGATTATCACATGATGACAATTGACAACGAGGTGACTCATGTGAGACTATATATGAGAAGCAAGCAAATAAATATATGACGAAAAATTAACATGTAAGAAACATTTATAAGAGCATGTTACTTTATTAAAACTTTCTATTTTTATTTTTTGCATTAAATTTACTTATTAACTAAGAGATGAAAGATTTTCTTTGAAGTGAATAACTATTGTAAAAATAATATAAATATAACAAAATTAACTTTTATTATTTATGAAAATACATCATTCCAAATTATTAATTTATCTTCTCTTTATATTTCAATGATTTATTTTTAGAATCTCACATCTTATTTTAATTATTTTAATTAATCAATTATGAATGGATATAATCAATTAATAATAATAATTAATTATTAATAATCTAAATTATGATCAATTATTATTAATTACTAAGTATTGATGAATTATTTGTTTTAGTCCTTAAAGAAATTAAAAATGTTGTTTAGTTTCTATAAAACTGTTTTAGTCTTTACTATTAAGTCAACTGATATCTATTATTTAAATTTTTGAATGATTTTTTATGTATATATTTAGAAGGTTATAAACATATCATACACAAAAAATTAGAATGTTTTGACAGGGGAGTAATGAAATATGAGTTTTTATGCAACTAAACAATAAAAATAACCAAATTCTGGAGCTTGAAATTTAATTATGAGTTTATTTTTTTTATAGAATTTTCTATCATAACATATAAATGTAATTGCAAAGTTTGGTAGCATTTTGATAAAGTCTCAATTTATTTTTACTTTGTAGGGATTGAAATTAATGATGCAAAATATTTTGTAGACTAAAAGGTGAAGAATTTTTTTATAGAGACTAAAACTATATTTAATAGTTGAAACGTGATGAGTCGATCAAATCGATCTCTGCCCTTATTCGTTACCTATTTAATGGAAAAAGAAAGCTATTAGAATTGAATTGAATTTAATTCATATACACCATCAATCATAATCGTTACATTAAAAAAAAAAATAATGACATGAATTATAATTATTTTTAAAATTAATATATAATTAATTGTGATTTTTTGATAGTTTAAATCTTTTTACATTAAAAACGTATCAAAATGAAACTCATTACAATTTACACATCTACAAGAAAATTGTGAACATCATTGTGATAAATCATAAATGTTATGAACAAGTGGACCATATAAATATGAGAAACACAATTAGAAAGCCCTATGGAGCTGGAGGCCTTGTTACGTATTGGACTAACATTATCATACATATTTGAATTTGAAGAGGGTACAAATTGAAGGAATGCATCGGCCATCATCTTTCCAAGATCAACCTGGGCCGGGGTCGAAAGGTGAAGCCCGTCGGGCTGAAGAGGGAAACCCTTAGCATCAACAGTTTTCAGGTTCAGGAGGTCAATACCCAGCTGAGCCTGTCTCACTATCTCTATGTAAGGGCCTGATCCTGATGCCAAAGCCACCTACAATACGTAAAACATAAGCCTGATAAAAAAAAATGCTTAAAATGCATTTTTAGTCCCTATAGTTTGTTCATAATTAACTTTTAATCTATCTATTTTAAAATTAGTTTTCGATCCCCCAATCTTACAATTTGTAGGATTTTGTTTATCCCCTTTATTTTCTATGATGTTGCATACTCAATTATGATGTGAGATGTATATGATACAATTGAATTGGATAAAATTAAATTCATATCATTAATCAATATTAATTTTCTTATTTTTTATTCGACAAAGTTTCACAAGCACTATAAATAAAAATTTATGAAGAAAAAGAGAAAAACATTTTTTTTATCTAATTCAATTGTACCACATTACTCTCATGTCATTAACGAACATACTTCGTCATTAAAAATAAAGGGTGACTAAAAAAATCCCACAAGTTATAAAGTAGTAGGACCAAAACTTGATTTTGGGAATAGAGAGACTAAAAATTAATTTAGAGAAAAAATAGAAAAACTAAAACACATATAAAACTACATACAAAACTATATATATAAAAAAAACGTAAAAAATAAAAATGAAAAATAAAAGAACATACATACAAGTGAATATGGTTAATGATAGAGACACTTTACTCTCTGAGATTAAGATTTTATAGTTTAAGGTGTCTCTATAGCTTAATATTGAATTTAAGTTGTCTCCGTGATTTGTGAAGTAATTAACAAGGCAAGACCAATACATACATCAGTTGTTAAGCTATGAAAGTAGTTTGTTGAAACTACGACAACATTGTACCTTAATAAACTAGTAGTTAGCATGAATTGACAAGAAATCATCCGACAGGTTACCAATAATTATACTATGCTGAATCTAACACTAGTGCCATACTAACCAAATAACAATATCTATAGATAATTTGTATCGATCTTTTTGGGAAAAAACTAACGATTAAAAATATAGATTGATTTGTTGGTGTGTCAAGGAGTAAAAATGTCACATTGATAGATAAAATGTGAATGTTCAACATCATATAATTCTTAATGTCTTAAGATTAGGGGTGAAATGCGATATTCAAACTATTTAGTGATTGTCTTTACTTTCATGTCATGGTCTTTAGTAGATTATAGTCATGTGCATCCAATTCAATTGTACAAAGCTTTATCAATGAAAAGAATTTCAATTTTTTTTTTATAATATAATAAAATGAGAGTGATTTTGTTGTTATTGAGTTAAATATATTTTTACTTCATACAAAATTATGACCTTTTAAGTTTAGTCTCTAAACAAATTATTTATCTCTATTTTGATTTTATAGAAACTTTTTTAGAGGCTAAAAGTATTGATATTTTCAAAATAGAGACTAAAAGTAAATAAAATTTTTTTTAGGGACTCAAAAATTGAATTTTTTTTTATAGAGACTAAAAATAAAATTTTGAAATTTTATTGACACTACAAAACTTATTTTACTTTTTTCATTTATAATTATTAATATTACACTTTTTCTTTTATTAGGAGGACCCAATCATTAAAATTAAAATATAACTTCTAAAATATTTAAGACAACCTTAATCTCCGGTGTTTTAAGCTTACCTCATCACTCAACATAATTCTGATGCAAGTGTTATACCTTGATTCAGTTATGTATTGGTAAAAAATGTAAATAAATAATATAATAATTCTAATTATGAAATCAAACTCATTAGATACTACTATGTGCTAATACTTTATTAAAATGCTTAATTAAACGTATTCTTTTTTATAAATAAATGTAAGTGATTAATTCATAAAATGCTTATTTAAAATATTCATAAAAATATTTGTCAATGTTCTAAAAGAGCTAGATGTTTAATCTATATATTAATAAAAAAAGATTCATTCTTTATTTTTCAACCAGAGAAGACAATGGAAGCCGTGGGTTAGAAGACATAATAAGAATAATTTTTTTAAAACGAAATGATAAATACTATAAAAACTTCATACATATAAGTGAAAGGTCTCTCATATTCAAATCCGAGATATCAAATCCGAGATATAACTTAATTGACGTATTATATAATACTCCTATGACATTTTTAAGGAATGTATCAAATCTGAAATATAATTTGATTGACGTATTATATAATACTCCTATGACATTTTTAAGAAATGTATTATTTTTCTTGTGATAAAAGGAAATTACACTAAAAAGAAACAGAGCCAATAGGAGAACAAACTCCCCTAAACTAAAATCCTTACTACGGAGTGACTTTTTTCTATTGAAAGTAATTTGTAATAGATGTACCTTTTTACTGTTGATTTAAAATAATTTTTAAATCATGTCATATATGGGATCGATGTTAAACTTTCTAATCCCATACAACATATACTTTGTACCCAAACATACATGTGACTAGTGAGTACACAAATCTTCTGCGCTATAGAGATGCATATAAGTCTTGTATTTAATTCATTTTTTACACTTAAGTTATTATTATATTTTTTTTTTTACTTTAATCACGATTACATTAAAGTGATACACATGGATGGTAGTAATGCATCGACAATGAAATATTGTTACACATAAATTAATTAAACTCATATATCTTTAAAAAATAAATGAGACTATCTCATAATTATAAATTAGCACTTTATACATTTGAAAAATTAGCTGCAAAACGTAGATATAGTAGAGGATCTATTATATTTTGTATCCTAAGTAAGATATATATATATGCATCCCAACCCAACTACTTTTTCTTAAAAATAAAGTGCTAAACCAAACCGAACCTAACAGTTTAAAGAACAATCATTATCTAATAAATAAATAGATAAATAATTATGCTTTGAACAAACAAAGGAGAAATAGAAAATACCTGAATTATGGGAAGCAATGGAGACTGCAAATCAGCACGAACATCCAAGAAAAACTTGCGAACTCTATTTTGGTACGAATGAGCATCACTTAGACTTAGCGTATCAGACTCACCTTGATACCAAAGAAGTGCACGAATAGTACCACCACCATCATCACGCAACGATGCCTTAACCCTCTTCATCATGTGGTTGTAAAGCACTTTTCCCCTTTCCCATTCACTTATGTTTGTTCCACCAATCGCACATGGGACCAAACCGACCACACCGAGTCCCGAGTTTTTTTCCAACACCGAATTCGCAAATGCCATTCCTGGTCCAATCCCATTTGTCTTTACCGTGTCTATGTCTTCGTGAAGCGGTTCGTGTGCTTCCACCCACATAAGATGCGCGTCGAGTTTCAATATTGATGGATTTGAACGACATTGTGGTGGAACGACACCGTCCCAGGTTGTAACGCCGTTTCTTGTGTCGTTTACCACGCCTCCTCTTCCAGCCATGTTGCTCTGTCCGGCTAATATAAATATATTTTTATCGGCTTGTAGCTTCATTGGCATTGCTTGAATTAGAAAAACTAATAACAAGAAGAACCAAGCCATTTTTTTGGGTTTGGCTTTAGATGATGGAGACGCTCTTTTTGCACAATGGATTATTTATATACGCCATACCCCCGAAACATATTGAGAATAAATTATGTTAAATGCTTCACTGTCATTGTGTATAATATAATATTTTTCAATTGCTTTTCATATACACGCCTTATTCTCCGGTTGTTCAAACTTTTAGAATTAAAATTATGATGATTAAAGTACCACGTGAACAAAATTCTTGGTCTACTGTTGTAAGAAAAAAAATTCTTGGTCTATATTTTACTTTTTTTAATAAAAGAGTTGGGATTGGACCAAATTAGACATTGAATTTGATGCTTGGATTAAACGTTTATATTATGCATAAAATAATATCCATAATGAAGCCTAGCTCAAATTATTAGCATTAACATTAAGGTAAACTCCACCAAAATTCGTTTACGTTGAATAATGGGTCTACAAATATTACTTTTCAATTTTGTTGGAGGGTGTTTACTTGAGACTAAGACAAGTAATTGAGTCAACACTGTTATTTGTAAGTTGCAACTCATTTTCACTAGCTAACCAATTATTAAGTGTCAAGAAAAACCGTTAAAGTATAGTTATTTTAATTTCTGTCTTCGTTTTTGCTGGCTTAGTTTTGGGCCTTGTCTTCCACTGTTAATTTTAGGTTTATTTTGTTTAGGCTTATTATTTTTTCCGAGGCCATATATCTGCTTTTGCTCTTTTCTTTAGGTAAAATTAGAGTTGATACTCCTCACTTTGACCTTTATTCCACAATATTTTTTTTAAAAAAATCTAATTTTACTCCTACAATTTTTATTTTCTATAATTAAAAATTTTTGGATTCATTTTATACTTATCAATTTTTTTGTTTTCGAAATTTCTAGTAGAAAAAACAATTTTTGTCTATCTAATTTTTTGTTTTAGAAATTTCCAGTAAACAAAAAAAAAAAAACCGTTTTTGGAATTTTTCTGTAGGCAAAAAATAAAATTTGAAAAATGAATTTTTCGATAATTATTTTCAATCAAATGAGTTTTCCGATAGTTAATTTGTTAATTTTTTGAATATTTTTACCTAGTTGTACAATCAGATTGAACTCATCAATGTTACGAGGTTTTGTTTCGATTGTTCCGACCTTAAGTCCGCAAATGATTTAAAAAAATTGGAAAGTAGTATATAAATTATCCTTAACTTTGATTACTAAACAATATGAGACTTTTTGGTGTAATCGAAATAAGTTTTTTTTCATAATTTCTTCATGTTCACAATCTGTTGAGGACATCTAACAGAATTGACGGATTGAGAAAAGGCAATATAATATCAAAGAAAAATGTTTGGTATTGAATCGTAATATAAATTGGAGTTAATGGAATTAATCAATTAAGCACAGTAATTTGAATCTGGAACACCTGTAGTACTTTAGATTTATATCATTTGTAGAGTAGCAGAACCGAGTGCATCCAACACTGCACCCAAATAACCAAATTCAATGACTTTGCAACAGATGCATTGTTGAGGGTATCCAAAATGTACAGTTTACCTGTGTCTATGTATGCGGGTTTAATTAAGATTCAACAACCTCTTTCATTTCTTTTGATTAAAGAAAATTAATATTTTCACCCCTACTTTTGCTAATGCACCCCACACGAGTTAATTCATTTTTCCTTAAATGTCGTTGTCTTAAGTTTTACTTCAAAAAACAATATTTTATTTCTGTGGTTAATTTAACTTCTGAAATTAAACTTTTGATCTAGAGCAGAATTTCGGTAACCACTTAAATCATATTGTAACAAATAAACTTGAGGACGTATTTTTTTTTTTTATTGGTGTGTAGCTACAAATACTTAGTCAATAAAAGTTAGAGAGAATGCGAGGTATTTTAGTAGAAAATGAGTTATATACGTTGTATTAGAAATTGACAAGTTTTTAATATTAGAACGAGTATTCGCATTGTTGGGCTTGATCCCATTTCATGCTCGAGTCAAGTCAATTTTTGGGTTAGTTTAATCTAAACCAATTAATAAATGTTAATTTTTTCATATTCTCTGCATAAAAAAAAAGTCAGCATCTGGTTCTGCAGATACACACCTGCACAGCACCCCCTTCTTTATAATTTCTTGAATGAAGAGTGGCAAATAATTTTATCTAATAACAAGTACAACAACCATTCTATTGTATTGTATTTCATTTTCAACAATGCATACGATATAATTATTTAGCGTGTAGGATGTGTACGGTTATTGAATTAATTAAGTTTATAATTGAAGACCAATTTCATTGAAAACAAGTTGTTATTATTATAAGTATAAACAAAAAGATATTACATAAGTGAAGAATCCAGAACACGACGTAAGGCTCATTGGCAAGTTGCTACTAGTTTTTGTACCTTTCCCTCTGCGTCCACAGTTTGGCTTTGATCCAGGTTACAGCCGGCCATCTTATCATAATGCTAGCAACTTACAAACTCTACACCACTCAACAAAGATATTACAAATTGTTCCGGAGTGGACCCAAAAGTATTGACCAGAGTTGATGAATATGATTTTTTTTTTTTATATAGAAGGATGCATATGATTATGAAATAGGACAACCTTTCGTCTCCTTCAAAAGAGTGATATCTGCTGTCACTCCAAAATGGATGGATTAGTCTATTTAATTTGCGCAGACATACTAGCTTACAAAAGAAAAAATTAGTATTGCATATATTATATTTATTCTTGATGGAAAGTTGAAACCAAAGTAAACTACCAAACCGTCAACCTCTCCATTATTTCATGCTCATTTAATTGTCTCTAGCTTCTAGCAATGCAAATCCTATTCTTCCATCTCTTCCTCTTGTTAACTAAAATAACTTCATTAACAACAACAAACACACTCCCACAAGGCTCATCACTTTCAGTTGAAAAACCAACAGACACCCTCATTTCACCCAATGGCTTTTTCTCCGCCGGGTTTTTCCCCGTAGGAGACAATGCGTTTTGTTTCTCCATCCTTTTCACAAAATCCAAACAATCCACAATTATCTGGATGGCAAACCGGGACCAACCCGTCAATGGTAAATACTCAAAACTCTCACTTTTCAAAAACGGTAATCTCATTTTAACCGATGCAGAAAAAACAACTGTTTGGTCCACTTCAACTTTCTCTTCAACCTCTTTACAACTAAAACTCAAAAACAATGGTAACCTTGTTCTACAAACTTCGCAAAAAATCAACTTTACCATTATTTGGCAAAGTTTTGATTCTCCAACTGATACACTTCTTCCAAACCAACCAGTTACAGAGAAAGCAAGCTTAGTTTCATCAAAAAGTGAAAAAAACTATTCTTCTGGTTTCTATAAACTTTACTTCGATAACGATAACGCTCTTCGCCTTCTTTTCAAAGGTTCTTTGTTATCTAGTATTTATTGGCCTTCACCTTGGAGATTACCGGTTGATTTAGGAAGATCAACTTATAATGTTACTAAAATTGCTTCACTCGATTCTTTTGGAAATTTCATATCCTCTGATGGTTTTCAATTCACCTCAATCGATTATCCTAAAGAAGTTTTTAGATTAGTCAAAATGGATCATGATGGTAATTTACGTGTTTATAGTTTCAATGAAGAAACTAAGATATTTGAGGTAACATGGCAAGCTATTTCTGAACCTTGTAGTGTTCATGGTCTTTGTGGAGCTAATAGCATGTGTACTTATGATCCTGTTATTGGAAGAACATGTTATTGTTTGAAAGGTTATAAGGCGAAGAATTCTCAAGATTGGTCACAAGGGTGTGAGCCTGAGTTTAAACCAGTTGATCTTTCTTGTAATCGCGGTGAGTCATTTGGGTTTCTTCATTTTCCAAACATGGAATTGTATGGCTATGATTTGAACGTAACACAGGTTACAAGCTTGAGAGAATGTCAAAGATTATGTTTGGATCTTTGTGAAAAATGCAAAGGTTTTCAATTTAAATTCAATGGAGTTGCTACTTATAATTGTTATCCTAAAACGTTGTTGTTGAATGGAAGAGATTCACACAATATTGATGGAGAGGTTTACTTGAAATTACCGAAAGAAACTTTGTTATCTTCCAAAATGCCTCTTAAACATTTACCTTTGAATTGTTCCATTGGTAATTTATCACAACCCTTGAATAGATTCTATGAAAAACCAAGTAAAAACACCACTTTGAGTTTCTTGGCTTGGCTTTCATTTGGAATAGGAGTGTTTGAGATTACCATCATTTTATTTGTGTGGTTCTTTTTGTTTAGAACCAATAAACAACACGATAATGGTGATCAAATACAAAGACGCCTTCTTTCAGCAACAGGGTTTCAAAGGTTTGCATATTCGGAACTCAAAAGTGCGACAAAAGGTTTCAGCAAAGAGATTGGTAGAGGAGGAGGTGGAGTTGTTTACAAAGGAACATTACATGATGATCGCGTTGCTGCTGTTAAACGATTAAACGAAGCTCATCAAGGAGAAGCTGAATTTCTAGCTGAAATAAGTACTATTGGTATGTTGAACCATATCAATTTAATTGACATGTGGGGTTATTGTGTTGAAGGAAAACATAGACTTTTGGTGTATGAGTATATGGAACATGGTTCTTTAGCAGAAAATTTATGTTCTAATTCACTTGATTGGAACAAGAGATTTAATGTAGCTGTTGGAACAGCAAAAGGGTTGGCTTATTTACATGAAGAGTGTTTAGAATGGGTTTTGCATTGTGATGTGAAGCCACAAAATATTCTACTTGATTCTGATTTTCAACCAAAGGTAGCTGATTTTGGTTTATCAAAACTTTTGAACCGAGATGAACGTGACAGTTCTGTTTTTTCAAGAATAAGAGGGACAAGAGGTTATATGGCACCTGAATGGGTTTATAATCTTAGAATTACTTCTAAAGTTGATGTTTATAGTTATGGGATTGTTTTGTTGGAAATGGTGACAGGTAAAAGTCCAATGGAAATTCATAGTCTTGAGATTGGTGGTGGTGTAGAGCATCATAGAATGGTGACATGGGTGATGGATAAGGTGAAAAGTGCACCTACAACTATGTTTTGGGTTGAGGAGATTGTTGATCCTAAATTGGAAGGGAGGTACGATTTTTCTGAAGTTGAGATTTTGGTTAAAGTGGGTTTGGAGTGTGTGAAAGATGAAATGAATGAAAGACCATCCATGAGCCAAGTAGTGGAGATGCTCCAGTCCCATAGAAAAAGAGCCCCACATCGTTAGTTTTATTTTTGCTTTGTTACAAAATGCTTCATTACCAAAAAAATTGTTGTTTATTTGGTAAAGAATAAATTGTTTAATTTAAATACTTTAGATTAAATAAGTTTTTAATACGTTTAAAATTTCAAAATTTTGTTTTTAGTCTCGGAAAAAAATTAATATTTTTTAGTAATTACAAATTACTATGCAAATAATTTTAGTCTCTATTAGAATATCAACATATATTCTAATATTTTTTTTAGACATGTTTACAATATTATATAACGTTTATGCACAAAATATGAGTTAAAAGATAAAAAAATTGATTAAAAAATTTATAAAAACATTTAAAATTCTTTTCACATGCGTAGCTAAACAATAAGAAATATGAGATATAATATCATGATAATCAACAATTAAGTAAACAAACATAAGAGTAGTCAACATAAGGTTATTCATTATTTGAACCATATAGAGGAAGTCTCCATCAACTACAACATTTCGTAAATCCATTTCAAGTGCAAACTAAACTGTTGGGTGAAAGCCATGAGTCTCAACCACATTCGAATCAGGTAAGGTTGGTATCTTCAAAGTAGCAGCAACTAAAATAACTCCATCAACATCTCTAATAATGACACCAATTCTCCAAAATTATTGCTAAGGTCAACAACATCAACAACAATTTTGTATGAGTATGGAGGAAGGGGCGGAAACCAACTACAAAGATAGTTACAAGTGTGATTTGGAGCATCCACCACTTAAGCATTCAATATTAGTTTGTAATCCACAATAACTATCCAAGCTTAATTTTTGGACTATCTTGGAGTTCTCAATGATTTTTCTTTCGAACAAAGTTTATTACAAACATACCAAAGGTCATACCATAGAGTTAAAATCATACACATCCGAAGGAGATGAGACAAATCAATATTTTCAGGTTAATCTCTAAAATTGGGATATCATCATCAAATCGCACAAAGAGGGAGAAACAAATCAATCATGTTCCATGAATAACTTTTAAAATATGATTAGACATCCTCCTCACAACGAGGACATATATAAATTGGTAATAATGATAACACATAGAAGAGAGGAAAATGAAGAGAGGAGGAAGACAAAGAACCCCTAGGATTTCATAAACCAAAATGAACAACCACCTTAACGTGGGTCACAATAAGTATATATACAAGAGAATAGAAAAGTCTAAAATACCCTTACTACTAATATATAATAATATTATCTAATATAAATCATCAATCATTACATCTCTCTTAATCAATTTTTTTCATCATTAAGCCATTGTGTAAAATCTTCCAAATCAAAGTAACATGTTATCATATTTGAGAGTTTGGGCCTAATTCATTAGTTTTTCATTATGCAACGAATTTTGAGAGGCATAGTGTCATCTCAATGTTCAATTAATAGTAATCACTTTCAACCGAGAAGATGCCTTTCTTATTTGTTCCCGAGTGATCCAAAAATAATAAATTTAGTAACAAAAATATTATTGGGAAAATAATGTGTATTTATGATAAATCTTGCAATACGAGTATGATTCCTATTTAATCATCAAAGCAATTAAGGATGACAAATTGGAGTATATAAAAGCATCATTTCCATGGAGCTTTCTAAATTGAGTGTTCAAATGAGTTTCACATGTACACGTAACTCAAAATTATTAATTTTTTCATTATAGTGTTTAATAATCACCATTGTCTAAATCCTAGCACCTCAAAAAAAAAAAAAATACTAAATAAGTCTCACTAATAACTCAATATTATATTTCAACAACATTAATTTATTTTAATACAATTTCTTATGTGGAACATGCAAAAAGTAATGACATAAAATGTGACTATAGAAATACTCATCGATCCATAAACACCTAATTTTTGACTTCACAATGGAGTGCTTATCTGGCATAAGAATTATTAATTATATCATATATGTCATATAATTAATTTTTTAATTGATTATTATGTACATTTTTTCGAAAGTAAACTGAATCCATGTCATATATTAGAGAAAAGACGAAACTTCCTTATCATTATAATGTGAGAGGGTATGTCATGTCATATATTTATGATTAAATATCTGACGTCAAATAATTGGACGTGGTTCATCTAAATTAAGAAATTAGTAAGATAGGTGAATCAATTAATATTAGGTTTAATTATAATTTTAGTCCTTTTATTTTTTCTAATTCACAAAATTGGTCCTCTTATTTTAAAAGTCAACAGTTTTGATTCCTCCCTCTGATTTTTTAACTAAAAAAATGATGACTTGAGATGTTTTAAATAACGTAACATATGATAGAATGATGTACAATGATTAATACCTATAAAATTGAAATACAACGTCGTAAAAACTTATATTTCAACTTTAGATTTTTTTTTTTTTTATATTTTTAATTTAATTAATGACATATCAATAATTAATACATCTAGATAGTTCTATAATATAAAATTATATGTTACGTTATTAAAAATGTCAAATTACCGTTTTTTAGTTCAAAAATATGAGAGATAGACCAAAACTGTCGACTTTTAAAATAAGAGGACCAGTTTCATAAATTGATAATAATAGAGGGACCAAAATTGCAATTAAATCTTAATATTATCACTACTCATAATTATGCATAAAATAATAAATAATATTTATTTAATGATTAATAATTAACGTTATTCACTTTATTTTTTAATACGAGTGTTCACCTAAATCTCAAATAGTTATATATTGATCTCGTGTGTATTGTTCTTCCACTATTATTTATGTTTGTCGACCTCTCATTTTTATATTTATCTGTAACAAGAATTTATGTACTAGAAGCTTTTTCCTGTTTAAATAATACTCCAAACCTTCAACTCAGATTGGATATAATCGAAACGGAATCATTCTATCAAATATATATACGGATATACCATGGCCAACTCTCCGACTATTATTCATTAGAAAAACGTTTAGTGTACCCTCATAAAAAGTATATATTTTAAGAAAGAAATAAATAAAAAAGAGTAATATAATAGATGTGATATATTAATTATATAATAGAAAAAAAGAAAAATTAATTGAGATATTAAATAAATATATGAAAATTTAAAATATACATATGTCATTGTTGGATTCATTAATCAAATACGAGAGATATTGGGATGGTTTAACTATTCAAACCATGCACACTGGACAAAATAAAACTGTCTCCTGGATAAATCTGAATTAATAATAATAATAATTATTATTCATAATCATTGAATATACCATCTAACTCTAATAGTCAACGGCATCTATATCATATGTGAGTTAAAATTCGAAAAGTTGTGTGAATTAATTATAGTAAAATTTATATTGATATGTGAGTTAATTATGATGGAATTAATTATAGTAAAATTTATGTAAGTTAATTATAATAGAATTTACTATCTATAAAAAAAAATATTTATTTCGATAATTAAACTTTATTACACGTAGTCTATTGGAGGCATGCAAGCAATAGTGAGTCTACTAACGCAAATTTGGCACACATTAATTAATTCCCTACATCCTATGGCAAACAATAAGTGCCTGCCTTATTTTATGTTTCGATTAGTCACTTGCTAATTACTTTGGCGGCGTCAAGTTCACATATTCATCCTATCTGACTTTTGAGAGAAAACTTGCTAATTTTGTCTGTTCCAGCTTCGATGTTTCCATAACCTTAATTCACACTATTCATGCTTCTCTATCATTCCTATATGTAGATTCTTTTTATTTAAATTAACTTACCGTGTTAAATATTAAATATAGATATCTATATTAATTAGAATTTAAATATTAATCCATTATCTAGTAAAAATCTAATTATTTTTGCTAAATTCAACTTTTGTTAATTAATTTGCTATCATTTATATTATATTGCATTATAACTATTATAGTATTATTTGATTTTTTAAAATATTTATTATCTGATCTTCATCAAATACAATATAGAATCCAAGTTTATCGTTCTTATAAGTACACTAACCAATCTTTTTTCTCTAAAAAGTTTAACAACAAAATTCATATACGCAAAATATAAAATAGAAAAGAGTATTGTAAATTAGCTATAAATATAAGTTGTAATTGCACAACCAAACCTATTCTTATTTAATCACTTTTTAACGTTAATTTACTCTTTATTTTAAATACTTCTATCATATTTTATGCCATGAAACATCCGAAATAAAATCCGTATACATTTATAAACTACATACGACACACCAAATAGTGGTTCAAGTCTCAATATATATATATATATATATATATATATATATATATATATATATATATATATATATATATATATATATATATATATATGTGGCAGGTGATTTGTATCTGTGAGAGAATCTGTGCAATACATTATTATCACTAAATCACATTACATATTATTCTATTAAAAACACTACTATACAACCACTTAAAAATCTAATAATAATAGAAAAAAAATCACAATTATTCATGAGATTTCACTCTCTTTGTTGAACTAGCAACTTGTTTTGTTGATCACTGATTATGATTTTCACAGCTTAATTTCTGAAGCATTTCTACAACTTGACTCATAGTAGGTCTCTTATCCTTCTCTTCCTCCACACATTGTAAAGCCACATTCACTAAACCTTCAATTTTCCTTTCATCATAACCTCCTTCAACCATATCCTCCAACATTTCACCAATCCATGAAACTCTTCCATTTCTTTTCTCTCTCAACCACACAACCAAACCAACCTTCTCTTCTTCATCATTACCCATATCAACAACATTCTTTGTGGCACTCTTCCCCGTTATCATTTCCAACACAACAACTCCATAGCTAAAAACATCAACTTTAGATGTTATTGAATGATTCAAAACCCACTCAGGTGCCATGTAACCTCTTGTACCTCGTATCTTCGAAAAACTAGAAAATTTACTATCACCTCTGTTTCTTAATTTCGACAATCCAAAATCTGACACCTTTGGTTGATAATTAGAATCCAAAAGTATATTTTGTGGCTTCACATCACAATGCAAAATCCACTCCAAACATTCTTCATGAATATAACACAAACCTTTTGCTGTTCCTAATGCTATGTCAAATCTTTTTGTCCAATCCAAATTTCTAGACTTTATATGTTCTGCCAAAGAACCATTTTCCATAAACTCATAAACCAAGATTCTGTGTTTTCCATCTACACAATAACCCCATAACTCAATCAAATTCATGTGGTTAAACCTTCCTATGCTACTAACTTCAGCTAGAAACTCTTCTTCACCTTGATTAGCTTCTTTGAGTCTCTTCACTGCTACAACTCTTTGATCCAATAACACACCTTTGTATACTATCCCTCCTGCACCTTTTCCAATCTCTTCACTGAAATTTTTAGTTGCTCTTTTTAATTCGGAATAACTGAATTTTCTAAAACCAATCATGTTATAGATTCTTATGTCTCCTCTAGAATGTTGTTGCCCTTTTCTTCTTACAAAGAAAAACCACATCATAAATATGCATAAGATTTCAAGTCCTCCCATTCCTCCTACAAACCATAGCAAAAATTTAATATACCTGCAGGAATGGATACATAAATTTTGATTAGTACAGGCAATATTATATACTACAAATGTTTACATAAATATACATCAAAATGAAGACATTAAGCAAAAATTTGGAAATTACAAAATTATATATTTGAAAAAAATTCTCTATTTATCTGATTAAACAGTTATTCCATAATTTATCTTATGGAATTGTATATTTGGTTATCCATAGATGAAATTATTTAATAATTTGTAGTGAGTGCTATAGTTAATTTTTTAATGAGAAAAATAAAATTATTCAATAATTAATAACAAAATACTAGTATATAATTTAGTGAGGTGGCTGCCCCAATTAACTGTGTGGATCCATCTGTGTACGGTGTACCTGCCTTCATGAACTTTGTTGTATGCTGTTTCAAGCGTTACTGTTTTAGGATTCACAGAACAAGCAAGTTTGTACTTATCATCCATTGATTCCTTGTAAGTGTATGAACTTTTTGCTGGCAATTTCAAGTACAAATCAGCATTAAAATACGGTATTCGATACGCGTTTCGCAACTGCAATTTCGGGTAACATGTATAAGTACCAGGTATACCAGAGCCAGCAATGACATAAGTAAATTGAATTCCTTTGCAATTGCATAATTGCAAACACAACTCTTTGCACTGTTCAAGTGTGTAATTTGTCATGATCCCATAATCATAACCAAATAACTCAACATTGGTTATAACTAAAAACCTTGACTGTGTTTTATTGCAAGAAAGTGAGAATTTTGGTTCACACCCATAAGACCAATCACCATCATTCTTCATTTTGTAACCAGGAAGACAAGAACATTTCACACCATTACTATAATAAGAACACAAACTATTTGGACCACAAACGCCATGAATTCTACATGGTCTCGATTTCACTTGCCACGAAACATACCATTTTTCTTCTCTTTGTCTTCGACTGTAAGCACGAATGTTACCATCATGGTCAAGTTTCAATCTTCTCTGCATAAGTAAAGTTCCATAATCAGATGTCATGAAATTGAAATCATCTGATGAACTAAAGTTACCAAGAGTGTTCAAAACCGCAACTCGGCTGTTATTGTAACCAGCCCTTTTAGCATCCCAATCAGTTAGCCAAGGATCTGGCCAATAAATGCTTGAAACTTCCGGACCATTGTAAAGAAGACGAAGAATGTTATCGTTGTCGAAATACAATGTGTAAAAACCAGAAGACTTGTTTGTCTCACTTCTTGAACAAACTAGTTTTGAATGTCTGTTGAAAATTTGTTGTGGTAAAAGTGTATCAGTTGGAAAATCAAAACTTTGCCACAAAGTAACACCAACATTATTGTATAAAACGAGGTTACCAGTGTTTAAAAGAGTGAGATGAACAGAGGAAAGTGAGACAGTGTTTGTAGACCAAACATGAGATTCATCAGCATCTCTTAAAACAAGGTTACCATTGTCTTGAAGGTGAAGCTTTGACTTTTTTCCGTTGACTGGTTGATCACGGTTTGCCATCCAAACTAAGGTAAGGTTTTTGGTTTGGAAATTTGGTTCGGAAAACCAAATGGCAAAGGAATAAGCATTTTCACCAATGGCATAGAAACCAGCACAGAACATGCCATTTGGTGAAACTATGATGTCTTTTGGTTCTTCCACTGAGAGGGATGAACCTTTTGTGATAGTATCCAATGATGAAGACGAATGTTGTAGTAACAAAACCAAAGATAGGAAGATTAATAACATGGTTTGTATAATAATATTAGTAGCTATGGAATTGGAATTTAGCTCACAAATTTGCAATGTGTATGACTTACACTGATCAACATCATTATATATTGTATATAAAAATTCAGTACAACATATATTGATTTTAATTTTGTTGCTTATAAATTCACGTTTTATTTTTTTTTATAATTACTACTACCTCAATTCATTAGTTGACTAGTTTTATCTAAATATATAAAGTTGGGCTTAGGCTTTCCGGCATTGACTACGAACCTATCTACCTCTGCATGACATTGGAGATAGGGACTTTTTGTTTAAAGGAATTTTGGTTGAAAAGGGTTTTGTTTTTTAGTACTCCATCGTGTAACAAATACAATAAAATGCATTTTGACTTTTCATAGTATAGAGGGAGTATATAGAGTACTCTCTTCGTTATAAAACGGGTGTTGTTTAATAATTAGAATCAAGAGAATAATTACTTTACTATCATAAAAATAAATTAAAACATGTTTTAAAAATAATGTAAATAATATTAATTAGATGATATAATTGAAAAAATAATAATTAAAGTTATTTTGAAACTTAAAAAATGATGTTCATTTTATTAAAATCACACTTGAAACGAATGGAGTATAATATATTATCCTATCTTCTAAATTATCTCGACTAACAAAATTAGTTATTCCTTTAAACAACCAAGCTTAATCTAAAGGGAATTATTTGAAAATGTATATTCCCCTGATAGAATTTGCGAATTGATTAAAGAATTAAGTCGACAAATTGTTGTTTTTCAAACAGATAGGGGAAACATCATGCATTCTGAATAAGTACGTGGATACTCAACTGTGTTCGAACTAAAGGCCAAGATTATTCGGTCCAACCAAATAATGCTGCAATTGCGCGATACCCACAATTTCCATCAAGCACAACATCTATTATATCCTCGATATATTGATGAATAAAAGTAGGAAAATGTATCTTAGATGGTTGCTTTTCACATTCTTGAGATGGTTGCCTTGCAGAACGCTGAGATGATTGATTTGCAGAACGCTGAGATGATTGATTTGCAGAACGCTGAGATGGTTGCTTTGCCGATTTTTGAGAGGCATCAACATACTCCCAATATGAAGGATCACGAGGAGCATCAAATTCTTTTCTCTTTTTAGTAGCTCCCTTGGTTTTCACGTTATTAGGTGGTAGATGCATTATTGTTGTATGTGGAAATACAAGTTCACGCACCTTTGCCCTGTATATCCTTTGCCCAACAATATCTTGTGTTTTCATGAATGCTTTCATTGCCTCCCACTCTACTAAAAAGTCATATTCTAATAAAGATTCCTCATTCTCCAATTCATGCTCCATGCTTAATTTTCTCCAAAAAACATGAATGTTATCTAAAGGGATAACATTACCAGATATCTGCAAATTTGCCAGCTCACGAGCACAAGGTAATCCATGAGTTGTTCTGATTGAGCAACCACATTTTGTTTTGTCAGTACCTACAAATACAATCTTTACCCTCTTTAATTGTTTTTCAAAATTTTTTTAAACACTTCCTTGATACACAATGATGTAATTTTTGATAAAATGGTGAATTATACCCGTGCTCAACATCGATAACAGTTTTATGAAAAGGCGATTTGATGCTACACATTTGGTTCTTCAACATCATATTCACATCATCCCAACTTTTACACAAGTCTCCATTACTAGTTTACAACATGTTTTTCAATCTCCAATGAACAGACTCAACTCTACAAATAAATTAATAATACAAATTAAAACAAATCACATAAATTACTATTTCTAAAACAAAACAAATCATAATTTAATAGTACCTATTGGACGTTGTGTCTATTGGTCCAAGTCAGGACAAATCTTTCTTTGTAAGGTGTCAACCATGAATCTTTAACATAATTAACAAAAAGGATAATATCGGCACACACTAGCTCAAAGTGTTGCAAGTGATGATCATACTCCTCCGTCCATACTAGTCGAAAATACAACTTTTTTTTCATAAATCCATTGCATGATCTTGTCTATCCTTTCTCACATATTGGTTGCATCTTGCCCCAACATATTTTTCAATATGAAAACGACATAGCAAATTGATTGAAGTAGGAAATACAACACCAATAGCATTCATCATGGCAAGATCTCTATCTGTTACAATAATTTTAGAAATTAAATTCTCAAATACGAATAATTGTCTTACCTTTTCAAATGACCAAATGAAGTTATCTTGTCGCTCTTGTTCTAAGTAAGCAAATGCAACAGAAAATGTCAAACAAGTAAATGTTACACCGACAATTTCAAGCAATGGTAACCGATATCTATTTGTTTTGTATGTGCTATCACATATCAAAACAAAATGAAACGTATTTAACAATTTTATACAATCAGGATGCGTCCAAAATATGTCTCTTAGAACATCTGAATTCTCCCGTCTTCTTGTCTAATACACATAATTTTCATTTTGTATTAACTTCAAGAGATATTGCACTTATGTGTACGAACCTCTCATAGATGATCGATAAATACTTCTAGCTTTATATATTTGAGTGGAAATTGTGATATTCTCTTTATTTCTCTCTTTTAAAGCATTCAAAATGAATCTTGGTGCAAGCTTATACTTTGTCATATCATTGACAAGTTTTCTCTCCTCTTCATTTAAACGCCCCAAATATGAATGATCGTCTAAAGTATCCGCTAAATCGTGATTGTGTGTTCCACAGAACACTAATTTTCCATCCTTCACCGATACTCAACGGTATACATCTGAGTTTGAATGGACAGTTTTCCTTGTAAGAACAAGTTACTGTTGATTTTGATTTTGATTTGTATCTTCAACCTCTTTCGCATCCCAAAATTAATTTGTCTTTTCTTCCTCTCTTTCCGGTCGAATGGTAACAATTATTATTCTATTTTTTTGTCTATTCGAATACAACTTCTCGAAAGGAAAATATCTACAAAATATATTTCAAATAAAACATCAATATATGTCTATACATTAAAAACTAAAACTTATAAAATCAATTATCATTAAGATTACTTGATTAGTGGTGAATTTATTTGTAGAATCTATAGTCAGTATTGTAGCAGGAACTTCAACTCTACTAACATTATAAATACAATATTTAAAATAAAAAATTTAATTTTTTTTAAAAAATTATATTACATTTCGAAACTTTCAGCAAAATTTCGAAAGTTTTGAAATTCTTTATTTCGAAACATTCATTTCTAAAACCTTCGAAGATTTTAATGTTTCGAATGTTTCAAGAAAGTTTCAAACTTTCGAAAGTTTTGAAAAATCTAAAAAATTTTTATTTCGAAAGTTACATATTGCTCAAAACTTTCAAAAATCTAAAAAATTTCTATTTCGAAAGCTTCGAGCAATTCGAAACTTTCGAAAATTTGAAATTTTTTATTTCGAAGGTATGAAAAATTCGAGTACCGCTTACTTTCTTAATTTCAAAAGTTATGGTGAATTCTTTTAAAGTTTCGAAAGAGTAGGTGAAAAAATGAGTGGTAAAAAAATTTGAGGGTTTTATACATAATTAAAAGGACAAAATTGTATTTTCACGTTTATTGAGGGTGGCAGGTTCAGGTGTGGGGGTGCAGGTTAGAATCCTTCATAAACATAACAGACACCTAGCCCTAATTATGAATTGGATGCACACAAATAAAAAATCATTAATTTTGTGTCATCTAAAAGTACATTTTCCAAACAATTTGTATCGTTTAAAAATGCACTTTCAATCCCTAAATCCTAATTCAACTGACAAATACCGTTATTATTATGTTATACGTCATGTCTCACATTCGAATTTAAAACCTCACAATTGTGTGAATTAATTATAATGATATTAATCATTTCTTATAAAAAAAAAATGCACCTTAAAAAACGTAGCAGTTTTTACCAAGTATATTGGATCTTGGTCTGATAGCTTACTATTCCATCTCAAGTGAATCTGTCTTATATATGAAGCTATATCAATGTGGTTTATCTATGCAAATTAAGTCTGTATTTTGCATTCCCAACAGTCACCAAACTGATGATAGAAACCAATCATCACACGCATAATACAATACTATAGACATACTCAAACACAAACTTCATCAATATAAAATTTAACCAAGAAATCACAACCGTTTCGATTAACAGATTAAATCCAAAATAAATTTCAGAGATACAACTGACATTTAAAATGAGGGTCAGTAGCACCCTTTAATAGATGTTTCTCTCCCTTTACCCTGAAAGGGTTGGATTTCAAAGACTTCAAGTAACACTTAACAAATCTGATTTCACAACATTTTGATATGTTAGTAAACTGCATTTGTTACAAGCATTCAGCAAACAGCAGAAACTATGTGATATTATGTGCAATACAAAACAGTTGTTTCTTGATGTTGTTCTCAATATCTTCCGGGACATGATAACTCGAAAGGAAAAATGAGCGCTGATTTTTTCGCAAGAATCTGCACCATAAAATAGTAAGTTACACAACATAGTTTATTTGTTAAATGTCAACTGCCATTAAAACTATTTTTTCCATTCAATAACTATTTTAACATAAGTTAGGAAGAAAACATTGATACCTGAGAAAGTCAAGTATTTGGGTCTGGAGTTCTATCAATGTGTCGCCTTCAATGTTAGCATGGATCAATAACTCTGGCAACTTAACTTTCAAACACAGAAAAAGTGAATCAGTAAAAAGAATCACAGATATTAGAAGAAGTCCTAATAATAAAGCTTTACAAAGTGTCCAGTTCAAATGATATAATCATCTTGTCTGGGAAGGACTAATGAGCATACCAAAGAGGCGTAACAAATGCTCAGCGCCGTATATAGCAGAAGGAACGGTATTATTTGGACAAGCTTCTTGGTACTGCTCACGCTCGTTATTGTACAAGAGCATCACTGGCAGTGCTTTGTCAAAGTAACAACACAATCCTTTCATAATTTCTTCAGCCGAATCAGATATCCTGTATTAAGCACAGAATTAAACTGTAATAATTATAACAGTCATTAACAAAAAATACGAGGAAAAGCTCACATACAGCGAACATTTTTTGCGTGGGAAAAAGTAGAAGTACTACCCCTATTAAACTGGAACTTGAAGTGGGATGAAAGGTATAATAAGTGGAAATATAAAGGCTGTGTCAAAAACAAAGCAGAAGGGGCAGTGATTTCAAGATACTGATAATATTGGAAGACAAACAGAGAAACCCGGTAGAGGAAGACAAACAGATTTCAGGCGCAGACTAATAATATTGGAACTTTCTATTTGGATATGGTATCAACTGGGCAAAACACCTAAAATTATAGACAGAATAAAAATACTGATTTTAGTAAAAGAGCTCATATAATTAGTGAAAAGATTGATAAACGATAATAAACACAACATCGTTCATTTATAAACAGTTTGCTGCCTGGCTCCGAGTTGCTGTTTAAACTGCTAACATGTAAGCATTTATGCAGAGCAAAGCTTAAATAGGGAGGGTGCCTCAGCATGAACTTACGCGCCACTTTTCTTCAATCTGTAATCAAAATATTTCTTGAATATGTCGTTCACATTAGGAGTACGAGGAAGTTTAACAAGCTGCAGAGAATAATACATAAATCAACAATTTTCAGATGACAAAAAGTTTTTCTTCTTTGAAATAAAATGTGATCAGTATAAAGCTGTATCGACCTCTATAGATAATATATACTAATATATTAAAAACAACATTGTTACCTTGCCTAGATGAGTAATAAACTCAAAATCATCAACTAATTGCTTCTTTAATGTTAGTGGAATCAGAATGTTGACAAGTTTATCAGGAAGAACACCAGATTTTTCCTGTCATTAAGCATACAATAAAACCAATTACAATATACCCTATAGCCGAAAAAAAGTTGTAAGGAATCTTTCCTTCACCTCACACTTCGGATAAAACATGAGCAAAAATGTTTGAAATATTTCATTAGAATTTTCCAACTAATTTAACAGTTTATATTGATGCAAATGACTTACATGAACTTCAAAGATGCATGCATGGGTGTGTGTATGATTAGTGCCCTCTACAAATTAAAATTTAAAACGAGAGAGTACCTTAATCAGAGAATCATTCTTTCGTTTCCTGCCTCTCGCTCCTGCATTACATTTTTCCCAGAATGTCTCAGAGTTAGTTTAAACATACTTGCATGAAGTAGTATAAAGTTTAAATAGTACTTTTCAAATACAAATCACATCCAAGGTTTTCTTCAATTTCGTCCAGTCTACTTGAATTCTAAGGTTGGCAACTTGGCATCTCGTTCTATATCCTTATCATTTTGTATGATAAATCCAAAGCACGTGAAATTAAAATAATTTCTCCTAAGTGTTAGTATTTCCCCAGTGTTCAAACTCTTTCGGGCTAGCCCCTAAGCACGATTGCTTTAAAAAGTTTAACAGGAGGTCAAGCATAAAAAAAAAAAACAAGTTATGATCCTAAAGTCAGAGAAGGCGGATAACCCCACCCCCAAAATAAAACTACTAATACCAATAACTTTGAGTACCAATTAATCCCCCAATCACGTTAAATCACTAGGCTTCCACTTCCTGAACAATGTGAATGTCTTGCAGCAAATTATTTCTTACCATTCATATGAATTGCATTTTCAATAGGCATGCCTCTACCAAGTTGAATTTGGAAGCAATAATTCAATAACTATATGTCAATATCACTTATAATCCTATGAAGAAACAAACGTATAAAATAAAATAAATTCTTCCCCCCATATCGACGTACTCCCAAGTTCCTAACAGATAAAAAGCACATTGAGTCTTCTGCATCTCATTCTGCATACCAAGAAAACTACGAGCACTTTGTTGTCCATATGGCCGAAGATGGAGTCCTTTTTCAAGTATCTATGATCCCCTACTCACAATCATATTATACTAAGACTGACTTTGACATCAGAGTGCCTTTTACAGGTACCTCCATCCTCCCCTTAAACTGGAACCACCTTCGAAGAGGATGCCCACTACCGCCAATTCAAGTTCTCATATGATTGATTCATGTTTTTAGACGAGAAAATGCAAAGTCACCTATCTCTACCATCTCTATAATAAAAGACAAGGCAAGTGATGTTTATGTTGTGTCTCAACCATAGCATTCAAGGGAAGTGAAAATTGCTTATAATTTCTCCAGGTAATTAAAGTATAGAAAGAAAGAAAGAAAAAATCTGACCGTTAGAAGCCTTGGAAGATGCACGAGGTTTTCTGGCATTCTTATCGTTACCATATTTCTCATCAAGTGCAAGTTTGATGCGCATATTTTCCTCCGTGTGTTTCATCAAACGATCCATAACAACCCATTCATCCCAACTGCAATAACAAATCATGAATCAAACCCGCACTTGTTGGCATAATAATAATGATAATAATAAAAATAATAATAATAATCGTCCACAACAAGACCATTACCTTTTCTTCCAACCCTGAAAGAATCAAAATTGAATTCTTTAAATAAATATCATTTCGAAAATGTGAAAACGCATAATGGAATTATAAAAAGGAGAGAAATGTTTGCTTACAAGATAATGAAGAAAGAACCGCCATCGTTTATCCGTGTATTCAATTTGCCTAACCTAAATATTATTTGAGGTGTGAATAAGGAAAGAGTATTACTAGAATGGAAAGAAATTGGTGTGAGTGAAGAGAAAAGAAAAGAACCTTGGCTTCATAAATACAAGTAGTGTGGTAAGCGAAGACTTTCTCTCCTTCAGTGTAGGGAGAAACGGAGATGTTATCATTTTCGATTTCAGTGTGAGAGCTGCTCGAGTTTTCGGAAACATCACTGTTTGTCTTCGAATTCTCCATTTTTAACCTATATTTCGATTTCTACTTCTACTTCCCAACCTTACTCTCTTTCACTTTTCATGACTGTTTCCAAATTATGAATTCATTTCTACACTCAAACCCAACCAACAAACAACTCTCTTCCTACTTTACTCTGCTCGAACAATACGGCTCTATTCGCCCAAAAATTTATATCAGAATACGGATGCACAATTATTTTGTATTTTTATCATTGTTTAGAGTAGTTTGGATAAATACTTAAGTGATTTATGAAAAAAAAAGTTTATATAGTACTATCTAAAATAAAATAAAAATAAAAAATATAACTCGAATGATTTTTAATTTATATTTTATTCTAGAAAGTAAGTATTTAGGTGCAAGCTATTTAAATGGTTTAACTATAGTCATATGTGCTTTCTTTTGGTTTCTCATATTTTGGTTTTATTGTGACATTGTTATTTGGAGCATGTCTTTGTGAAGCAAATCAAGTACCATATGCTTTAGTCAATCTGGGGTGTAAATAGTTCAGTTTCAAAACTCATAAATATTACGTGCAATAAAGAGGAATATCCTGCGTTTGATCTCGTACTCTAATATATCAAATATTAATGTAATTTTTTATTATCTATGTTGTACTTACAAGACCCTTATAAATTTATAAGACTATTTAATTATACCTTAGTATTTTAATTGACACATGACAATATTATTTATAAAATATATTAATAAGTTTTAATATCGTTCAACTTGAAATTAATAAGATATCAACATGCATTGAGTCTATAGAACGAGTTAGATTCTCATAACGTAGTGAATCAAAGTTCATCTTCAACTTTCAGCACTGATTGATCTACTACCATTAACTTCTCTTGGGGTTTTCTTCATTTGTTTTTACGTCAATAATAATTTCATTAAAGAAAATATGACAACAAATCAAAAGCCAAGAGAGCAGAAATACAAGACGAAGTCTCTTCAATCCACATACAATCCGAATAATAAAGAAAATATTTAACTAAATAATGAGCAGTTTGATTTGCTTCACAACTAACATGTAAAAAAATTAAACTACGAAAACAAATATTAAAATTAATACAATCTCCAATAATAGAAAAAGCATAGGTAGGAGATTGTTGATAAGCGTTCAACATCATGACCATATTTGAAGCATCTTATTCCACTATAAGATTCAAGAAAGACATATCTTTAGCAAATTTCAAACTATTCCCCATAGCTAAAGCTTCAACTACAAAAAATCTAAAAATGAAATGATTTGTCGATTTGTCAACAACCATCAGCAACTACTACATCATTAACATCTCTCACCACAACACCAATACCCCATGTATCCTCATCATCTATCTAATTTGTTGCATCAATAGTAAGCTTATAACAGCCACTAAATGGGGTGTCCAATGAACATCATATATAGACAAATTGGGACACCCACTTAGCACCTCCAACAACACCAAACAAACACTATTAAAATTAACGAAATATTTGTGTGTCTTTTGAACAATGGTAGTCACATCAACATTAGTTCTCTCAAAATATTTTTTTTATTTCTAGTCCTTATATTTCATAATACAATGCCAACGCATGTACAATTACATTCTCATTTCATATTTATTTCCAATCACTCGTGAAATGGTACATACTTGGAATCATGTGACTTAAATATTATATCTAAAGGGGAAGGAAATCATATCTGCTTTAACCAGTGACACTCATAAAGTGATGTCAAATTGTCTCGTTATGTTGCCCACAAACAATACACAATTGTTTTGTCTTTTAAAAATACCATTATTTTATTAGTATTTTTGCATGTCCTCCAAGCTAAATGAGTGTGTCTTGGAACATTTTTTATTTTCTATAACTTTTTCCACAGTTATTGATCAATATTCTGCTGTGAATTATGAGAGACAAATTCCTCATGTCATGCCTTTAAGAAATTATATGAACTTTTCACTGAAAAAATAGTAAATCGTGAAACACTCTACACAAACTTATCTTGTAGTTGAGAGAAATAAAGTGGCAATTGAAGAATTTATTGAGCTTCAAAGGGAAGAAATCTTCATTATTTAAGGAGACATTCCAACACTAAATATCATGATGTATGAGATCCGAGACAAACATAATATCACAATTAGAAGGTTTAGAAGATCAAATCTTGTGACCATTTTGATAAGGAAGTCAATTGTCCTTCCATACACGAATTTGATGGTCATCCACTACTCTCTAAACACCAGTTTTCTCAATAACATCTAGAAGACCTTGCAAAATACTTCTCCATGTTGTGGCGTCTTCTCCATCTAATTCATGTTTGTTTTTTTCTTTTTCCTTTTATTTTACCACTTTGTTTCAAAAAATCACTTGGTAGATCATTCATCTCTCGTGGAATCAACTCGAATCCACATCATTTATTTGTTATTAATTTCTATTTTAGTGTTTTGCGTTATTGAGATATTTGAAATTTTAGTTTCATTTGGTTGCATTTTGTTCAAAATCTTGTTTAATCTTGAATTGTTTGTTGTTTATAAGTGTTATAATATGTGTAGGAAGGTTTATTTTGGTGAAATTTCGAGTCATTAGTTTCTAGTTTCTATTTACGAGAAGAAAAACAAATATGGGTTTAGTCTCATCATATTCTTCACTTGCAATTGTTTGATCCAAAATTTCACTTGCAAATTTGTTTTTGATGTTACTTCTTTCATACATGTTCAATTCTGGAAATTCAAAAGTCTAAATAGATTATAAAAATAAAACGAATTCAAATATGCATCGAAAAATCTAAAAATATAAGTTTTGGAAAAAAAGTGATTCTGCATAGAAGCACTTATTGAAAAAAGGCATTTAAAAAAAATCTAGAATTGGTTAACTTTGACACATCAATCATTATTGTCTTTATTAGGCATTGCAATTTTTACCGTATTACTTTACCTCCCACATATTTGGATCACTTAGTTACTTAATTCTAATATTTCTTAAATTATTTAGTTGATAATATATCTGAATGTATCTTCATTTACTTAGTTTTTTTTTGTTTGTCATTTTAAATTCTTTTAGTTTTGTCTTGGAGTTTTCCTTCTTGAAACTCTTGTGTTGATAACTTTTGTGAACTTGTTACATTGTGTTTGCATTCTTGTTCAATTTCTTGTTAAGAACTTGAAAAAGGAGGTTGAGTGAAAAAAAGCAAGAGTACACATCATTGAAAAAAAGACATCATTGAGTGATATACATGACTGATACATTTTTTGAGTGTAAACACTTAGTAAGTGGTGAGGGTGTTGTTTTTATTTTCTTAATGTGTTCTTGTCATTTACTTGATTATTTTGGTACTTGTTGCTTGTTGTTGTTTCACATCATGAGTGGAAGTAAACCAAATTTCCCTTCTCCTAGAACTGCTTCTCTAATGGATCATTTTACAAAAATTTGGAATACTCAAATGAATGCCTTGGGAAAAGAGCTTGTGAATCAAAGAGATAGAAGATCTCATCGTGGAAGATCTTCTCAAAATAAATATGGGTCCGAAATCGAGGGCAAAAGTAGACATAGATTTTATGAGGAGAGAAGAAGATATAGTGGTTATGATGAGAAGGAAATGAGGTATGCATGTAGAATTAGAGAAAAGGAAAGACGATGTGAAAATTATGATGAGGATGAAATGAGGTATGAAATGAGAAATAGAGAAAAAGAAAGAAGATATAGAGATTATGGTGAGGAGGAAATGATGTATGAAAGGAGAAATAGAGAAAAATTAAGGATCAAGAAAAAAAAAAGAGAAAATACATGTAGAATATAAAAATGGGGGTCAAGAAAAAAAGATAAGTTTGAAATGAATTAGAATTTCTGTCATGAGAATGGGGAGTGAGATGTGTCTCCTCTTTGAGTTCTTGGATTAGAACTTGCTTGAATCTTATCAATGACTTTCTTACCATTGTGGCGATTCCTCATTGACTTATCAATCATCATTAATTGTGGCATCTTCTCCATCTAACTTCTATTTGTTTCTTTATTTTCCTTTTTATTTGACCATTTGTTTTTCAAGAAACCACTTGGTAGATCCTTCATCTCTTGTGGAGTCAAGCCAAATCCACATCACCATCAAAAGTAGAGAGCAATTCATAATATACTTAGGAATTGTTTGAATCACTATTTTGATCAAAACTTCTCTCTCTGCAATTGATAAAAATATTTTTTTTTCCAACCTTTCAACTTCTTCTACACTCTATCTTAGATAAAATTAAATACTTATTGCTTAAATATGGTTCTCTTCATGTTGTACACAAGAGTAGTTGGTGAACATAAGAGTAGTTGGTGACATATTGTGTATGTTTAGTTTCGCGGTAAGTTTAACAAAATCACAATTATATTGTGAAATAAGATTTAATTTCAATTAACATATAATTTAGAAAAGTTTTATGATTAAAATCAGTTTATGATTCTTTGTGAAAAAATCATAGAAGCATATAAATGTTTATTGACAAATTAAATAAGAGAGTTTATAAAAACAAATGATTTGAAAAAAATGTTAATTTTGATTTATTTGAAAGAATTCATCACAATAAGATTCTTTAATATTTTGTATGTGTTTAAATTAGTGTTGTAAATTTATGAGTTATATAAGTTTTTTAGTTTGTATAAAATTTTAATGTTTTGTTTTTATTTTCTATAAAAAAAATTCTTCAACTTTTAGCATTTAATTTTTTTTTTCTATATGATTTGAATTTTTGCAAACAAATTTAAATAACTTCCAAAATTATTTAGAATTTTTTAAGTAGAGATTAATTAAATATGAATTTTTAAAAAGCAAAAGTTTAAAAAACAATATTTATCCCTTGTTAATATAAAAAAAAAATTATAATATCTTAAATATAACTGAAAAAATTATTAAAAAAATACACATTAACTGACTTAAAATTATGATACATATTTAATTTCACAATAGAATAAGCTCTTAAATGCATACTTTATTTTTGTTTCGTAAACGCCTACTTTAATTTTATTTATATCTAACAACAATTCTAAAAATAATCTATGTTATAATCAAAGTGGTCATTAAGCAGGATTTGCATCCTCTACGTTAAGATTCAACAATGTGAGATTTCTAACATAATCTTCTCACGTTGAATCTAAAATGAGAGGATTCAAATCATTAGAGTAGATAGTTAAGTCTAATTCCTCCAATCACTTTTTTTTTACAAGAAAAAAACTTAACTAAGCAGCCAAAAAAATTTAAAATCGAGTCTGAAATACAAGAGGGTCATTCTTCAATCCACATAGAATTTTAAAGCAAATTTAGCTAAAATGTATACCGAAACATTTACAATTCTTTTCACATGATCTACCTCATGGCTGGAGAACAAAACTAATAAAAGGTAACAACCAACAATAATAGATCCAAAATAAGATCAATTGTGATTTGAGCTTGGAATTGCTTTGGAAACATTAAGTGAATCTCTTTCCAGAATAATGTTTTGAAAACCAAGGTCTAGTGCAAATTGGAGGGATACATAGGTCCCCAATGCCTTTGCAATATCCGCATCTGGTAGTCCAACAATCATCCAGGTGGCAGCAGCCATGGCATAGCCCTCTAATCCCTTATGATAGTTCCAATTCCCCATTTATCATGGTCAGGGCCTACGACATCCCCATTTATCTTGTTAACATTTTCCCTCATAGGGGATCGTCTTGGGGGTGATTCTTCATGAATTTCGTTGACTCCTGTAGGTTTGGTATTAAGCATGACTCTATATTCTACCACATTTTTCTAAGCTTTGTGAACAGTCTCCTTTGCAAGAGTAGTTTTTCCTTCAAAGTAAAAATTATTTATAGCAATCCAGATACCATAAATGATAGAAATGATAAATTCAATAATGTCAAAGGGAGAAGAGTTTGTACAAGTTTGAGCCAATTAATAAACGAAGGAAAAGTAGAATCAAACCTCACTCCAAAAGGGGAGTGTAACAAATCATGTTGTGCCCAGGGCCACCTGCAAAATACATGGCCAATGTCTTCTTTTTCCAGATTGCATCTAGGGCAAAACGAATCAATGAGGACACCCTTTTTGATGAGGTTCTTTTTCACAACAATACCATTGTGAAGAATCTTCCATGTTAGGCTAACATGCATCAGTACAACTTTAAGGTTCCACAATTTGGTCCTCATCAAAGCTTCCACATAAATAGAAGAGACATGTGAGAAAGTCGCTTCTTCCCAAGATTTGATGAAGTGGTAAGCACTTTGAACACTAAAAAAGCCTCACTTATTGGGACCCCACACCCTTTGGTCGCTTTGAGTGGAAGTGGGGAGTGAAATCTGATGAATTTGAGTCTCTTCAAAAGTGAGAAAAATAGAATTAATAAGTTGTGTATTTCAAGTGTCAAGATCATGGTGGATCAACTGAGATACCAAGGTTAGATCCACTTGAGGAGACTTTGGAGTCCATAGTTTATAACCATTCTGAATGGGTAGCCAATTGTCTTACCAAATGTTAATTGAATGACCTATCGCAACCCATCAAAGATGATTGTGCTCTATAAACTCAAGGGTTTTGTGAATACTCCTCCAGGTATAGCTTGGAAGGTAACCGATCATTGCTTTAAGAATATCATCCCAAGGAAAATAGTGTGTCTTGAGGCACTTGTTAAGCAAAGAATTAGGATAGGATAATATATGTCATCCGTATTTTGCAAGAAGAGCAAGGTTGAAAGCCTTGAAGGATCAAAATCATATGCCTCCTTTATTCTTTGGTTGACAACATGTTCCAATTAACCTAGTGAGTTTTTTTTTCCCTTTCGCATAACCCCACCAAAATTTCTTAATCATGGATTCGATATGGTCACATAAACTCTCAAATAAAAGGAAGAAACTCATAATATAAGTGGGAACAGATTGAGCCACATATTAGATTGATAAGGAAGGATTGTGAACTTCATAACAAAGGATTGTGAACTTCATAACAAAGGATTGTGAACCAACCCATCCATTCCATGTGCTCTCGTGGTAACTTCAATGAAGAATATGCTCTGATCCTCAGCATGGAATGCGTGTGTAGTGTTCCTTACTTTTAGAAAAAGGACTATACTAGCAACTAACTTACCAATCGAGCGCACTCCCATGAAAACCAGTCTACATTATTTATTTTCTCTTGAAGGTATCTATCCTAGTTGAGTTTATGGCCAAACTTTAATTTCTTAATAGCATAGTTGACACTTAGGCCTTGCCAACCTTGTAAGTTGCATTGTTGCAACCCAAATAAAAAATCGATTAAAATAGAAAAAGACATCATATTCATCCAAAAGTCTCCAACCGTTGATCTAATACCAAAACAATGTTTACCATCCACGAAGGAAATAAGGACCCCCTTACGACAAAATATTGTCCACAAGAGAAATTTTTGGCTTTTGCAGAACCAATAGAAGGCCAAAATTCATGTGTGTCGTTCACCTATTGGGCTAAGAAGCCAGAAAGGTTTGGCACATTTATTACAATTATAACACCTCGTCGTCTGTCTCTTTGTCTTCATTCGGAAGAGACACCAATTGCTCCTTCCTACCTCCCTCTTTCGGCAACTCACCCCCACCGTACCCTATTTCTAATTCCACACAATGATACCCTTTCTATCACCCAGATCCAAACACCAATCTATTTTCCAAAACACCTAAATAAGTAATTGAAATCTCAAAATAAAGATACTATCATATATCATTATTACATTACAACATATATTTTTATCAAAGTGCATAAAAATACATAAAAAAGTACATAAAAATAAAAATACACTCCTTCAACAACTTTTTCCCCTCAATTTACACAATTCAACCGGCTTAGACATACTAATTGCCAGAATTAAAAACCAGATCTGGTAACTACAATTCATAAATAATAATAATAAATATCACAAAATACAAATAAAGAAAAATAATCCAAAGCCGAAATATTAGGGGAAAGTGGAAAAGACAAAAAAAAAAAAAAAGCAATTAGATTTAGAACCAACACAAAGGAATGAAATTATGCAAGATTCAATTCATCATGTGTTTCTGTTATTGAAATTCATCTTCTCATAATATCGAATAGAGAGAAGTGAAAGAGAGAGATGAACCTCGTCTTTCCCTAAACGAGGTAATGGTTTCGACCGAATCACCTGTGGTATGGGACCCCAAGAAGATGAAGACGAGGAACATGTTGTTGATGTTTGAGGCTTTGAAAGAGGCAAAAGATAAAGTGAATGAAGACGACGAAACCCACCAAGAGCAAGAACAACGGATCGTAGTTGTTGTTCACCGCATCCAGTGTTTGCCCACTGTTTTGTACAGATCAACTCCCAAAGTCTCTCATCTTCTGCTGTTTTGTGCCACTGTTTGTTCACACAACCAGACATAGCTAAAGTTTTTGCATCAACGTGTTTCAGAACTTCGAACAGCATGTTTTCGTCGAAACTCGCTAGCCCACGATTCTTCTCACAAACCCCATCAATTTTTTCGCAGTTTTCATCGTTGGGTTCTGACTCCTTCACCCTTTTCATTTTTCTGTCTTCGTTCGTTGCCGATGAAAGTGAACGCTTCATTTCTGAATTGGAATTGGGATAAAAAAAAAAAAGAGTAGAATCGAATACCCTTTTGAGTTTTCTTTTTCTTGCAACGAAAAAGTTGGAATCTTGGTGAAAGGAGAAGAAGGGGGTGTGAAAAGAACAAAGAGGTGTTGTTCTGATTTCCTGTTAGAGAAAGAGAAATAAGGGTTAATAATTAATTAAGAGAAGGGTGAAGATAACGGTAACGGAATTGGGTCAGTGATGAAGGATAGAGAGATTACTGATGAATGTTTAAAGGATAGATAATGGGGCAGGTGAAGTAAAGGTTAAGGTTAGGGGGGTGCACCTGTTTTTGATGGTTTACGAACACGACAAACAGAGAAATGAATGCGGTTCGATTCTTTTTTCATCATTGATTGACGATTTTGTCCTTATCCTTCTGGCATTGTGTTTATGTTGTTATTCGTTTTTTTAAACGTGGGTATATCTCTCGTCATATCATGTTGTGGGAATATAGTCCCCTCATCAAACTCAACATCGGTTAATTATATTTTTTCTACTTTTTTTATAGAATAAATGATAAATAAGTATATATAATTACAAAATGGTTCAAATTTAAAATATAATATATAATCTAACAATATTTTCATTCATTAATAAAATTAAACTCTAAGCCTTCCATCATATCTTTTCTACCAGAAGTGGGAATGATCGGTAATGGGATGTCTAGTGTAGTAGTAATAATTTCCACCGCCACCATTCACCAAGTGGTGCTTGTCCTTACTCCACTCTCAAACAATAAAAATAAACAATTTTGCTTTAATAACCAGCTCACATTTCATTTTTAAAATGAAAAATAGCCAGCTATACATAGACCCTAGAATCAAAGGACCTAGAAACCACAGAAAAAATATTCGTGGATAAGGTGTTTTTTTTTTTTTTTTATTTCACTGTCCACACCCCTTTATTTTAACTACTTCCCTCTAAATTTTTATAAAAACAAAATATTTAAATTATTCTTACTCATCTATATTATTTTTTAAATTTTATGTCTTTTCATCATCATCTTTAATTTCATAATTTATATATCACAACTTATTCATAAATCATCCATTATAATTTATAATCATTCAAAAACTCATGTCACTCATTTATAATTTATACCTCATAAATCTCATCTTCATATTATGATCAAAGTCACCAACAAAATAGTATGGGTAGCAATTTTTTTTAGTTTAACAAAATAACGTTTAAGAAAGTAAATTATAATCCAAAATTAATATTTTTATTTAAGATTATAATCTAGTAATTATTAGTGATATTCTAATTATGATAATGAGTGATAAAATATTTTTGTAGAATATTATTGAACAAGACAGATTTATAATAGAAATTAATTAAGAATGAAAGTTGGTCTAATATGAAAAATTTGAATGATAAAGGGATTAATTTGACTAAAGAAGGAGAAGAAAAATTAATTTGACACAGATAAAAAGTTAAAGAATCTGTTTGAAACTTTAATTGAGTTAAAGAGTTGGTGATATAGTTTTGCCTTGATACTCCTTTTTTTTTTAGGGTTAGTGTATAAGTTTTGTCATAGACTCCTTAAAAAAAATATTTGAGTAAAGTACATTATTGTATTTTACTTTCTTGTCAATATATTAAAGTGGTTATTTTTAATATTATTTATGTTGTGTTAAATTGGATACTCATACAACTTTTATATTATAAATATAGTGAATATTTTTTTACAAAAAGATATTTATTCTTTTTTGTTTTAACAAATGTGTATATATTTTGTTTTCGATCGAAAATAAGATATATACACATTTGTTAAAACAAAAAGAATGAATATGCGAAGAAATTCACAACACTTAAGTTAATAGTATAAAATAAAATAAAAATGTCTACAAATTAATAAAATTAAAGTAACTATAATACTTATATTTTCATATTTATAACGTTAATTACACTGAAGTCATTGATTGAATCTTATAAATATCATGACTTAATAAATTTGAATTTCATTCACAACAACGAGTAGGTTTACAGATTTTTGATGTGTTAGGCTTTTGATAAGTTGGAAGTCTTTTAAAAGGGTTTACAATTTTTCAAATGCAAAAATTATATGAAAGAGTTTGCTGCAATGGAGTAGATTCAAATTGGGTTTACTCAAAGTTTTAACTCAAAACCCGTCAAATTTAGCATTTTTTACCAGAATATAAGATATCTTGTTAGATGCATATGACAATTAATTTATACTTTTTATCAAAATAATTATTAAAATTTTCCTTAAAAAATAATGATTAAAATGAATATAAACCATATATTAATTAATCAACTATAATATTTCAAAATTACTTGTAACTCTGCATTTTGATTTTACTCATATGGTTTCATCTCAGTAATCTAAAGTTCAACGGAAAGGAAAGTAAAATCTAATAAAGAAAAATGCTTTAATTATGATTTGAATTCGGATTTCACTAAACGATTTTTTTTTTTTATTGAAGTTCATTAACCACTTAAGTCCTATCGTTTGATTACTTATAATTTATTTTATCACGAGAAGAGCCCATGGGATCATCATTAGGACAAAAGCAACCCACATGGGTTGAACGACATATCTTAATCAAAAATCTTAAAACATTGAATTCAGATGGTCGACTATTGGGCTATGCATCCAACCCAATAGCACAAGACCCAAATGGTGAGAGGTCCAATTTTTTTTATTTATAATATAATAAAATGAAAGTGATTTTTTTTGTTAAATATATTTTTAATCTATACAAAATTATGACCTTTCAGGTTTAGTCCCTACAAAATTTTATTCATTTTTAGTCTCTATATTGATTTTATAAGGACTAAAAATATCACTTTCTTACCAAAAAAAATTTCAAAATAAAAACTTAAGAACTGAAAAATTGAGAATTTTTTCATATAAACTAAAAATAAAATTTTGAAATTTTATACGACTAAAATTTATTTTACTTTTTTTTAATTACTAAGATTGTATTTTTTTTTTTTTATTATAAACTCAATTTTTAATATTCGAACAAAGATGATGATGTAAATTTATATCTACGTTAATTATTATTATTCCCTTCCATATATATATTAATCTAGACTAGTAGAAAGTGAACAATAATATCCGTAAGGCAGAAAAAGTGGTGAGGATGAGTTCTAGGTTGGTAATGGTAATTACGTACTCCTACATTACATATACATAACCTTGCATGGGAAGGTTTGATAATGGGTTGGTTTGCTAATCGGTACTAAAATTGTACGCAATATTTGGTAAATCTTTTTTAAAAACGATTTCTTTTGGCATATCGTCACCCGCATTAACTTACTAATCACAAACACGATTTATATATGTTTTTAATTTTTTATATAATATATGAATATGATTTTCTATATAATTCGTAAAAAAA